>JARK01001404.1:211459-245441 GCA_000688135.1 Ancylostoma ceylanicum | reverse complement strand
CCCTCCCCTCCCCTCCCCCGCACTTCTTATACTGTTACGTATGTGCCTCGTAGCACTCATCCTCCATTTGTACGGAATTTTGCACAACATTCGCTTCTAGACAAGTCCCTGTCAAAAAGATAGATGGACTGCATGTGCGGTTACTCTTCAAAACATTTCGAAGAGCAGAAACGGAGCGAACTGCGAGAACGTCGTCCCTGTTCCTCTTGTAAGCGATGATTTCGGCTGTGAGGGAAATTCTCTCTATGCTGCTCAAGTGAACGTTATCTAATAATGGAAAAAGTCACAGGCCAATGGGAATACCTCTCCTTTGCATACGTTAGCTTAAATAAGCTTTTACCTTCGATTAACTATTGGTTCCATGTGTTGTGATCAGATCCGTGTCGTGATCATGAATGGTGGCGCTTCTTTTATCCCCTAGTATTATATTTGTCCCAGTGTCTTCTTCGGTTCGAACCGTTAGTACAGGAACTTCCGAAAGGGCACCTTTCGTCCATTTGCGTCATTTCATAGAGAAAATGGGTATCTGACGCAAGGGCGGAGATGGTGAAAAGCATCCATCTGAGATCCTGTCGCCCCCCCCCCCACCTCCCCGAGAAGAGGTCGCCGAATTTTCGAAATTTCTCTACAGAGTGAACAAAAATTTTGTATTAGTATATTTTCAATTGATTACGTATTTTTATTATTACTTTACAAATGATTTTATCAATTGTTTAATACTATAAATGATACTTTTGTTATCTTTGTTTTCCATCAGGGTCTTGAAGACGGCGAGACCCCATTTTTTGTCCACGCCTCCACCCCTCCCGCCCACTTTCTGCGTCCGCCACTGGTGGAAATGTATGGTATGCATATATAGTATGCTTACACATCCATAGTGTTCGGCCCTATTTGTCGCTCCTCAAAACGGCTTGCTTATGTTTTCCGATATTTGACCACCGCTGATGAGTAACCTCTGTTACTAAGTACGTAAAAATTCTTTCCCATTATCCTATTCGGTTCACGCAGACGAACCCTCAGGACTTTCCCGGACCAACCTCTAGAGCTACCTCTAGGAAACATGCGGCAGATTCCGAGCTGGCTCGAGTCGTATGGTTGGATTGGGCAAAGTGGGGCGACGGCAGCCCCATATTTCGCCAGAACCAGCCTGCATTTCTTTTTCGTAAAACCCTGGATATCCCACTAATGCCTTACATGTATGTAGTAATGGAGAGTGTGCCATGCAAATTAACTGCGTACCTGCGTGAGATTTTGGCTGTGATGTAGGTGAATACTCCTAGTTGTTACGTCTTCTCCATACACGGCGCAAATGTCTAGAGCTACATTGACCACCTCTTCGATCAAACAAGGAAGTGGAAATAAAACAGATGACGAAGATGCATGTTTCTGCCAGAAAATTTGTATTCCAAATGCCACGACGCCTACAAAGTGAAGTTTTCCAGCACTGGAAGTAGTCTCGAAGAGCAAGGGAAGCACTTTTGAATTTCCATACACATCAGATAAACAGTAAAAACGGGAGTAAAAACAAACAATCGAATTGAATTGGCATGAACATGCATTTCCCAGCCCATCACACATAAACCAAACATGTGCATAACCTTGAGCGACCTGTCATTCCTTGTGAATATGTAGGTATGCTACATATTATGTGTATTATATGCTCTTCTCTCAGGAAAATGATCTTGAAATTCTGTCTCGGATACATATCTTATGGGTGGATCCGAGGCTATCCTTGCCTTATGGTTTGACGTGCCTAGAACTTCATTCGGATCAGAGGCCGCATCCATCGTTGAGATTACCCATGGTAAGCGTGTCAACACATCCAAATTGACCATATAGGCCTAGGTTATCACAAAGTGCATGAAGAATATGAAAATCCGAGTTCCGAAAGTTATTTTCTGCAGAAGATGATGATAGTACTTGTTTTTGGCAAACCCGCCTCCTTCATGTCTGCTGGCTCCTAATGTTCTCCTAGGAAATATGGACTACCCATGTGTACCAGCTGGGTATATAAGTCTGGTGTGGGTAAACATGTTTATGAGTGCCAGGTATAGGTAAAATTGGGTTACGCCAACGTGTTTACCACGAGTAAATCCAATGATGCATTCGTGCTCTGTTGTAAATGATTTTCCAAGTCAGTCCTTTGCTGATTATTAAAATTTTGGAAACCTATAGGTCCAAGAAAAGGCAATGCCTCTCCCATAAGTCATTCAGAGACGAATAAAGGATTGGAAGATCCTTCGCGCTTTTCATGTTGAGTGAAGTACATGTTTGTCGCAATTCTACCATCCATTTCACACACTTTTATTCCATTACTACCCATTTACGGGAGCGCATAGGAGTAGCATGCAATATTCATATGCTTAGATCGGACAGCGTGGGTTCGTTCATGTTCAATTTTTTGAATAATTGATGAGTCTGAAACGAAAAAAGCAACAGTACACCTCTCTTCTGGTGGGTTCTCAGTGCATGCCGTCCTATTCTGGGAACACTTGTTTACCTCAATTCATTTCATTAGCGCCTTGTTAGTTTTCGAAAATTAGTCAATTAAATCCATGGTTTTTCTCTTTCATTCAGTTTGCTCTTCAACTATGGAACTGTTACGTCCGCCTACGTCAGCATGAATAGGGTCACCTCGTGCGCCGTAATTTTGTGGCGTCAACATTAGCTTCCGTTGTATCAATTTTTTTCCCGTTCCAGTTCGGTTTTCGCAGAATATTTCACTGCAGTCACAATGTTGTGTGTTGACGGTTGTCAGTGCATTTGTTCATGGAATTTTCCACAAAGTGACACCACTAACAAGTTTCATCAAAAATAAATCAAGAATTTTTTTTTCAAAAAATTTGGAATGAGCGCCCTCAAAAATTGCGTCCTTTTCTTGAAAATTCCAAGATGTCTGGTGCTGCGCAATTGTCTGCTTGATTGCTGGCATCTTTCTGCATATAGTGCTCAATTTCCCCTGGAAAACAGGGCGCATAAGAAAACTCATTTCCATTGTAGGCTCAGGTCAAAACACTATGCCAAAACCATCTAGCCCTAAACGACATTGGTAATCCGTCTTGCAACTGTACGAAAATTACTATTTCAAATATAAATTCTCGACTAAAATTCAATTTTCAGGCGAATTCACACCTGTTTCGTGGGAAACTATTCATTGAAAGGAATCAGCCAACCTTGAACTTCGACTTTTCTAAGAGTATTTTCTGCGAGTTGGGCGAGTGTGGCGCAGTGGCAAGAGGCTCGCTGCGCACGCCCACGGTCGATGGTTTGATCGCGGCAGTGGCCAACCAAGCCATCCATCCCTCCGGGGTCGGTAAATTGGTACCAGAGGAGTCTGGGAGGATGAAGCACTGACTTGCTTCATCGGATGCTCCCCGCAAGTCTCTGTATATGGCACATACGCATTCAACGCCTCTACGATGCTCAGATGAAGTCGAATGCGTGGCGCATCCCACATGACTGGATTGATCAACGCCGACCACTTTTATCCTTTATTTATCTTCTGCGAAGAATTGAAGCCACAAAACTGCGCTTCTCATGTGAATTTGCCTTGTCTGCATAGCAAGCAACTTTCTTCACCTTTTTTGGCCCAGTGGCTGAGTTCTCTGATTAGGTATCTCAAATCTTTGTTGCAAAAGCTTATTTAGCTATAATACGAAGTGGTTAAGTCTCATCCGCTTTACATGGATCGGCCCAATGTTTGCCTCATCATGAGGTGCAAATGCTTGAGGATCATTTTAATGTAGGGATTTCATTCAAAACGACTTCTTTTATTGGCCACTAGTTTATGGGGGGTAAGTGTATGAAAGGGTTTTCATAGTGACCCTGGGGCGGTGCGCCTTGACAGAATGAATAAATGCTGAAGCTATAAAGCGCATGAACAAGCAATTCCTGGCTGGCTCTTTGCACTATTACGCGACTATGAAATTGGCTGAGCAATAAAATCTCTCGACGAATATCGGTCCCTGTGCTATGACATCTGCTCCCGAGCGGTCCACTTTTCATATTCATGAAATTCCGATCAATTTTTTATGAACTACATGAATCTGGATATTTCATTAGAGATACGTAGCTCTATGCCGTTACAATACTACTTTTTGAGCTCATAACTTTCCATACCTTTTGAGGAAGAATTCAAGGACAAAAGGAGATGTGTATAGCACAACATTGCTACAGGTCAATTTATAATAGATTTTGATGCAAGTACGTTCTAAATGTGGCTCCAGAGTACGGTAAAAACACTTTTTGAATAAGCTTATTTCGTCTCCAGAATGATCTCAATTGTGGGATTTTTTTGCCATAGCGAGATTTCCCAAGTCAAATTCGGCCCAAAACTTCTTTTTTTTTTCTTCTCCTTTTTTGACATCTTCTTCATCTCCTCCGGCTGTGTGACTCCACTGCACCAATACAGCGCGATTTTGAGCGTCTTCCACAGTGAGGTAAAATACTCCTAGATCTCTCCTTAGAGGCAGCACCCAGGTGAGTCGTTCTCCGTGTGGTCGGCTGCCAGACAATCACATTGGTAACTTGAATACAGAAAAAAAGCTGCCTATCTATGGAGATACTGCCGTGGACACAGAGCCGAGCGTGGCCATTTTGGTGTCCGCCACGCCAGTTAACGCTATTGACATGGCATGCTACGAGTAGTCTAGCCCATTGTGTCATGTACTATATGGAATAGTTACAATGTAGAGTACGGAATGCGCACGATCCACAAGAATTCGTGACGGTACGCGCGTGTACCCTCGGCGGAAAACTCGCTCGCGCTTTAAACGCGAAAATAGCGCCTTTATTTCCCGTCTTCCGGCATGTTTCACGCTGTTTCATCACTGCCCATGAGTTAGTCGTCCCTGAAAACCTTGAAATTCAAAATCTCCAGCACAAAAATTTCCGTGGGTGCTGTCTTTAACGCGTCTTTCCATTGCTTTTTCGGGGTTCTTCTAGTCGTTTGCCGACGATTTCCATGCTCAAGTCGTGGGGCGCAGCTCTGGTTCAGAACTACGTAGAGCAACTTGTTGGACCACAGTTAACAACATACCGCGAACTTGTGCATTTCCCGTCTCGAGGTCCACGTCCTAGCTTGTGAAGGGTACTCCGACATGACGTGTGGCCTTCTGTTCAATGGGAGCCATGGAAAGTAAAGCTCTGTTGCAAGGTTCCGGTTTTGTCTCGCAATCTGTACGCTCTTTTCCTTCTCCTCTTTTTTTGGGCCATCGTGTATTTACGTACATGATAAAGCTTATGGTTAGGACCATTTTCACGGCTTGTCAGCTCAAACACAGGAGAGAATCACTTGTATGCGACTGAATCTTCGTTCAGGATGTGCACGCCACGTTGACTTGGTCTTTATGGGAAATCTTCCACAAATGGGTGCACGTGTCTGACGCATCAATGACGCGCGTATCTTCCATAAATTTCCCCCATTTCTGGTGCATTCATAATAAAAGACAGAGAGGTGCTGTTCTTTGCAGTATTGTTTAACATCGATCGCGAATAACCATACCTCCTAGATGAACCAAGTGGTAATTTATGCGCTATGAATCACGTTTTTGGAACCTCTTTGTGTTTCGTAAATTTAGAAACTGACGCGGTAGCAGTAATTCACCTGGGAGTTGTTATTAAGAGACAGCTGGACTTTTTAGTGTGTGCTACTGAATAATTGACCACCTGAGCTCCAGTAATCCCAAAAACGTCTGACGTACTCCAAACAGCCAGCATCTATGCAGTGAGCTGCAATTTTTGCATTGCACCACGATTGCGACCTATATACGTAGCTGTTTTACTATTTATTGTGATGTGGAGTTTGCTAGCGAAGCGCTGCAAAAATCTCAGTGATTAAACAACTCGATTGTGCTGGTAGCCCAAGAATTTGCTCGTTTTGGTTTGATCATTTCTATTGCGCAGTTGTTACGAGCATTGACTTTTGTTCCTTGGAATTTCCTCACTTTTCGACAATACAGCTGCTATTTATCAGGTTTACTCTACAGAAAATCTCTGAATCTGCTCTATTATATAGAGTATGGCCCTTCATCGTTCCATGTAAACAGTGACCAGTTTAGGCATCTGGTACACTTTCCGAAAAGCCTTCCCATCAGTAGGATGCATCTCCTTCAATCTTCACCTTATTTCCAGAAATTATGTACATTAGCAATGCTCTGTGACATTGCAATTTAAGCCACACTCACACAGCAATTTTACCATCCTTACTAGTATCTCTGAAATTTTACCTCATTGTTCACTTTGAGGGCGCTTGAAACACAATGCCCGATGGAATTCGGATGGAGTGGCTATGTATGTATTCATCCTGAAAAAATTCGTCCCTAAATCCCTCAAAAAACGAAAATGTTCACCTATCAAACACATCCCGTGTATATAAATGTAATATGCTGTGTATTATCTGGCTTCGCTCGGGTATTTCGTTTCCTATGCATAGATGTATGCAGATACACCGTTAAATGATAACAAAAAGACGGCGAAAACTGCATTTAAATGTGCAAGGATGCCTATCAGAGCTTGTCTATAAACACGTTTCCGATTCCCCTATATATCTGCATATGCGTCTGTTGTGTCATTAGAAAAACGGCAGAAATACGGCAAGGAGAAGCTTTATTCGCTTTTTCCACTTTGTGGACCACAGAGATTAAAAAGTGGGCACAAAACAATATTTGCCCTTGCTAGTGCAATGCCATAAGTTCTCTAGTCCCTAGGGTTCTCAACACGTGCCCAGTGGCGGTAAAGCCACGCTCATATTTTCAAGTAAGATTTTGAACTTTGTACTGTGTATCTCTTAAACACTTTCGGCGGTATAATGCAGCGGTAAGCATCGTTCACCCGGTAGCGCTTCACTATGTACAGCGACTCATTTATAAAAGAAGTCTCCCTTTACTGATCGTGAGATAAAAATTGGAACTTTACCACTGAGAGTGTACAGTGCTGCATCTTATTCTGGTGGCCAGATGAATCTACGGACACTTACCACCCGCACGCGTAGCGTCAGGCCGTTTTGCCTTTTTGAACAGTAATTCAAAAGGTACTCTAACTCACTCTAGCCCCTTATTAGTAGGTCGGAGCTTACTTGTCTTTCCTGGATAAAAAACGGAAGCAGCAGTTCTCTATACACTGCCTTACCGGGGCCTGGCGCGTGCGGGTGGTACATAAGTGTCCGACAATCGGACAGATGTGCCTGCAGAGGGTTTGTAAGTAATTTTCATTAGGAAAAAGCCCTACTTCCTTTCTAGTGAATCACTAGAGAATATTTGCTGCCAGAAGCTCGGTTTCGGAGTGATTTTTTTTGCTTATCCGTCTATTTACTTCTTTGTTCAAGTTTCTGTTCATCGATTATACACCCATGAGGCGCCATTGAGGACACGAAATTACGTAATGTGATTGAAACAACAGAAGGCTGAAACGAAGGAGAAGCTCAGTTCTGTGCGAAGAACTAGCTGTTGTGCGAGCCTTTCTACTTCGGCAACGAAATTGAGATAAAGCTGATCTCCATAGGCGATATCGACTTTGTTTTATGTGTGACTAGTTTGCCATGGTACAACTGAATCCCTAACCATTCATGTTTTTGAATTTTTGGAAAATTTTGAATGTACATACAGCTTAGAGCTGCGTTAAGGTTTGGTTTGTTTTGTAATTCGATGCTCCTGCGGATTCGAGGTAATTCACCGTATACGCGTTTATATTTGTACACCTCTTTCACTATTTTTTAGTAGTAGGAGACGAATGTTATATTCAGAAATGATGCTTGGCCGAGAAGGAAACTGACGTGCTTTCGCTTTCTCTGCTTTCTCAATCACGATCGAGTAACATTGCTTGCTGACTGTTTTTCGGTTGTACCCATTGTCTTCGAATTATCTACAGTATCATTTTCGTGATATAGGGTCTAGAAACGAAATCCGTCCACTTTTTACCTAAGCGTGCTTCTAATGTGCTCTTCACGCGAATACCACTCGTTGCACACCGACACCCCGTTTCTGCACGTTTTAGGTTATCCCTAAGTTGTTGCAGAAGGAATACCTCAGTTTCTCCAAAAACCTTCCAGGATTTTGGGAATTTTCCTTTAACACAACCAACACTTATGTAAATTTGACCAGGACATTGCCAGGTATTCCGCAATGAGCTTAGACGCAACAAATTTGCTGTTGAGTGAGACGTAAATGAGCTTTTCTCGTGGTTTTTACAGGAGTTTTACTAGATGATCCATTCAATCTGCTAAAAAGCGTTTTGATGCTCAAGATTCTGTCCTCTGCGACTACGGACAACCACCTCCACCTGCTTCGGAAAACCGCATACTGCATGGGAAAAACTTGCCAAACATGAAGACGTATGCAGAACGAGGTTCTCCTCCTTCACCTCTTCGATGTTTCTCAAGTTCTGCTGATCAAAGGGTTTTTATAGTTCGCCGAAGTTATAGTCCACTAAAGTTGTGGAGAAGAAGTAAAGCCATTTCTTTCATGCTAACAAAATAATTGTAGGCACGGTATCACACAGAGTGTTATGGGAAGGAAGTTTCTCCGTATCTGCTCTCACTCAAACTGCTTAACTAACGCAGCATATGGTTTTATGGAATTGGTTACCCCAGGCTTAATTTCAGGTCTAAATTTGCATACCCACGTGCGACTATCTTTGAACCTCTGCATTATATTAGATCGCCTTTATAACCTTTATAATCTTTATATAATCTTTACAACAACCTCGTGTATGGCTCACTTCTTTAAATATTACGATCTAAACTTACATTGTTGGGAAAGGTTCGAATCTTTCTATTCCTAAAATAGAGAGTGTCTTTGTACTGCTGTAAATAAATAAATAAAAGCATCTATTGAAGTATGGCCCTGATAGTGAGTGCAAACCTTAGGTTGGTTGGTGAGCCGGCTAAAAATTCTGCTCACTACAACCTGTAGGTTGTAGTCAGCAGAATTTTGAGCCGGCTTAAAGGAATTGACATCAGACGCAGGTGCTTGCACAGATGTTGAGGTGCACAGATCGCAGGTGTTTATGCAAAGTTGTTTGTGGTCTTTCTGCATCAAAAGCCGTCGTTTCCTCGGTCATCCTCGAGCTGTCAGTGCTGTTACTCGACTGTAAAGTGTTGACTGAACATTTGGAGATCCTGCACATAAGGGTAATTTTGATAAACTTAGAAAAATATAATTATTTACTTGATAGTGTTTCACTCCGCATAAATAGACCTACGTACTTATTCCGGGCCATACAGTCCTATCAAATTCATATTCTACCTCATCAGCTTATCTGTACTTGACTCCCCTGTTTCCAGTACTACACCTTGCTATCTGTTTTTTTTTCATCACATTGTTGTGAATAGGCCAAGTATATACAGTGCGTTTCATAAGTATAGACGCACCCCAGAAAATGCTGGTACATAGTTGCGCACAACCTCTCGGGAAAAACCACGAACACTGGTCGAGTCAGCGTGCCCGAAAACCCTAGTTCCTGTGGTTTCACCTGCAACTAGGGAGAAAATTGAGCAGATTCAGTGGACAGGCCTCATAACTACCGTTTCATAAGTATAGACGCACTTTCAAAAACCAATTATTTCACGATGGAAGCTGCCTTGCAACAGCAGATTAATAGTTGGTAGGCCCTTACCGCTTCGAAATAACTGAGAAAACGTGGGTTGGCACGGCAGGTTGCTAGTATCGGATGACAAATACTGCCATCGCTTTGAGTTCTCTAAAGCATTTTTTCATTGAGCGACAGGCATGAGACGGACTAGGTTTTTGATGGAAAAATGGGTTTCTTCGTCTGTGAGCTGT
The DNA here is from genome assembly GCA_000688135.1 of Ancylostoma ceylanicum. NCBI lineage: Eukaryota > Metazoa > Nematoda > Chromadorea > Rhabditida > Ancylostomatidae > Ancylostoma > Ancylostoma ceylanicum. The sequence goes on along the minus strand of JARK01001404.1, from coordinate 235,662 downwards.
GAGAAGATGGAGGACTTGATTATAAAAGATGTTCAAAGGTTCAAGGAACGCGAATAAGTAGGAATGGAAGCAATTTCGAGGACGCCGTCCTGGTAGAAACTGTCCCCTACCTTGGTAGCGCTCACCTCTGAAGAGCCCTTTCTGAGAAAGTCCGGCTCCTCTTGTACATTTCTTCAGAAATGTGTTGTCACTTCTGTGCAACCCAAATCGAGCTTTTCTCACCCAGAATAACTTTTTTGGGAATGGTACGGGCTCTGAAAAGGTCTAAAACAATGGACGAGTTTTTGGACGTGACGATCGCCATGATCTCCTGAGAAAAGTAAAGCCGTGAGGAATTGCGGAACCATTTGGGTCTAACTGTAGGATCGGGGCAACAACAAGCATTGCTTTGGTGGTTAATTACCCTGTCCCGTTGCAACTCAAAGACAAAGAAGCCCATTTTTCTATCAAAAAACTAGTCCGTCTCATGCCTGTCGCTCAATGAAAAAATGCTTTAGAGAACTCTAAGCGATGGCAGTATTTGTCGTCCGATACCAGCAACCTGGTAGATCCCTGGGGCATCCTACTGGATAGAATTTATGGCTAGAATCGATCATTTAGTGACACAAGGAACCTCGAAAAATATGTCATCTCTACTTAGCAGTGTTTCGGCAGCCAGTTGTCGGAAAGGATGGGTAAATCCGTGCCAACCCACGTTTTGTCAGTTATTTCGAAGTGATAAGGGCCTACCAACTATTAATCTGCTGTTGCAAGGCAGCTTCCGTCGTGAAATAATTGGTTTTTGAAAGTGCGTCTATACTTATGAAACGGTAGTTATGAGGCCTGTCCACTGAATCTGCTCAATTTTCTCCCTACTTCCAGGTGAAACCACAAGAACTAGGGTTTTCGGGCACGCTGATTGGACCTGTGTTCGTGGTTTTTTTTCGAGAGGTTGTGCGCAACTGTGTACCAGCATTTTCTGGGGTGCGTCTATACTTATGAAACGCACTGTAGTCCTCCTCAAAAAGATAGACTGATTGACTGACCGCACCATCGCTGCGGGACCTGAACGAGGGACGCGGAGAGAGCATGCTTTAAGTGAGAGGGTCTAGGCTTATGAAACGGAGAGAGACGGAGGTATGACGCGGAGAGAGCATGCTCTAAGTGAGTGGGTCGAGTAAGTCCCGCCACGATTCTACAGTCGCGATGATAAGAAACCGCACGCGCAATCCGTCTATCTTTTTGAGAAGGACTGCATGTACTGTTTGGTGTGTCCACAGTGGAAATTCCTTTTTTCTCTGACGCTTTCATATCCTTGTTTGTCGTGTCTGGAGACTCTTCCAATGAATTTCGCTATCATTTGTCTCAGACATCCGTCATTTGCTCCAGTTTATATCTCTCTCGTGTGTTTCATGGAATCATGAAATTATCATGCCAAAAAATGCTCATTTCCAGGTACACTCACAAAATGCAATCCAGCGTTCAGCTTGCCTTCCTCTGCGCTGTGCTCGTCGTTATTGGTGAGTCATCCCTAATGAGTTTACACGCTGTGGAGACTCAACAAGTGCAGATAAGTGGATCTTTGTTTGAAAATCACCTGTTTCACTTCCAACGCATCTACGTATTCATGATACTGGCGGCCAAACCCATGACTAAATTATATTGTGCTAATGGGTGCAATATAAATAGCAATAGGTTGAATGGTGTGAAGAAACTGGACGGAAAATCTATCGCAGTGATGGTTGACAAGGATACTTCCTAGTAGATGTGGGCCTGCGTTAGGCGTGTGCATTCATACGCAGTAGGATTTTCATGACCACAGCTGACAAATGCACCATGATCGTAACATTTACAAAAATCATTGCACGTGACTACCACGATATGGTTGACGGAGCAAGCGCGTGCTCATCACTTTTTTCTGCGCAGCGCCGAGAACGTCTCGGCCCAACATCACGGTCAAGCGCGGTGTCGATGTAAAAACAACCTCGAGGCAACAGCCGTTCCCTCCACCCCGTTCATGGCAAGCCAGGTTTTGACCCCCGGCGCACTTTAGAGGTGAAAAAGAAACAAGATACTGACCTATCTATCACCACTTCATATTTAAAATATCCAGTAAAATAATTGAATACCGTCCCAGTGCGAAAATTAGTATTTTAGTTTTAGTTCTTCTCGTTGAAAAAAAAATGAAAATAATTTTGCCGGTTTGAAGGTTGCCACTGTCTTCGATTTTTTGTCTTGTGGTCCACGGAGTGGCAGAGATCCCACTTTCATCCGATCATTCAGATGATTGTAGTTGTGATGTAGTTGCGCAAAACCTGCAGTAACAATCAAGACTATTCCATGAAAATTACCAGAGAAATGCGTGAGAGAGCTGGGATTTTAAAACGAAAGTACTATGAGCACTGAGCCAGCAAGGGGGACAGAATAATTGGAATAACTGCTACCGTACTCCTTAGTGGTGGTCATTTCGGAAATTATTCCAACCTTCGTAAACTGTCCGGATCTCTATTCTGGCCACCGCCTTCGATTGTTTTCTACCTCTAGTTTTGTTTTTTATTGATTACCGATTTGAGTCTCCACAAAAGCTGGGCGTGCGACAGGCAATATGCGAAGGAAAGCACCGCAGCAATTTTTCCTACGGCTGGATCATCGGCAGTGTGACACGAATCGGTTATACTTGTACAATATATTTCCAAAAAGGCGATTTATACTGGAACCAGACGTGTGTGAGACGCAGGCATTTGCCAAGAAGGCCATCTAACGAGGTATATACAGTGCGTTTCGTAAGTATAGACGCACCTCAGAAAATGCAGGTGCACAGTTCCTAATAACTTCATGAGAAAAACTGTGAATATGGGTCAAATCAGAATACCAGAAAACCCTAGTTCCCGCCGTTTTACCAAGATTTATCCACGCCTTCCAGGTGGTAGCTACCAAGAAAGTTCCAAGTACAGGCCACGGAGGTTTTGAGGTTCGTTGTGTCACTAAATGTTCGGTTCTGGCCACAAATGTCACCTGGTAAGGTGTCTTGGTGATCATCCATGCTGTCGTTATCACAAGAGAAATACTGACGTCAGCTAGGGTTTCCCGAAGTACTCTTTCGTTGAGCGAAGTGCAGGGGTAGCGTCAGTTTTCTGATGGAAAAGGGACTTCTCCTTCTGTGCGCAACGCGGAGGTGGAAGAAAAGACCACCAAAGGTGTTTCGGTGCTTCAAGGAGTTCAAATATGTAGAAATGGTAAAAATGTAGAGGACGTCGCCATGGTAGAAACCGCCTCCAACCTTTGTCGCATCCATCTCCAAAAGTGTTCTTTCTGAGAAATTCTGGTTCTTCCTGCATATCTTCCCAGAAGTGTGCATTCACCTCTGATCATTCCAACTCAAGGTTTTCTCACCTTGGAGAACAATTTGAACTTTATACAAGATTCCGAAATGTCTGAAACAACGGACGAGTTTTTGGATGTGACGATTGTCATGTTCTCTCCGACAAAGTGAAGCCATGAGACTTCTTCGAATCAGTCGGGCCCAGTTGAGAGATGGGCACAACATTGTGTAATGCTGTGGTGGTTAACTTTTCCATCTTCTTGCATCGCAAAGAGAAAGAAACCCCTGTTCATTAAAAAAAAACTGACGCGACCCTTGTCCGTAGTTCAATGTAAGAGCACCTCGGGAAACCACTGCTCATGACAGTATTTGTCTTTTGATACTAGCAGCATGGAAGATCCCTAAAGTGTTTTACTAGATGATATTTATGGTAAGAATCGAACACTTAGTGACATAGCGAACCTCAAAAAGTTCGTGGCCTATACTTGTAGCTTTTTTGGTTTTCAACAGCTGAAAAGAGTGGATGAATCTGAGCTAGCCCAGCTGTTTTCTGAGTTATGTGGGAACTGAGAGAATCCAGGAACTATCAATCCGCTTTTGCAAAGCAGCTTCCGCTTTGAAATCATTGGTTTTTGAATCCATTTCCATAGAATTCTCTACAACACCACAACGAAGATATTCTTTCCGAAAGGACAGAACTGTAACTTTTCAAAGCCGTGATTTCCTTAAACTCGGTGAAATTGACCAGCGGAGAGACTGATTTTAGAAATGTGCCATGTTGAACCTTTTCTATTACTCTGGTCACCCTGACAACATTGAGATATACCGACCAGACGCCTGCATTTTTTTTTCGTTTGGCCCTCGCGTTCCAGAGATGTCCAATGGATTCGTCCGTTTGAAGGACAAGAACAGCATTGTACCTTTTATGAAACACTTCATGAAGAAATCTGACAATTGAGTCAACCTCGACATTTCGTAGAGTCCAGTCACTGACAGGTCTTGTTCAACAGTTGTCGTTAAGACGTGTCCGGCCCAACCGATCTTACTTATCGTTTGCTCAACTTAACCTGCAGCGTCCCTGATCTTCGATTGTTGACATAAGGGCAATTCATACCAAAAGCGACATATCAGACGCAAGCTTCCATTTTCGAAAGATTCGTTATGAAGATCGGTCAACGCGGCATGAAATTCTCAGCGAAAAGAACGCGCGGCCGTCGCGAAGCCGTAAACGCGTGCGACTGAGCTGCTACTGCAATGCGACTAGCCCCTATTCTTCACCATATAGACGCACGCGCGTCGGTCGCACGCATCCAGTATCAATTGTCCTATAGGGTGGAACCACGTTTTCCACTCCTCACTGGGGTGAGGCAGGTTAATTCTAGCTTCATCCTTTTCCTTGTCCACTTTTATGATTGTTGAGAAGATAAAAGAAAACTGGTCGTTGTTGCTTTGCAGTCTCCTCCTCCCCCTCACCACCACAACCTCCCAAAGCCTGCACAGTCGAAGAGCACAGCGAAATGCCATGTATATGCTGTAAGAAGGACTGCTGGTACACGATTGCATCGGTTGGTTTTTTACCACTTCTTCTCTTCTTTTTTCTCCTACACGGAATTGTATCAAAACACACTAGCATTTTCAGGCAGCAACACACGAGCTAGGTCATATGCCAGGAGAGGCCGGAGAGCGGGAAGCGCTCGCTACGTTGCGCCTTATCCGTGCGTGTATGATCAGCGACTGCGCGGGAGTCTGTCTTGCCCGCGTTCCGTTTTGAACATAATAGTCTATCACACAATATTGACCTTTATTCGATTACCTTACGCAAAGATCTCCTTCATTCGTTTTAGTTTTGAGTGAACTTCCGTGTGTGAGAGTAGGTGGACAGTTCATTAAATAATTGCACTCATCTTGTTTGGGTAATGCCACGATCTCGTACTATTTGGAAGCTTCCGAGTTATAAGCTGATTGCATTCGATGTGAATAAATAATTGATGATGTATTCTTCCATTTATTTGCTTTCTTGAAAACCAATTAGAAGAGAATATTCTTCGCTGATGTTCAGATTGTTTTCTAGCCCACGACTGACCCAGGTCGGGGTACCGATTTTATTGAAAATCTTTACTGAAATTAAGGCAGCGGCATCACATGGCCTCCAGGAGGGCGAGTTCTGACCGATCGAGTCATCGGTTGATTCTCTTCTGCAGTCGTTGTGCATCGATCAGGCCAAGAGGCCCTGCAGTCAGTTGTCGTTCTGCATCGATCAGGCCAAGAGGTCCTGCAGTCAGTTGGTCTGATTAAAGTCAAGAATCCCTAACAGTCTTGAGATACCAATAGAACTCTTTTGAGACGTTTCCGAGAGATGGAGCCTTCTGTCTGCGCAACTCAATCAAATGTTTCCGTATACAAAGAATGCTAAGAGGGCTGACTCCATGCGCCTTGTCAGGCGGTGTTGGTCATGCGGTATTTACAGTTGTTGCGCGTCAAATTTGACGCGACGATATACAGTGCAAAGTAGGGAGGAGAAGAGAATTTCTAGGGGAGCGCAAATGTTTCTGGCTTTGCCGTCGCGACAACATCGCGAACAAAACGCGTTTCCGTTTCCGCCGCATCGAGAAAACACGAAAAATTCGTGCAATTCCAAGCCGACGCGTCGAATTTGACGCGCATCAACCGCGTTCAATGTAAAATGGTATTGGCAACGATAGCTTGAATAACATATGTAATCGGGCACGATACGTCAGAATGCCTAGCGGCTGTAAAACAATTCATGGTTTCTCTTTCTATGCGTGGCATATTTGAAGAGGTCATCTAAATAGAGTGCCTTTGGGAAGCAGCTTTTACTTCAGAAGATTTGCCCTGAACTTTCTTTAAAATATTCTATTTGATTTAAATGCACAGCAAACGACGAAAGGAATGAAATAACAACATCGTTTCAATAAAAAAACGTATGTAGGTAGACATCGAGACAGGTATTATCTACAGCTTACGGTACAAGGTTACCGGGCAACGCCGCTCCGTTCCACCGACGAGACCTTCAACCAGCTAGGAGTACGCTGTATTTTTATGTTTATTGAAGAACCAGAGATACATTAACACATTATATGATGTCAGTTATATAGAGGAAGATTGAAAAAGAAGGAATAATTATTGAAAAAAAACAAACACAGGTAAAATGTTTTGAATGCTTCTGCTATCACCAGGTTGTTAGATGGCACTCGTTCATTGATGGCTTGACGTTTCGACTTGAACGTCTTCTTTGGAGGCCTTCAACCCCCCTGCTCCTTGCGGATGTCCGCCCCGATCACACACGCACACTACGGACAATGGCTGTGACCCTGCACCCCAGATGGATGACGAGCTTGGGTATCGCAGCAATCATCAGGTTTCGCTTAGTTGGTCCGAAGTGTGCGTGTGTGATCGGTGCGGACATCCGCGAGGAACGATGGACTCGAAGGCCTCCGAAGAAGACGTTCAGGTCGAAACGTCAGGCCATCCGTAAACCAGTACCACCCAACATCTTGGTGATACTTGGTGATAGCAGAAGCATTCAAAGCATGATATCAAGATGCACAGGTTCAAAAACCAGGGAAAGTATAAGCTATTGTATGAAAAACATTGGTAAATTATAGGATACTAAAACAATGTGTAATGAATAAGTAACTAATCATGTTGAAATAATTATTTTTTCAATCATCACAACATCTGGTATCATACATTTCTGCGTCAGCAGGAGGAGGCCCACAAGCAAAATCTTATGGTGAATTTGGACGACGTTTTGAAGAATCCGCACCAGCATTCAGCTATTTGGAGGATAGAAAATTCTTTCCGGTTTTCCACGATTACAGTTGGATAGAGCACGAATGAGTGAAATCCCTCTACGTCCTCGGTGATTGGAATTGATTGCAGCGACACAGGCAACCCAGATTGTGGCTTCAGTGGTTTTTGAAGGGTATCGGTAGTTTATCATTTCTCGTGACTACCTCACCTATAATCTCAACTCAATGCGAATCTAGCATGTATTATAAAGCATAAGATTTGAAAACAGGAGAGGCTAATTCATAACTTATCTTGGGAGGCACGATCTCGCACGATCAAGCAAGTTTTTATGTTTGTCATTACCTTTTGCAAAAAGGACCCTTTCTGCCATTCTTGCGAAATGTTGACTGAAGATGCGCTCATCTGAATGTCATCTATGCTTTCTTTTGAAAGGCGGTATGGGTATGCAATAACTGAAATATTCAGAAGACTATGGTATATTTTCAACGATACTTCCGTTTGCAAGGTGTAATGGAAAAAATGAGCTTGAGGAGTTTCTTGAGCTGGCGAACAGATCAGGATTTCGTTCATTGAACTTTTCACCAGCGTCACTGACTTCTCAACCTTCTCAAGATTCAAGTTGGCCATTGACGATTGTGCATCCAACTGAAGCAACTCATCGCGAAAACTATCCATGCGAGAGTGAACGTAATCAGAGAGTTCATCAATAGAATACAAAACAGAATCGATTTCAGAATCACTACGGCAGGGTTGCCCAGGCCAGGGGGACACCGTAAGGGGGGAGGTTCACATTAAAGATCTCCATTGAAATAAAGAGAATCATCAGAATCATTAGAAAGCCTTTCCCTTCGGTCCTTTCTCTTCAAAACTTTTTCACATTCTTTGTCACAAAGAGATTTATCAGGATTTACATGCAACATATTTTCCTTACTAGTGCTTCTTCGGGATGCTAAAAAGTGGGGTGGGGCAGCCACTTGAGATTCGAGCAGAAGTTTCAACCAAAGAAGTCCTCAGAAAATTAACAAAAGAGCAAAACAAATAGTTAACTGGGCTCAAATAAAAAATCATGCTTATAGTTTTTTTTTACTAATCTTGCCGCCCTGCTAACGTTTACCTTCCAGTCTTCTTCTGGTATTAGCCTCGCTTAAGGAAATTGCCATTACACATCATTATGTAAAGTTATTTACCGATGCATTAATATTGCCAGATGTTTGGTTTTTGTCGGTGCACTTTTTACTTTTTATGCATTCGAACCTGCCATAACCGGTCACTCCCAGCTCTGCGTGGGAATGTCCTCCAAATGAATAGTCCTGCAAATATCTCAGAGGAAGTAGTAGTTGCGACTGGCTGCGTAGGACTAATACTACTCCAACCACTTTCGTGTGCTAGCGAATACCCCCTCCCCATTAGTGGACCCGCCGCATGCCCCTTTCTCCACGATAGAACACCCCATTCTCCACAATAAAACTTTATCCTGGCGTTTTTTCACTATCCGACCATAACGGACCTATCTTTCATCGGGGGACCAGTATCCTGGCGTTTCCTCACTCTTTCATCGCCCACTGCTCTTCCAAGACAGACCCGTATCCTTAAAATTTCCTTACTGATTGGCCAACGCGGACCACTAACCTGCCTTTTCACCTCTGCTTTACCAAGGCGGACCGGCATCCCTAAGTTTTCATCACCGCTTAGTCAAGGAGAACTCGTAAATGACATTTTCCGCACTGTTTGGCCAGGGTGGACCGTACTCTGTGGACTACGTCGTTGCTATGCCAAGTCTCACCCCTCAGACATTCGGGGATTGAACCGCAGGTGTCATGCCGCTCGAATTGCAATTCGCCTCGGCTCTTATCTCGCGAGTGTCTGAGCCGTTTCCTAGAGTTTTCCTCACTGCGTGACCAAGGAGGGTCCGTACCCTGACGTTTACGCCACTACTTGGCCAATGCGGACCCGTATCCTGGCGTTTCCACCAAGGCGGACCCTACCATAGCGTTTCCACCACTGCTTGGCCAGGGCAGACTCGTACCCTGACGTTTACGCCACTGCTTGCCCAATGTGGAGCCGTACTTTGTGGATTACGCCAGTGCTTCGCTAAGGCGGGCCCGTATCCTGGCGTTTCTGCCAAGGCGGACCCTATCATAGGTTTTCACCACTGCTTGGCCAGGGCAGACTCGTACCCTGACGTTTACGTCACTGCTTGCCCAATGTGGAGCCGTGGATTACTCTGTGGATTACGCCACTAAGGCGGACCCGTAGCCTGGCGTTTTCACAACTGCCTGGCCAAGGCGGATCCGTTCCCTGACGTCTATGCCACTCCTTGGGCAAGGAGGATCCGGGCCGTGTCGTTTCCACTATCGCTTAGGCGAGAAGGACCGCTACCCTGGCGTTTTTCTCACTATCAGGCCACAGCAGACACATTCCTCCACATCCCGGCGCCAGTATGTCGACTTTTTCTCACTTCCGCAACGGCGGACCAGTATCCTGATGCCATCCTCACTGCTGGATCAGGATGGACCCATCCTCCTTATGTGGACTTGTGTTTTGACACTTTCTTCGCGCCTCCATCGGCGGACTCGTATCCGTACGTTTTCCCAGCTGCTTACACCACCGGTATAGTCCTCAAGGACTATAGCACCGCGCGTCGCCGTCGCAGGCGACTGTGAGGCCGGTGCGCATCGATTGTGGGCGGGGCGTCGCAGCGGCTGCCAACATTGGCGACTGCCCGTCGCCGATATTGGCGATCGATCGTCGCCAATGTTGGCGACTATTGCAACGGCGCCTATCGATTGTGGGATTTCGCTATCGGTCGCCGATGTTGGCGATCCGCCGTCGCCAACATTAGCGACCGACGGCCGCCGGCGACGTGGGTGATATACTGCTCGAGGAGTATAGCGGCTACCTTAGCCAAGGCGGACCAGCATCTTTGAGTTTTCCTCACGGCTTGCCTAAGAAGGACTCGTAGAATGGTGTTTTCACTACTGCTTGGCCAAGGCGGACTCGTAGCCTGACGTTTTCATCACTCTTTGGCAAAGGAAGCGCTGTACCGTGACGTTTGCACCAGTGATCGGCCAAGGCAAAGCGGCCGCAGCCGCCGGGCCATCGTGGCGGACGCGAACAAACGGGTCGCGACCACCAGGGCCCACTGCAGGGCGTTGTCTTGTGTGAAAGAGTTGATGGGATGTTGTTCTACTCCGTATAATGCACAGCGTAAAAACTGCAAACGCTGTCTCACCCGTAGGCTGCGAGACCGCCAGCGGAGAAATGAGTCACCCCAATATGCGAGGTGCCAAAAGTTTGCTGCTAATCACACGCCAAGAGAGGTCCCGCGAAGAACCAGATCCACCTAGCTCTCTAGATCGCTTAGCCTTCTAAAAGCTGCGCATCTCTCCTCACCATTGTCATTCTATGCATCACGTGTCGGGATAGGCCAAAATAGGCGAGGTTTCGGCAAGACTTTCGCGTCTGACCCTCGAAAAATTTGGACCCTTACCAGTCTTTATATAAGAGGGGTGAAGTACAGTGACTGCATGACCTACAGCGAATTCACCTTGCCACTAATACGCAATAAGTTTTCTATTTTGCAGATGAATAATACTGCTGAGTTTGCTATCGAAAACGAAGTAATCTCTCGCCACATTAAAGATCATTCTATGAGTGAAATAGTGCGCATTCTTTCACCGTTTTCCCTCAACCACTTATGCGAAAGTGCGTTATATCGTTAAGAAATTCACAGTTGCAAACAACCACCACCGTTTCACCAAAAGTCCCAAATCCGGAAATTCAGCAACTACAATATCTCGCATATCCAAAATACAATAACGAAGTGTTTGGACCAAAATGGTGAAACTACCACCAAAGAATTGTGCACGATATTGGCGAGAGATTTAGCCTTGAACGTAAATCCTACAATGATGTTCCGGTAACAACGAAAGCTCGGTTTCGTCGCCAAGAGTATTCGAGGAGAAAAACGTTAGAAAAAAGGGGTGTTCTGTAAGGCTACGATTCTTCAGCGCGTACGTTCCCATATAACGCTTAATTAACCTCCAAAATAGGAATATTTCTTCATTTTAAGGAGACTTTCGATGATGTCGTATTCGCGGATGAATCCACGATACAGTCAGAAAACAATTCTAAAATCTGCTATTTGGGAAAAGACGGAGAGCATCGTCGTATCAAATCCGGAGCGAGGCCTCCTATGAAGTTTCATGTGTGGGCGGGCATGTATTCCAGCGGTGCAACACCTATAGTGATTTCTGACGAAAGAGTTCGTTTATATGTCGCTGGTTTTTTTTTCGAAATATACATGACTTCTTTTTATGGAAAAATGCATGACGTTCTTTTTATGGAAAAATGCATGACGTTTTTGGAAAAGGTTGCCAAAATATGTGGTGTACCCAAAGATCATTTAATTTCTGTTAAAGTGAGAATGGACAGCAAACTGTATTCCAAAATTATTAAGGATAACTATATTCCCTTCGCATACACAATTTATGGGGGCCAATGTCGCCTTGCACAAGACAATGACCCTAAGCATATCTCTCGATTCACTTTGGACCACACGGAAATTCAAGAGGATAGAATGGCCTCCGGAGAACCCTGACCTCAACCCGATAGAATTTGTATCAGCTCAAACATTTCCTTAGGTTGCCAATTATTTATTAATTTCTCTGTTTCCAAGTTCACGTGGAAAACTCATACTATCCAGATATACTGTGCAACGCTTCCTCATTGCAATCGACACTGGAACCCTGCAAAACAGAATGTGTTGTCGGCTCAAGCACTTGTGGAAAACGAGAAAATGCAAAATTCCAAAACCTTTGCTTTTTTTTCAGCTTCGTTTAAAATCGTACATTTCCGGTGACGTGTACTGGCCATACATCGTAGGAGAAGAATACATCAACAGTTTGTTGTCAAAGACCATTTAGATCATTAAATTCTGACCTTATTAGAGGATCGGCGAGAGACTGTCCGGGTCGGTCAGGGCCCGACCCTTTGCTATTTTCTACTAAGATTGCCGTAGTTTACATCAGTATCCACTGACCTCATACGTTTAAAGATATAAAGCTGAACACTAAGTCAATAGCGATAACATAGGAGTTTTATCGAAAACTCATCTAGGTATTGAGCAAGTGGTAAACGCTGAGTAGACCGGTCAGCGGATTGAAGAAATAGTGTTGCCAGCATCCGAGAGACCGATAAGCACCCCCGAGCTATTCCAGCTCAATGCTTAAAACCTCTGCAACAACTATTTAACCAGCTTTTAAAAAACTAGTTTCAGATCGCATCAGAAACTAGTTTTTCGAAAGCTGGTAAAATATTATTTTTTGCCACTTCCTCGCTAAATAGTTGCAAATGGAAAGCTTGTAAAATAGTTGTTCTGACCAGTTCCTCGACAAATAATTGGAAAATGAAAAGCTAGTAAAACAGTTGTTCTCCGAAGCCAACAACAGGAATTTTTTGTGGATAACATTCATTCAAAATACAACATCTTCATTGGCAGCATTCATAAACGTCTCCAAATTATGTGGCGCAACAGAGTCACAAATCTGAACACAACTCGTGACAGAGCAACAAAATGCAATGCGTTTCTCTAATTCTCACAGTTTCTGTGATTAGACGGACTTCGGCTACCGCTCATCTCGGTTCTTTACGGCACGCAGTCGCACATCACTCAGGCAAAGTCCGAAAATGTCTACACGGGCGGAAAATTTGGCAGGAAATCTTTTCTGCAGTATATCAGATGCCTGAACAGGGCTCTGATAATTGTGCAGCACGAACGCTTCCGCTATCCCTGTAATAGCTGCTCAAGCTTTCGTCGTTGTAGCCTGGGGAGGGATGTATGAAACGCACATCAGGTTATGGGCAAGCGTCCGGGTTGTTACTTAGTCTGGCGCGGGCGCCCGCACCCGCGATGCAGATGGCGCACGCGCTGTTCGGGTTCGAACCCGGACGCGCTCAAAATGCACCAGCATGGTTCGTATTGGCGCATGCTGCGCCTCTGGCGCAGATTTATGCTGAATGACTCCGAAGATCGTATGGGTGAGATGCTGTGACGGCGGACGGCTTCTACTTTGACTTCACTGTTTGTATTCCATTAAGAAAAAAGAAAAAAAGATGTGGCTCTCGGTGCTTAACGCGAATCAATTCGGAAACGAAAACTAAATAAATAAAACCTTCTAACAAGCAGAAAGGAATGTTACGAAAATGGAACAAAAAATGAGATAATAGCGGGTGAAAGCAAAAAAAGGTCTGCAAGAGAGTGACTAATGGGGAAATGATCAGAAACCGTAGCTCTTCAACATTGAAATCTAAATTTGTATGAATTCAATTTTTTTTTTGGCGGCGATTGTGCTGGTATGGCTGCAGCTGCACATATTGCACATTTTCTACGTCTTAATTGCGGGTTTACCCGATCTCGGGACATCGTGCGCTCGCTCCCGAACGTGTTGGCAGATTGGGTATTTGACGCATCGCGGGTTGGGTGCATGATCCTGATCAGGTGCTCATTTTCAACTGAAAATGAGCACCCGATCTGAGACCAAGAGATTGATACATCCCTCTCCTGTAATGGAGCAGCTGGTAGGAGATGCTGCAAGGGTTCTTATTCGACGCATTATGCTGTTCTGACTGCGCTGCACAGTTATCAGAGGAGTTATAATTTAATGTAGAGTCTATTGATTTGATTAGTTTCTCATTAGAACACTTGCCTTCAATGCTCCGGAATGAATGCTGAGAAAATAAATCTATCTTGTCGAAAGGAAATGGTCTTTTTAGCTGATATATAGTCAGTCATAATCGATTTACAACGCTTTCTTAAAAGGTCTTCAACAGAACAATAGCGACGATATCATGGGACTCCTGAATAGGTAGGAGTAAGTAAATTCTGTAAACTTAACTCAAAATGCTATCTCTTTAGGACCTGTTTCGAGGAGTTTGAAAAAAATCGAGAGAAAGATTTGAAACCTATGACCCACGCTCTGAACGAAAATGGTGCAACTGTCGCTCTTCATTATATGTTGCCGCTAGAATACTCTACCACATGATAAAATTGTTTCACTTCTGCGTGATAACTAAGGAGTATCAGCGCAAAGCTAGTAAAATAGTTGTTTTTGTAGAAAGCTGGTAAAATAGTTGCTTTGACTCCCTAGTAAATTAGTTGTTGAATGGAAAGCTATTCGCCAACTATTTTTCCAAGCTGGTGATGACGTCATACTTGTTTGCAAGCTTTTTTCTGCAAATGCTTGCAAACAAGTATATTTTAGCTTGTTTGCAAGTTGTTCTTGAGAAATCCTTATTTGCAACTTGTTCCAGAGGTTCTGAGTAGTGGAATGAAACCCTTATTGAGCACCACCGCTACGCACACGCCCTTACAACAGCTCGCGCTGGTGATAGGTGAAGGTATGGTGATACGGCCGATAAAGAACAACACTGAATCAGAATGACCATGACTATAACTGCCGCTCTTCATTATGGTGCCGCTAAAATACTCTACCACATGAGTGAGATTGTTTCATTTCTGCGGGATAACTGGAGAATATCAGCGCAAAGCTAGTAAAATAGTTGCTTTGACTTCCTATTGAATTAGTTGTGGAATGGAAAGCTAGTCGGCAACTATTTTCCCGAGCTGGTGATAACGTCATACTTGTTTGCAAGCTTTTTTTCCGCAACAGCTTGCAAACAAGTATATTTTAGCTTGTTTGCAACTTGTTTTTGAGAAGTTCTTGTTTGCAACTTGTTCCAGAGGTTCTGAGAAGAACCGAGTACGGTGAGGGCCATGAATGGATGACGCAAAACCAACAAGACTGTCGGATCACACCAATCGAAAGTTCCCGATCTTGTGAATCTGAATATGTAAATAAGAAAATAAGAATCATTTTCTCGTTAGTTATCGAGTTGAAACTAACGAGAAAATGAGCAGAACTTCCGCAACCTGCACTAACCTTCGCGCCTGCTCAATCTCGCCACTGGCATGTCCTGCGGATATATTGCCTGGAGACAATCCCAAACTCCGTGGAGACGCGAAATTTTTGAGATTTAAATTCATACTTGGCTTCCACACAATATAGCGATAATTTTCATGCAACATCTCGATACGATCATCATGTTGGCTGTGAATTTCATGTTCATCATTTTTAAGGAATGCGCGGAGTTTAGTGAGCTGTTTTTAGGCAAAGCTTAGAGCCTATGATGAGCCAACAATAGACCGCAAAGGGTAGTTGGCGCACAGTAGGTTTTTCTGGCTCTCATAGCTACTCTCACGCTGAGCCTCATCTTAGAAGCCAGTAAATATGGATAACCAGGCATTTCAAGCACATTTCTATTAAAATGTTTTTTGCCAATAAAAGTAGTCGCTCCGCATGGACTTCGACCAGTCACCTCACATTTCGTAACGTTCTGCACACTTTTACTGAATGTTGGCAAACCACGAAATTTTTCAAAAAATGGAATATTCTAGCTATTCTGCTTGAAACGCTTGTTTTCTGAAGAAATGGCATACATCGCTGCAATTAGCGAAAGAAATTCTATATTTTCACATGGGTTAATTCTTTAACCGTCACAAGAATTATTGACAGCCGATCGCTGGCTGCCGGCCTTTTTTGCTGGGCGCGTTGGCCTCTCGCCCAAGACATCGCCAGCGCTGGGTCATCGGGCTTTTGAGGCAACGCGCTCTTAGATGGCCACGATTGATCAAAGTACACAGAAAGTGCCCCAGGAACTTCATGCAAACTCAGAAACAAGTGCAACGTATTATATTTATACAGATGATGTGAACTTTATAAACTATGACATGAATGTGTGTATAACTTAAAGTGAAAATTGATTGCGAATCGATTGAAATCACTGGCTAAGAAAGATTGGATTATTTTGATTCAAACATATTTCGTCCCTCCTGTCCCACAACTAGCTCCATTTTCATCATGATTTCGGCTACGTATTTTGAGCAGATTTCCGGTGTCAATCACCTCCAATATTGAACAATAGCGATCTTTCAATGCTTCGACTTTGCAAGATGGACTCCTGTACACCGTACTGAGGACACTATTGCTGTTTATGCTTATCTGCACAACACACTGACAAAATTCGGAAAAATTTTTGGAGATATTTAGAGAGTGTTTCAAGTTTCTGTTTATGAGCACAGCCACGCCGCCACCTTGCCCCGTTCCTTCACGGTCGCATCGATGAACACAGTAAGCATTGTCATAACTAAGCGTAGCATCGTGAACGGTGTCCAGTTTGCACCAGGTCTCTGATATAAAGACTCCGATAGGGTGTTCAGAAAGCAATAAGATGAGATCGGGAATTTTGTTGATTATAGAACGGGAGTTGAAGAGGAAAAATCAAGTTTCAACTACAATGTTTGAGAAGAATAAGGCACTGTGCATAATATTTTGCGCGGTACCTGAACTGATGTCCTAGCGCCCTTGGGAAGCGAGTATGTTTTGAGGAGATAATATGTAACTTGTTGAAGGATTACCTTGAACGAAGTTGGCGCTTTGGGGCATGACCCTTGATGGGCGAGCGAGGAGTTCTCAGCTGGTGAATAATAAGATCGCGTACTACATAGAGAAACTTTTCGGTCTATCGGTTAAGAGTGCCAGCTCTCTGTCGTAAGGCCTGACCAAACATAAGCGGGTATAAGCCTCACGCGCATAAGAATGTTTAAATTGTTGCGTTAGAGGAAGCCCACCTTTTCTCATATGACTCAAAAGCTTGTCACGTAACTCACGATTAGGAGTGGTGATCTTGATGATACGCGGTCTCTCACTCGCTGACCTTGCACTGCCTTCAGGGTAGCGGAATAGATCGATTTTGCAATTCTGCCACTCAGTGGATCGTCGGATGATTCAATGACCTCCGCTGGCGCCTCTCGGTCATACGCTGCAGTTGTCTTCTCATCGGACTGTTCACCTACGCCTATCCATATGATTCTGCAAGACTTTTCTTGAACAGTTCTTGAGTCAGATTGGAATTTTACCACTTTTTTGAGTCAGATTGGAATTTTACCACAATTTTACCACTACCCTTTTTTTTATACACTGCATCTGTGGAATGGTTGGTGGTGATCGAAGAAACGCGATTTTCTAAATTTTGATGAGGCCAAGGATTGAATTCTGTTTTTCTTGCATCTGAACTAAGAAATCGAACATCTTGTCAAACCTGGCAATGTAATTGTCCCACCGCTTTAATATTTCCTCGAGCCACACTGGCGGCAGACCGGGTGTCATGTCGACCTTGCTCTTCTTGGGGGCCATGAAGCTTGCGGGATAGGGAAGGAGAGTAGGAAGTCACAACCGGCTATGGGAACAGATCAGGCGCGAATGGAACAGATCAGGCTCTTCAAGTCATTCAGACAGCGTATTCCCACCTTTCTAAAACTAGTAAAGTTTACTACAAACCATTTTGCTAGTCAAGAGGTTACCTGATCGAACACTTCATATTCCCCTATACCAGCTCTATGGTATTCGAATCCGGGCTTTCTGCAGGCTAATCGAGAATGTCAATTTTCCATACCTTTAGTTGATTCTACGTGTGCCGACTAACATGCATGTGCAGGAGCGTTATCCCTGCACCAACCGCGCGAAACTGGGAGCATTCATTTATCCAAGCGCGCAAATGACAGACTCTTGGGCCCGTAGTGAAGTGTCATGGCGGTGAGATTATGTGCCTGCACATCTCGTCACCACATGTGGAGCGATGACCGCACGCGCGACAACTTCCCAACACTGTGGGATGGGAGATCGTTACCATCCGCGGCAGTGCTGGGAGCATGCAAGTGCGAGGGGCTTCTTCTCCCCTGGAATGTGATGGTCGCCAGGTCTCGAGGTCTAGATAGTGTGCGGTGCGGAGAGAAGCCGAGTGAAGTACTATGGGTATTTCACTAGAAATATGGTAATGGTGTGATGCTTAGTGAGATCCGGTGAGCATTGCACGGATTGCATCGGAGTTGACGAAAGCAAGCATGTCTATTCTTCGCTCCACGGCACAGAACAAGCTATAACGTGTACGACTTGTCAGAAGCTCAGAGGTGCTTCTGACAAATCGTGCTCTTTTTAGTTTGTTGCGATATTCAATTCTCGGTAAATTTGATGTACGGTCCGTTCGATTCGTCATTGCGCTGGTCGCCATACCCCTCTCCCACGCAAAGTGCGATCATCGCGCCAGGGGTGATGTGCGATGATCGCATCGGTGACTTTACTACGGGCCTTGATCTCACCACTGTAGGCTTTTTTGGAGAAAAGGAGATATGCGCTCTTCAGTATCCGACAATACATTTCGCTATTAATTCGTGCTGTTCCAGGAAGGATCACAATGCTTGTCGGGCCCCTTGAGGAGATCCCAGCTCAAACATGGACTTCTACAGGATTTTTGGCACGACTTCTCATCCGGGAAGCTAAGTCGCCTTTTTGCACGAAGCAAAATTCCGTAGAACAGTTGACTGAAAATCAGGTAGATGGAATTAGTAAAGTTGATCACTGAAACCTAAGATATTTCTGCAACAACGGGTCACCTTGGATTGTGCACTCGTCTATAAATACACAGTCCGAAAATGAAGTCCCTGCATGCAGCTTTGCTCCGCAGAACAACATCCTCGCCTCCTTGTTGACATCGCGAATGGTGTGACAGGATTTCATAGTTGCTCCTACATATCCTAACTTGCTCCTCGTTCATCATACTTGCGATTCGCTAACGCTAATCCTGCGAGAAGCAACACGAAGACACTCTCTCGTGTCGCTGTAGAGCTATTCATTTTATAGATTTCCCGGAACTTCAAGGCTTCGAGGGGGCGGTGAACTCCTAGCGAGTGATGAAATTGCCCGAAGGACGCTAAAAATGGTGGAAATGAAAAAGCTGTCTTCCATGTGTCAAAAGTGCGGACGAGTATTCTGCTGAAGGGTGTGCGCGCGTCTCGCCACGAAACCCTGTGAATGATGCGCAGTCTATACACCGCACTCACTAGAAAACGCCCTGCAATGTCGTTAGCTGGTGCAGATAATACTAGGACAATTTATACCAGATGCGAGTACCAGGCGCACGCATTCATTTGCAAAAGATTTTCTATGAAAACCGGTCAACACCGCGTGAAATTCTCAATGAAAAGAAAGCGTGGCAGTGGCGATGCCCAAAACGCGTGCGACTGAGCTGCGACTGCGATGCGACTAGCCCCTATTCTTCATCATATAGACGCACGCGCGTCAGTCGCACGCATCCAGTATAAATTGCCCTAATACACAGCACGAGGCAGCTAGGCGTGTTCGCCGCAGGAGTTCCAGTTTTGCTGCAGGTACGCCATCATTGATTCTGTTTGTCTTTCATTTGTGATGTGCTGAATCTGTATTTTATCAACCGCACCCCAATAGTCGAGGATTTCGATTGGTGCTGCCTTTAAATGAGGTATTATGGAAAAAATGGGACCATTGAAGTTTTGGTCACCGAAAGAATATGCAGTTGATGGATTGAACTATGGCTTTTCTAATTAATCACGTCACGATACAAAATGGGGTCCCCTCAACATTGATTTTTGCTACATCTGGTCAAGTACATCACTCCTAATTCTAACTGTGTACATGATTTGAACGATTTAATCACGAACTAATAGTTTAGTAATAATAGAGTAATTGGCTCAAATCCGCAGTTTGCAGTCGTATAGTATACATATAATATCTTCTTCTGATTAAGCCCTAATTCCGCCTTGGTAAACGAGGAGCAACACCTCTTTGCCCACTTATCACAGGGGAATCGGCTGTTTGAGCTATCTGCAAATCCGTCGGTCTCGCAATTGGTTTTCCTGTGCCACTGCCATGGTCCACGCGGGGTTTCACCGGTCCATTCTGAAATCTGATGAACTTGAGCTCATATTCTTATGAAAATAAAATACATATGTATAGTCCTGCAGAATAAACATTGCCGGTGTCCGCGCCCGGCCAAATTCCGCAACGCCCACCCCGATATCATCGTCCCCGGCAACGAGATCATTGATTGATATCACAGTGGTAACTAAGGATACGAAAAAAAATTAGGCGTACCTGATACCCATACTAGATGTGAAACAGCGAGATGGTGAGCCTTACGGAAACTGGGACAGATATTTCCTCAAGAAAACATTGCGATGTTGTCGATAGAGGTCGACGAATGTGGACAACAGAAAGGGATTTTCTAATTTGTCAGTTCAGCTCTGGCAAAAAAAAAACCCCACTTTCAAACTATTGTTCATGAGGTGGTGCTTGAAATTTATGATTCTTGTAGACAGAGTATCTACTCACTGGGGATAGATAGGCATACTACCATCCTCATCGCGCTTTCTAGTTTCTGAAGCAAATTTTCCCACCCAAAAAGGTCAATATCCCTGATTTTACAGTAGTCACATTTAGCAATGATGGAGCTGCCAGTGGTGATACTTTGGATACTTTTAGTTCAATCTAGTTGAAAAGCAGTAGGTTTGAATGTCTATCGTGATGTTTTAGAAGCATTGTCACTTCGTAATAGAGAACCTCATTACGTGAAACTTCCTCTCTCCACTTGAGATTTAGAAAACTATGATGGACACGTATCCACCAGGGATGAGCGGAAGTCAGATTTGAAATTTCGGAAGTCGGAACTCGGAAGTCGGAAGCTCCAAAAATCACCGGAATATCGGAAGTACCGGAAGTCGGAAGTTGGAGGTACAGAGGGCACAAGTGAAGAGGTGTACGTACAGTGGCGGCCACATATTTAGCACGCTGCCAATTTTGGGCGATCAACTTATGAAAATATAAAATCTGTATCTCAGGTTTGGAATGAGCTATCAGGGCAATACTCGAGAATTTGATAAGGCATAGCATTCTCCTTCCCGCCTTATCTTTGCTGCTCCGGGAAATGCTTCTGGATGGGATTGCACACATTGAGGGCTAAAAATGCAGTGCTTTTGGAAATGTTTCAGTTTCCCTCCTATACGACTTTAGTGGATCTGGGTAAAATGTGATTTTATTCTTGATATAAATGCGCGTTTTGCTATAGTAGTTTCGATGAGCAGTTTGTCACCTAAGTGGAGATCGAAAATAATCAACATGAGTGAAAAAATGGTGAAAAAAGGATTCGCGGCAATTCCAAGGATAAACCAGGCATTTCCAGCCGCGGATTTTTTTTCGATTTGTGTTGCTAACAGACAATCAGATACTAAAAGAAAGATTCCGGGGCTTGCTTTATTAGCAAGATTCATAAAAATGAAATTTTTGACGAAATTGACAAGTTTGTTTCTGTCTCTGGCTCCAGCCGGTGCGTAGAGTACGGTAAAAGCGTTTATAGGGAAATGTTGAAGGGAAACATGCTCAATCTGAATCACCACTTCATTTCCTTCCATAGCGAGATACACGAATTTTACACAGAGTTCAGGAAAACTAACGAAATTGAACTTTTATTTTTTTTATCCAGTTTGAACGGACTCTATGCCCATGGTAAGCAACAGAAAGGAAGCCCTCATAGTGCCTCAACACATAATCCAGCTTGGTTTTAATTGCTCATCATAAGGCTGAGAAATGCAAAAAAATTCTGTCGGCCAAAATCGTGGGTGTGCTAAATATGTGGCCGCCACTGTATGTGTATGTATGTACGTGTATGCATATGGATACCCAGAGGTGTATGCAGCGGTTAACTCACTAGTGTTCATCCAACACGCTCTTCTTGATAATATTGAGAAGTTGTGGAGCTAATTAATCAAGATAATTGAAAATAAACCAAAAATATGTACCATCCTCTCTTATAGATATAGAAAAATGCAATGCACATAGCGCCGGTTTCTTATTTAAAAATTGCGCAGAAGTCAGTGACAGTCAGTGGCGGAGGCATTATTGGGCAGCCAGGGAGAAGTATACAGGTTGAGTAGCTAGAGTTTCCTTCATTCTATTAGGTCGTCAAGTATGAAATGTCTGATTTTGAATGAAACAGTTTCAGGTAATGTTTCCCCAACAAGATTGGGTACGAGCAATCCAAATATGCCCCTATGTTACCGGCACAGCCTTGCCATCTTACCGGTAGCATGGTTACGCTAACGGCTTGGAAGCCTGGGAAGCAGGCGACAATAACGTGGCGAAGGGCATTTCGAACATCATGTTGAAAGTGGAAAATTTTCTCTACCAAGAAGTGGACTAATACTTGGGAGAGGTTGTGGTCAAGTAGAGCAAGGTTAGACCAGTACATTGAATGGCAGGTGGATTCCCCTCCTTGTTCCCCTGGTTTACGCAGCGCGGTTTTGCAAAAAGTGGCCAAAAATGGCACCAATTTTTGGGGACCAAATTATGGAAAATTCGTTCATCGAGCAACACCGGCGTAATATAGGGTTAAGAACGCAAAACCTTGCTGCATATACAGGCATGGTTTGACTCCTATCCGCCCAAGCCACAGCTTCCAACGCATCATAATCCAGGTTCATCACAACGCTCACTTTGAAGGTTTATATCACCAGGAAGAAATTTCTCAAAACATCGCTGTCCCGTTCCTTTATTAGCTACTCCCTTTCTAAACATTTCTAGAGTATTTCGAGTTGTCCTTATTTTACAGGCTCCGTGATGGAACCCATATTCCGAAATGATACGATTTTTTGTCTTTGAGTAGTTTCACAAAAGTTCCTCTCCAACAAAAATTCTAAAGTTCGTCAGAAATTAAACAGGTGGTTTTGAGAGAGGGAGAATGTACCTTCATAATGGAAAGAAAGATGAGAGTGAACCTAAAGAAACCCCGAGGATACCAGCTGTCAAACTGACCTTTCAAAAAATCAGACATTTCATACTTGACGACCTAATATTATATATTTGTTGGGCGAAATTTCAGAAGCAAAATTGAGTGCTTATTCTAACATCAGACGATCAAGTTTTGTTAGGGTGAGGCATAAGTTTTAGGAATTTTCCTATAGATTTTCTTGAAGTTCCAGAGCGCAAATGAAGTTCGCTCTACAACATAACGGGGTTGTTCTTTCACTGCACTTGAAAGCAATCCTTTTTTAACTCAAGAAATAAGCGTTCGCGTTTCTGACCATTTTAGGTCTTTGTTGCTTTTCTCTTGATTTACTGCTTGAAACCAGAGATATTTGGCCCAGATATAGGTTACATGAGAGCTTCTGGCTCTCAATATGCTGAGTTTTTGTGGAGCATTAATCACAAAGTGTGGGAGGCCAGGGGTCGCCAGCAAATGAATTTGGAAGTGTTCTGGCACGCCAAGTTGAAGATAAAACTTCTTCCTCTTTTGCGTGGCATGAGCAATATTCTTTCAGAATAGCAGGCAAACGGGAATCTCCAACATTGTTGAAAGAAAAAACGAGTGAATGCCAAAAAATTAACTGAAATGCGAGTTTGCCGTCATTTTGTGTTGTAGAGCCGATCACAGTATGATAGGGACAACCGCAGCCGGGCCATTTGTTGCTATACCGTGTAGGATCACAGTGGTTCATTACACAGGGAAATCGCGAACTGTTGCCCTTTGAGTAAAGCAATTGAACTATTCCTGAAACTTATGAATCACCCTAATAAAATATAAAATTGACTAGCGCCCCTACGGGACGCTAGGAAGTGGGGTGGGGCAGCCACTTGAAATTTGTGCAAAGTATTCACACTTTTAGAGACCTTAGAAAATTAGGAAACAAGCGAAAATAATTAACTGTGCCCAAACACAGAACCCCACCTATGAAATGCTTATACTACTCTGGCAGCCTAGCTAACGTTCTGCTATTCTGGCAGCCTAGCTAACGTCGAGCTTCCTACCTTGATTATAGCGCTGACCGAAAATTCTTCATCACATATCGTCATGTAAATTACTCCCCGGTGTAATGTCCTCGCGTTCTTTATCACAGCATTTATTTACTGTATCTGGACGTTTCCCACACTGTTGAGCTGAAGTGCACTGGTACTCCCTCGACAAACCCGTGGCATGGTCTTTTATACGCTATTGAGCTGCGGCGCACCCTCCTTACCCAAGGTTTTCCACAATGCTGAGCGCTGACTAATCTTCTCCATCGGTGGACCCACATCCTTGGGGTTTACACAATAATGGGGCCAAGACATCTTTTTGTATCGATGGACCCATATCTTTGGCGCTCTTACCCGCCAGCACAACCTTCCTCCATTGGTGATCTCGTATCTCAGTGTTTTTTGCAGCACTG
>JARK01001404.1:196941-210654 GCA_000688135.1 Ancylostoma ceylanicum | reverse complement strand
GCATAGCACTGCATAGTGATAATCCTGCTCCGTACATTATGCAGCCTGAAAACTGTAAACACTGTCTCACTCGTAGGCCGCGGGACTGCCAGCGCAGGAGGCTGGTCTCGTCGCGAAATCCTGAGAGCACTGTCCAAGTCTCTCGCTTTTATCTTTGGCGACTGTATCCATCATCATCGTGACCAACGGAACCAGCGAAGGTTGGGTCCCACCGCGAGTTCCACTACATCCATGCACCTATGATGAAACATCGGCCAACCATCTCGTAAGTTTCGCCTCATCCTCCAACACGCTCTATCACGCTCTATGGGTGGAGTCCATGATGAAAGAATGCGATCACGTGCCGGCCCCCCACGTCTGCGCTCTAGAAAATTTTGTTGCACTACCAGGATTTATATAAGAGGATAATGAAAGCCATAAAATCAAGTTGACCTAATGCAAAGTATATTTAGATGTTTTTAGCATCTCCCCCACCCTCTTCGCTTCTTCTCCATCTGCGTCTGTCTCTGTGGGAGCTCATGCGAGAAAATGCAACTTGTTCAATGTCCAAAAAAAACTCCTTGAACTTCCGAAAACTTCCGGCTTTTCTCGCGTTTTTCGGAAGTCGGAAGTCGGAAGCCCAAAAAACACCGGAATATCGGAAGTTTCGGAAGTCGGAAGTCGGAATTCCGCTCATCGCTGGTATCCACCTAAGATATCTGGCGGTAAAAAAATCCACAGGTACCAGTAAAATTGAGCGGTTCTTCCTCAAGCTAAAGGGTCACATAGAACAAAGCCGACCTCAAAACACGACGCTACGAGTAATCTAGAATTGCCGAAACTACTGACATATTTAAACTTCAAGATGTCAGGGAGATCGTCAGGGAGAGAAATCAGGGAGATGTTGTCTAGTAAGAAAAAAATTCCAATGACGTTTAGCAAGTGGAATAAGGGGGTTGAAAGTCCGTTCATCATTAGTGAGTAACTACAGCGCCAGAATTGGAATCTTTCAGCTTCATCTGGAGAAAAGTTCTGATCAAAACTCCGAAAAATGATTTCTTTTTGGTTAATGCTATGCACAATGTCTGTTTCTTTGCACCATGCACTCCATGTAGTGGTTAGTTCCACGGCTGCGATGGCGACAAAATGAGATGATGGGCCTGTCACAGCCATATTCATATAACTCTGCAGTAGACGGTGTATCGGATTCATCACCACCCATCATTGACGTACTTGGGAGATTTCACACGAAAAATCGTTATGCTCTATTGTGATGGAATGCTCCCTTCAACACTGAGAATTCTCAAGTATTGCAGTTTCTTCACTTGTTTTTCACAGATCCAAGCAAGTGAACGACCATTTTCACTTTGTGCTTGATGTGTGAACCTCTACTGTGGCTGCGTCATGATCGCTCACGATCGTTCTATATGAACTAACTGCTTCCAAGGAGATGCTGATGATATGTTTGGAGTTCTTGATTTTTCATTTTTCTGTTTTCAGTTCATGCTGAATGACGTTCTCCCACAAAATCTGTCTGAATTCCTGGAGAGAAGATTTTCCTTGCGCTAGACGAGTTCTGTAGACAAGGTGGCTCTTTGTTGAAGGCAGCGCCCACGAAAATTTTCATCTAAGAAATTTTCGTGTACTTGGAGGTGGAGATTGCTTCTGACGACGATACATGAAGCGGAAATTGTGCAAGAAATCCACTAAAACGCGGTGCTATGTCATCTGCGAATAGTAACCCACCCTCTCCTCCTCAGGTTGGCAACGAAATTGAAGGCAACACTACAATCCTCGTTTTTTTTTTTGGTTTTTGAGTGTTCTCGATATTTAGCCATAGTCTCAACAATTCTACGACGGTAGAAGTGTTCAAGACCCAGCCTTCTACCATCACAAGGACAACGGTTCATCCTTTCTATTAAGCCCTCTGGTAAACCAGTTGGTACGAGTTGGCACTTTAAACTAGATCTGCGATTCTCTGTTAGAGCGCGGAGCAGGCGAGACATCAGCTGATTTGAGATGCATTTGCCTGTTTCGGCATTCATTACATTTGCTTTTTTCATCAACTTCCTCTGAGTTAATTCTCAATTTCTCCATATGTTCGTTTTTTTTTTTTGATTCTCAGAAATTAAATCATTTATGCGCTCAATGAATAATTTTCGTGCAAAATTCGAAGTTGAATTTAGTTTCATTTTTTTCAGTCTACACCTGAGCTTTTGCAACTCGATGCAGCCTTTGCTTTGTCGACGGAGAACATTAAGGTGAAGCCGTTTATTGATGACTGGGCTGGAAGGCCGCAAGAGATAAATCATCCTTTTATACGGAAGAAATAAACAAATAAATTGTTCTCAAATAGCCACATTCCAATCTTGAATATATAATTTCCATAAGATCGACATAGTTTCTATAGTACGCGGGCTTTGAAGTATTCATTGTGAATAACATGAATACATTTATAATAATCAATCTCCGACGGCACAGTGTCTTTCGCTTCGGCGTAAAAATTAATTTGTGCTGTTTCTTCTCCTTCTGAAGAAACACGTGGTGCGATTCTTATAGCTCCTTGTATGCAATGATAGCATCCACTCAGGGTTTCCATTTGTATTTGGCACGTGTTACTGTTCTTCTTGCTCGCCATGAACAGTCCTTTAGCGCATATTTGAACCGTTAATGCTGATCCAATGCTAGATTTCATTATGCGGGGAGATCCTCTGTTGAGAATGGCTGCTCGCTTGGTAAATATTGAGAGTGGGTCATGGGGATTGCGAATGATTAGGAAGACATTGTCCCATGGGAACATGAACGTGCAGCTTAGTACAAACTTTTTGTTCATGTACAGCTTCGTTTCGAGAACATACAATGATGCTGCACCTTTTTTCGTCTTACATTGAAGTTGCTCTGGGGAGTTGGATGGAAATTGTCTTTGAGGAGCTGGTTCAATCCTTGCTATGATCTATTCGTCAGTGATGAAGTAGCTTGATAGTATTGGTTGATTTGGAAGGATGGTTGATGTGAGAGCAATTTGATGGTGTTGAAGCGGAACGGAGATCTCGGATGAAAAGTGAACTTCTGAGTTTCCGTCGACTTCGTTTTCATTTTTATCATTCCTTCAACCAGGATGTTCCACGTAGGGTGTGTGAAGATTCTGTAGATTTTGGACGATGTTGGCATTGCGTAGTATCCGTAGAAGAGACACATTTCCTCGCAGTAGAAGCAAGAATGGCATTAAAGACATTGGCAGCTTGTTTCATAAAATCTAAATCTAGGATGGGCGAGTGATATATAGCTGAACTCTTCCAACTTCATTTCTGGTGTTATTCCTGCACAAGTGTCTCCCACGGAACTTTCTGTATTCCAGCATTGATGTCACGATTCGGTCTTGAATTTGTGATCTTTTGTGTGATATTTAGTCCTTTTTTTGGCATACATATGAGATTTGTTCCATTTGAATGGAAATCATTCCTATTGTTTTGTCTTCTCGATTGCGTAGTATCAGGCATGCATCTCGGCCAATTGGTTGAAAGGTCAGTTGTGTAGATGGGTCGTGTGTGAATTTTTCCACAATGTTTTTTTTGTAATGCAATTAAGCATTTCCCTTTGAAATGCCAACAAAGTCGGAGCAACCGCTTGATGCATGAGAGAGGCTCAAGAGAAGAAAAGCAGTTGCTGTTGTTCTCAGTTTCCTTGATTTTCTTCTGTACGGATATGGATGCTGTGTTGAATGTGTAAATTCATCTCGTTCTTTGCCTTGACAATTTGTTGCAATGGTCCGAGTAACGAAGAGAGGAAGATTTCGGAGTTTTGCCGTGATCCAGTAGAAAATTCTGAAGATTGGATTGAGTAGGTTCACGAGAAGTAGAATCGTAATAAAGGAACATTAGAATATTGCTATGTCCACGTATGTCCAACATTGGACATTGTATGCTCACAACGAATTCGACATTGGAGGGTGTCGCAAAATGATTGTGTCGTGGTTTTTGAAACTGTGTACTTTCCATTGTTCCATCTGTTGATTACTGCCACATATTCGAGGAGGAACCTGATGTTGGGAAGAGTATTGTCTTGGATATATTGTAACTATTGTATTGGATATGTAATTGTTGACAAATATGCAAATGGTGTTGTTGCAGAACTCCACCAAATGGAAATTGTCTATGCTTACCAGTGTCGCTCCACCTTTCACACATCTTGCGATTGAGTATTTATTCCATGTTTGTGCTTTCTCGTACTTGTGGGAGAAGTACGCCTCGGTTGTTGTTCCCCATGCGCGTATGATTATGGATGAGTTGTCGAAGTCGTATGTGGTGAGTGGAGTATGATACAAACAAAACACCTCGTTTGGTGACGGATTGGAGCAAGCATGTTGTCGACAAAATGCAGTCAATCCTGCTATGTGACTGCATCATCTTTTATTCCTGCTGACTCGAGGGACCTGAAATATTCCACATTTTTTCCAGTTTCTAGCGTTGTGGTGGATTTCCGAGGCACCCATTTCTTCCAGTGTCAGGAAAGAGCTGGTGTTTCAAAGATTTTTCCCGGTGATGATGTTTCCAAGCTTGGTTTTTTTGAAGATTGTAACCATTCGGTAGTGTTTACTTGTAGAAGTTGCAAGAGAAAACAAGATCCTAAAAGTGGTCATTTTCAATGGCAATTACTTGCTTTGCTTTTACGGTCCATGGAATTTCTGGCTGGTTCGATAGGAGCAGCTTAACATTCGTTGTGTTCCTGCCGTGGTCGCCATTTTTTCGATGGAGAGCATTGAGGTGGAGCCGTTTATTGGTAGCTGGGCTGGAAGTCCTCGATGAGAGACACATCATGCTTTTATGCGGAAGAAATAAATGAATAAATCGTCCGTAAATGGCCCAAATTCAATCTTGAATACATAATTTTCATACGATCGACATCGTTTCTACAGAACGCTTGCTTTTGACGTATACATTGTGAAGAACATAGCCGGCGTTCGCTAATATATTAGCATACATGGAATAATAATCAATCTCTGACGGCATAGCGTCTTTCGCAATGGCATAAGAATTAGCCGACGATGGTACTACGCACTCCTGGACACTCTCGAAGTGGTGAATAGAGAGCTTGTAGAAAACGGAACCTTCTTAGGAAGGTTTGGATAGCTAATAGCGTTATTCGTGACAAAATATATTAGATTACGTAAAAATATAATCTTCGAAAATTTTTGTGGAAGCTGCTTACAATTGCGCTTGTGCAAATGAGCGACACTGATTCAGCTGGCACGGTGTACATCAAAACTCCACCTTGACATCGACATCCACGGCAATATTCTTACACTAGGTGGCGATTGCCGGTGTTCTAGTTACTGTCATGATTTGCCAGCAACCGACTTAGTTACTGTCATTATTTGCCAGCAACCGACTATACAGTAGATAAATGAGTGCTGCCTTTGAAAAGACCGCCGTATGATGGAACAGGGGACTAGAGGTAACTTTCGTCCGGCCCAGTGAGGTTAACAACGTTTTGAGAAAAGATCATTTTCACGCTTCAGTTGACGGTATCGTTCACTAAGGAGTAATGGGTGAGTGAGGACACCTGTCGCATCATTAAGAGTTCGGCTCTGGTCGCTCAGTAAGTTTTTTCTTCAAGTAGACACAAATCAATCTTATTGAAAAGAAACTCGAAAAAAAAGGGTTGCTGTTGGCGTTTAGGTGGTGTTCACCACGCATGAATCCTGTTTCACTGTAATGCAAAAAATCAACTCCCTCAAGGCGTTCCTCACGCGCATTGCAAATGAGGAATTAGGATTCGAATTAGATTTTGCATCACAAATAAAAACGAAGTTTTTCTCACCACAAAAGAATCACCTTTCCTACAACGTTCTTCAGTTCTTTCTCCGACTGCGTGAGTTCCAACGACCTTCCTTTAGGTATCTAAACGTTAGATTAATCAGTTATGATAATATCAATGGCGGACGCAAGGGGGAGGGGACGGGGAGGGAGCCTCCCAAGAATGGGTCGCCAAATTTTTGAAATTGCTTTACAATATATAAATGAAAATCTTGTATTAGTTTATTCTCACTTGCTTATTTTTATTCTTACTTTTTAAATAATTTTCATTTATGATTTATTACTATAATTGACATTTTTATTAAATTTATTTTCCATTCGGATCCTCAAAATGGCGCAGACCCCAATTTTTCCCACGCTCTCCTCCCGCCCACTTTCTGCGTCCGCCACTGGATAATATAACTCTCGGATACGGGCAAAGCGCTACCTTCGGTGTATCAGCACTAACAGTGGTGTTACCTTGAGTTGCTGCAGTGGCAGCTTCCTGCAACGAGAATGTCTTGTCTTCATAGAAGTTTCTTCAAGGAAAAATGAGTTGAGTTGGCTATATAACAAACATAAAAATGATGTAATGGCTACAAGTTTCCAGATTCTTCAAGCAGGCTGATAAAGATAGTGAACGTCGTTTCTCGGGAAAATATGATCCTCGTCTGATACGACGAATCCCTTGGTGGGCGTAAAGTTTTAACGCGCTCTATATTGATGTTTGGAAGAAGCTATCGATGTAAAGCATAGATCATAAATCGTTACTGGTGGATGATGAGCCGCGACGTCATTAGCTGCTACACTTACATTGGTCACTGCCACTGGGCTATTCGGCGTAAACAAGGCGTAGACAATGAAGTAACGATGTTGAATGTATGCATGTTAAATTTGTTCCTGTTATTGTGCTCCACTAGGCTCGTTGTTGTGCTATGCAAAAATGACAACTTTACACTACCAGCATGGAATGCTTCATGCTAAACGTGCGAATTCTCTGAAATTCCTATCACCCGTTGTGTCCTCGGTGGAGCCACTGTTTGCCTACCACTTATTCACCGTTACCAGCCTGATCGTCCGGCTCACGCCGGACTCTCAGGCTTCTTTTCGTGCTCGCTCCGCTGGCATTGCCTTCATGTGGAATCTCTCTCACACCACGCCGGCCATTCCTCATTTATCAAAACACTCGTTTTTTTGCACCTTCGAGCTTTCTGGCTCCGAGGCGCCCTTTCCACAGCTGTGCAACAGGGGAGCGACGTCTTTCCTTGTGTAGGACCGTTAGACCCGTCTCCAGGCATTTCCCCGCTTTTGGACGCCGGCGCACCCTTGTTACGCCGTTAAACCCGTCTCCAGGCATTTCCCAGATTTTGGACGCCGGCGCATCCTTATCACACCGTTAGACCCGCCTCCAGGCATATCCCCGCTTTTGGACGCCGGCGCACCTTCGTCCCGCACTTGGACCCGTTTCCTCCCCCACTTTTGGACGCCGCGCACCGTTGCCGCAAAAGTGGATCACTTGCATAGCATTATCACCGCTCATGGGCGCCGGCCAAGCCCTACAGCGTCACCCCTCATCCGTGTCCTTCTTCGCCTTCCTGGCTCCTCCTCTTCGACATAGAGAGGTCCTACCCATCGCTTCCCTTTTATAGTGTCTGGGCTTATCTCATTCATTCCAACTGTGGTAAACACAACAGTCGGTCCTTAATATGTCTGAACATGACAAAAGTGGCCCAAAACACCTGTAATTCAAGGTAAAATTCAAAATTTGCAACCTTTTCGTACATAACTCGACTCCTACGGGATCGGAATCCGACGCACTATAAACAACGCTATATAANGCCGGTGTTGGCCCACGGACCGCATACGCGTTGCGGTCACCGGGCATTTTTGTTTTCTTTCGTTTATCAGTTTCGGGACAAAATCCGGTCTCCCGCCGGAGCTTGCGGGACAAAATCGGGATGTTGCGGGACAAAAACTCGAAGTTTTTGATGACTCCCGCTCACCCTCGAGCGGGAGTCATCATTTTGTAGTGCGGGACTCCCGAGCGAATGTCTGAGTCCTGATGCAGCCAATGCGGTCTGTAGCACCGTGTCAGTAGCTCGAGATTCTCATCTTTGCTACTCTGAGGTTGCGAGGCGATTCATTTGGCGAAATTCTTTCCAAACACCTGGAAATGTACCACCAACTCATTTTTCCACCTTTTCTCTTGTCAAACAGACTCATTAACCCTTAAAGGCAGCACCCACGGAAATTTTCGTGTTCGAAATTCTGATCGTTTTGAATATCTAGCAATGGTGTCAACAATTCTACGAAAGTTTCGTAGGTATCAGCACTCGCAAGAATTGAGAGGCTAAACGTATTGTTCAATAGAATGGTTTCTGTACTCCTACGCAGTACCGTCCAGCCACATGCCGCACACCAGAAACTCCACAGGTTGGAACAAATAGGCCAGGAAGCTCTGCTTCACGCATTATAATCAGCGATCCTCTAGCTCACTGATTACCACTTCCTGGTGCACCTAGATGGCTTCGTCCAGAAGAATTTCTTCAACGACTGAAGCGGCACCAAAATTGACTTCCAAGCGTTCGTTGATCCTAGAAGGCCCCGTTTGAAAGGTGTGGTGGTCGTTGAACTGCTATTTTATTGCTAAAACTTTGCGGATTGTAATAGTTCTAAGCCTGGTTAAAAACATTAATTTTGATCCAAGCTATGAGGCTCAGGTATTAAGTTGTCGAAAACGCGCACTATTTTTGCACCAACCTAATAGATACGTGTGCGATACGAGTGAACCACGCATCTGGTGTGAATTGCCCTTATTTGGTAGAATAGATTTTTTGAGGTATGTTATAATTGTTATTGCCTCCCTGTATTACTACATTTCGCTGTACCTACATTTGCAGATTCAAGGCTTCCTTGAGCTTGAACTGCAATCTGGACCGCGGTGCTGATTTCTCGCGATTTGCAAATCGTACACGGTTTACGGTAATTCAGCATACAGTGTTGGTCGATCACTCTCGCAACGCAGAACACCGCCAGGCCAGTTTGGTGTACCGCGCCGCATAACCGGAGTGATGCGGCAGGCCAGTTGGATGCTGTGGACGTGCCGGATGTTGTCGAATTTCCGCTACTAACGTTTTGTCTACTTTTTCGTATAAACATTTTCAAAGACAAAAGACAGGGAGAACAGTGGAAAGCATAGCTAGACAACAACAGCGCGCAGCAGGTCTGCCGCACCGTAGAGGTGGAGCGACGCGGCAGGCCAGACCAGCGGTATTCTGTGGTGCAAGAGTGCTTGACCGGCCCTGCATTATGATCCTACTATTACTTAATTGGCAGTTCATGTGTGTGTGTGTGTGTGCACGAGAACCAGCCAACGTCGTCAAAAACGAACTACACCGTTGTATTCAGCGCGTCGAATTATGTATGGAAATGTTGCAAATTTTGATTTTTACCTCGATCGACAGGAATTCGGTCCCCTTCCCGTCGCTTGGAAGACCAGCAGTTGTTTACACCACAGTAAAAATGAATGAGAGTTGGTGTTTATTGGTCAGCGTTTATCAGGTCATACTCAAGACAGGATGCAGGTGGGTGTGTTTCAGAGGCAAGCGTAGGAAAAAGAAGGGCGGGAGACAGGATGGAAGAATGGAGTTGGGTTCAACGGTGTGATAAGGGAAGGTCGGCCCCCANTTCAGCGCGTCGAATTATGTATGGAAATGTTGCAAATTTTGATTTTTACCTCGATCGACAGGAGTTTCGGTCCCCTTCCCGTCGCTTGGAAAACCAGCAGTTGTTTACACCACAGTAAAAATGAATGAGAGTTGGTGTTTATTGGTCAGCGTTTATCAGGTCATACTCAAGATAGGATGCAGGTGGGTGTGTTTCAGAGGCAAGCGGAGGAAAAAGAAGGGCGGGAGACAGGATGGAAGAATGGAGTTGGGTTCAACGGTGTGATAAGGGAAGGTCGGCTCCCAAAAGTGGGTAAACGTCTGGAGTTGGGTCCCACGGTGTGGTAATGGTGCGCCGGCGTCAGAAAGTGGGTAAACGTCTGGAGTTGGGTCCCATGGTGTGATAAGGGTGCGCCGGCGCCCAAAGTGGGGAAACACCTGGAGCTGAGTACGATGGTGTGATAAGGGTGTGCCGGCGTCCAAAAGTCGAGAAACGCCTGGATAGGGATCCAATGCTGTGGAAAGGTGCGCCGTTACCCAGAAGTTTAGGAATATGCTATCGATCCGGTCCGCTTCCATTGCTGAGTCGGTTCCTCTGCGTCCAACTACATAGATCGAGTAAACGCTAAATAATAGAGCAGAGCAGTGGCGCTATCGTGTGCTAGCTTCTCTCATTATCTGGATGCGGAGTACTTTGGCTGCCATACATGGTAAGAAAAAAGTCAGTCGGCCTGTCTGCAGTCATGGAATGAGTGTGTTGACGCCAAGAAATGAGAAGATACGAAAAGCGTGAGTACCGATAGGGTGAGAAGTGGCCGACGTGATGTGAGGAATGTGCCATACTAAAACATTGCGAGCGAAGCGAGCACCACAAGAAGCCTGGGAGTCCGGCGTCAGCCGGACGACCAGGCTGGTCCTGGTAATGCAGCAAATTTTTCTAGAGCGCAGACGTGTGCATAATGTACGGAGCAAGGTTATTGCTATGCGTAGCTATACGACTCACCAATGCCAAGTCGTGGCGGTGTTGAGCGGCCCACAGATGCCTGATCGCAGCGGTGCTAAGCGGCTTAGGCGCGGTCCACGTCATTATTTAATGGCTTATTGTTCTTTGTTTGTTGCCAGTGATCAATTGGTAGCAGTCTGCTTGAACATGTAAAAGAGGAGTGTGGTGTGCTCATACACAAATGAGAGTACAAAACACAGGAAGGGAAGCGAAATGAGCAGAATGACAATGAGTGGTATAATATCCATTGCTGAGATCTGGTGTTCGGAATTCTCTCACTGTTTTTGAGCGCCAGCGGACAGAAAGAGCAGCGTTGCAACACACACTTACACACGTGACACACAAAATATGGTCGTTATTATGAGTTACCAGCCTGATCGTCCGGCTAACGCCGGACTCTCAGGCTTCTTTTAGGCTCGTTTCGCTCGCCTCGCCTTTGTGTATATGTTTCCCTCTACTAGGCGCCGACGTACCGCTCACTGAGCAGCGGACTCGTCCAGCCACGTTTCCCTACTACTGGGCGCCAGAGCATCGCTTCCATAGCAGTAGTCTGCCTCCTATCTTTAACCAGCACTCGTGCCTTCTCAACGCTTCTCCATCCCATTCTTCGTGCCATTAGCTCATCCTCTTCCTTGTAAGACATCGTGCACACCTCTTCCCTTTTATACGTTCTTACAATCACTGGTTGGTATCACTCACTCCAACTGGGGTGTAAACAAATTTCAGTTATTGAAAGAACTTAACAGCTCTAAATATGACAGAAGTGGCCCGAAACACCTGTAAATCTAGGGAAAAATCGAAATTTGCAACCTTTTCGTACATAACTCGACATGTTGAACACGATGTGTAGCTATTTTCTGT
Source organism: Ancylostoma ceylanicum (assembly GCA_000688135.1). Lineage (NCBI taxonomy): Eukaryota > Metazoa > Nematoda > Chromadorea > Rhabditida > Ancylostomatidae > Ancylostoma > Ancylostoma ceylanicum. The sequence goes on along the minus strand of JARK01001404.1, from coordinate 199,351 downwards.
TTTTGATGGTTGGTTCTCGTGTATNATTTCGAAATCCCAAACCCCCCCCCCCACACCTCCCCCTGCGTTCGCCGCTGGTTGAGCCACCTTCTGGTGCATGTACTCCGCATTTCTAAAGCTTATGTACAAATACAGAAAAACAAGTCTGAGAGAACCCAGCAAAAATCCACTCCTAGCTTTTTCTGCTTATTGTTTTGTTTCTCTTTTCTTTCTTTTTTCGCAAGGGATCATTTACAGTGAAATCTAAACGGTCGAAGACAAGGGCCGGGACAGCGGCGCAGTTTTCCACCGTGTCTCTGCCCAGCAGGCCCGCAGCTTCGGTGCAGCAGAGAACCAGAGTGCTAGCGCCGCGGCCACGCCCCTTGTCTACAACCGTTTGAAATTCACTATATGCTTAATGCCGTCGGTTTTAGTCAGTGTCTGTGGATACATGTGTGACAGAGCTGTTCTTCGACTTATCCTCACGACGAGTAGCCCATGTTGAAGCTTTCGGAAGAAATAACACGGTAATTTATGATGGCCATGGATTTCTACAGTACTGTCTGCAATCTATCTACAGATGCAATCTGACTGTTCTTTCAAACGTAACGAAGCGCTCAAGATGATCATTACAACATGTACTTGTACCGAGGATTACTGTAACAATTTGATTGGAGTAAATGTCAGAGTTTACAGATGCAGTGTACATGCAAATGACATATTTTCTTGCAGCGTTTTCTTTTTCAGGAGATGTTGGGTAAGATCGAAAGAAAAACAAGAGTTGTTAATGAAATCGCAAATCAACTACATCGATACCTGTTTGGAACTGCCAAGGGAGACAAAAGGCGGAGAAGTGAGTGATGAGGCAGGGATTGATGGTCACCCTCTATCATGGAAAATAGTCGATGATGAATAGATTCTTGACCATTCATTCATCGTTTGCATTCGTAGAGAAACTTTATTTGAGACTCGATGTTCTCGAATGTCAGTCACTTACAGCAGCGTCACTCATTCTTGCCTACATACTTCTCACACTGCTGCTCATTATTGTTTGGATCCACTTCATCGGAAGCATTTTTTATCAGTTCTTCGAATTTTGAAAAAAAGAATGCAAGAGAAGAAGACATCATTAACGTTTTTGAACAGAACAACAATTTTGCTACTTAATTAATTGATAAACTTCTTATTTCCTGTTTCAGTGTTGTATTCACCATTCCGCATTGGGTAAAGAACAAACCAAGGCTGGTTGACCAAGGTTTGGTTGACCAAGGTTAAAGGCAGCACTCATGGAAATCTTGCCAGATTCCCGTGCTTTAAAGGCAGCACGCACGAAAAATTTCGTTGTGGAAATTCCGAATGCTTTGAAAAACTCAGGACTTGGGGAATACTTTCGCGGAAGAACCTGCGTTGAAAGTGTCCTTCTACAATACTTACTTCCAGTGGAATCGCCCAGGATTAGACGGACTCGTCTCTCAGCTGATTGGACGTGTTTTCTCTTTGCATTCGGTTGCATAGCACCGAAATCCTTTTGGGGCGCGGGAAAGATCGATTACCAGCTGATCTCTTCGCCGAACTATCACCCTTCTCTAGTGGATTTTTTCATTATGCCCTGCAAACTAATCCGATTTCCCACTTTTTCTCAATTTTCTTTCTGTTCTTGAATACTCCGATCCTCTTGTATCAGCGTCTTACGGGTATTATAGCTTTTTGACCAGTATTAAAATAATTTTAGACGAATTTTCAATTTTCTCTCATTTCTGCTCTGTAAGAGAACTTTATGATGTTTTGGTTTTTAAGAAACCTCTTTGTTGATCGGTGTTAATTTCCAAATGGTTATTTCTTTTGCAATGATGTGGAGAGGCCAAAATTAATTTTAAAAAAAGACTGGTTTCGGCAAAATGCGCCTGGTGAAAAAGATGGCCTTATCGATCTCCCACCATTGGTCCTCATCTCATGGCTCGTACAACTCGACCACAGCTGACGAAGTCAAACGAAATATGATGTTCTAAAGACAATATTTTTGATGCATATGAGAAGTTCTGTCTTTAAGAAAGCGTTGAACACCCTCGATACCTCCTAAATATGCTGAAATCTCACAGTCGAAAATTTCCGTGGGTGCTGCCTTCAACACAGATGCGACAGTGCACGTTTTGCATTCTGAATCATCTTGAACCAACGCTAATTTGTGTCTTTTTTTTTGCGGAAAAGGCGATAACCAGTGAGCGTACGGTCGCGAATTTCCAAGAAGACATAACTACAGCAAATATGGACTGTTGAGTCGGAGTAAGTGTAGCCACGGACTACCCATGTTGATCAATCCCGCCATGTGGGATGCGCCACGCATTCGACTTCATCTGAGCATCGTAGAGGCCATGAATGCGTACATGCGTACATGCCCTATGAAGTGACTTGTGGGGGGGGGGGGGCATCC
>JARK01001404.1:168720-196668 GCA_000688135.1 Ancylostoma ceylanicum | reverse complement strand
GGGGGGGGGGGGGGGGCATCCGATGTATCAAGTCAGGGCATCATCCTTCCTGACTCCCCTGGTACCAATTTACCGACCTCGAGGGGATGGAAGGCTCGGTTGGCCACGGGTGCGATCGAACCATCGACCATGTGCGTGCGAAGCGAGCCTCTTACCACTGTGTGGACAAAAATACTCTTGAGGAAGAAGCACAAACTCAAGCGAAATTTAGACACTCGTCCACTTTCACTATAGTTTCGGCCCACCACGCAATCGTACACGTACAGCCAAGTTTGTTGGCGGAAGCGCATTCGACTGAGACGTCACACCATGGAAGAAGCGCGGTCGGTCATCTCTAGGATGGCCTCATTCAACAACAATCCAGGTGATACAAAATAGCTTGGCACGTGTCCAAAGACGTAGTTGAGAGAACTTAAATCAAAACTGTTCCTGAAGTGTTGGATAAGCCGAATAATATTGATAATATTTATGCGAATAACAAAACAACTATACAGATTTGCAATGGATACCCGAAATTAGCGCGGTCAGGGGGTGTGGGACAGAATGGATTACAGGAGATATTGACTGAGATGGTTGGTATCCATAGAGGACAACATGCTGGCAGCAAACAAGTGATCGAATGCATAACGAAGGAGGCATTACTTCGAGAACAAAGAAAACAGTGAAGATTCCTCATAAGAATCAATCATCTACTATCTACACACTATAAGGTGCACCATTTGTGCGATGCAACAATGAAAAGAGGGTGATAAAACGTATCTACTACAGTACTTCGTTGGCAGTGCAGAAAATGAAACGATATGGGGTACATTCATCAGTTCATCAGATGTCGGACTCATCAATGACTGCAAGCCTCCATTCAATGTACAATTCCTCACACATTATTAGAGAAGAAGAATAAACTCTATAAACAAAAAAAAAATCACATGAAAACAGCTAAAGATATCGTTTCGACATCAAAGAATTTCATTCGATCTATACATCGGCGCCAATGAGAGGGACTTTTCGATGTACAGCAAAACAGACTTCTCCTAAAATTTGGAAAAGATGTCCGCCTATATGAACACACTTTCGAGCGGAACAGTACATAGGCGCAGCGACCCGGACGAGTGCGAAAAGACTTCAATGGCAAAGAGCGAAAGTATGGACCCGAGCACGTGTATTGAGTGTGCACATGTAGAAATAGATACACTAAGGAATGAGCATCCAAGAAAGGCTAACGAGAACCCAAGTAAAGACCATTATCGGTCGAAGATGAGAGAAAGCGAGCTATACGAGCGTTCAAAAACGCTCAACATTCAGTTGATTGAATAGGCCTACGAGAAACATGAAGGAAATCACACTCCATATTCAGCGCCCGGCGTACCACGAAAAGTGAGTCTTCTAGGCTGAAAAAGCAAAAATAACTGATTATTTCGTTGGAAAAAGAGAACAAGCGTCAAAAGCATTACCTCTGGGGCACTTCCAGCCCATACATATGCCCAGGCCGGATACGATACGCGAACGGAGCAAACCCGCGCTCTATTATCGCAATACAGGTGAACTTGGAGTCACCATTGTCAGCTGAACCACCATCACCGTTCCAGAGCACAATTTTGGAACGTTTTTTCATGAGATTAACCTTAACACAAATATAGTAATCCTATAATCTTCACTGCACCACAACCACTACAGCTCCAAAAAATATAACAGCAGTAAACGGCTATTACCTGCACTGTTCCATCGCTGAACACCATGATGAGACATTCAGATCCAAGATGAGTGAAGACGAGGTAAGGCGGGCTATGTGAGGTTGACATAGCCATGCTACGAGATGCTTGCGACATGAGCAGATCCGTGTCAGCTAGTTCTCGTTCCATGTACTCTCGATATTGACGAGCCACCTAATATAAATTTTCTATGTGACAAAACAGTCTCTTTGAGCAAATTGTATGAAAACGAGTCATATGCTGAGAATCTTTTTCATAGTCTTTCCATAAAAGCCACAAGTTTTCTTCTTAAAAACAAAGAAAAAAGAATGATATGAAAGAAGACAGCTTATCTATCGGAAATAATAATGCATTTTCGAAAAAAAAAATCCCCCCTGAGAATCACCGTTTTCATGTGTTTTTTTTTTCAAAAATAAAAGAATACCCTTATCCATAAAAAAGTGGAAGATGGGAAATATCCGTACCTCAATATGAGTACGTGTGAGACCAGAGTTTTGTAGGAATGCTGGATGAACGGCATGTGGGGAAGAAAATGGGGTCTGTGCGTAGATGATTGTTGATGAATTGGCCCTGGAATTCAGAAAACATTACTGTGGTACCAAGCAAATGGAATAGACTAAAAAATACTTCCTAGGTATTTGAAATAGAAACTGCATTCACAACTGCGAATTTTTATAAAATCGTAATTAGAAACTCACGGCCAACTCAAGCAAAGCCCTTCGTTGAACTTCACGGAGACGGATCCATCGCTAAACTGGCAGCCGAATCCCCTTCGATTAGTGTAGTCAACCCATTTTGAGACGAACACAGGTGGTAGTGGGCATGGCTCCAGAGCAAAATCACACGCCCCACCTATTAATAGATTTAGGATAATGAATAACTCTAACAATATTCTTCACTAGGAATCTTACCTAGAAGTGCACCTATATCATTGAGGTAGCCGTTAACTGCAGCCGCCAAAGCGGGACGACGTGACATATCCGGGTCGGAGCCGAATCCCGAATCGTGAGTACTTACTATGGACTTTCGTGCTGACTGAAAAAGTAAAAGATTCCTCTCAGCGCCACACTCCTACACATTTTCGAGCTCTTTCAGACATTCAAGAGCGTTAAAAAGACAAGTTCTACTTATGCTAAAAGTTACCGCCAGTCGGGTGGATAAAATTACTCCGTAGTTTTGCAGCGAGATCATAAGTATTCACCTTATTGAGAACTGCTGCCGCAGACGCGAGGTCCAACGTGGACTTGGGACGATGTGGCTGTCTTCCGCTGATGACGTTTCCATTTGCATCTTGTTTCGACAGGTCTTTCATACTCTTTGCCCTGAAGATACGTAAAACCTACGAATGCCCTCGAATCCAAATAGCATTTTTTTCAAATAGTAGTCAAATGATCTATTATATTCACCTAAGCAGCGCATTTTCTGGTACAGGGTGGTTCATCTTGATCCAAGGATCATCTTGTATTTCCTTTACAGTCGGCCGGAAATTGGCTGTATGAATGAGACACCTAAATATGCAGAAATACAAATACATCAGTTGAAATGCGAAAGAATCAGTGGTGAGAATTAAAATGAAAGTTCATAGCCTCCTTCACACAAAAAGGACTCACGCGTTGATGAGATCCCTCGCCTCATCGGAAATCTTGGACCATGGAGGATACGAATACTGCCCCGCCTGAATCCTTGCATAGGTCTCGTCCAGGCTTTCTGACTCGAAAGGGGGCCTTCCGATTAGCATACAGTACAGCATGCAACCAAGTGACCAGACTTCGCTGCACTCTGAGTGGCCACGTTTCATCAAAATCTAAAAGAAAAAAATATGCGAAGGTGCTAGTCAGTCCAAGAACACACAACTAAGCGAAACAATGGAGTCTTGCGATGAAATTTTCTTTTCATTATTTTCTTCTTTGAAAAATGCACAGTAAAGCTAATTTTTAGCTTAAAAAATCGGTTTCAATGATCTTCAGTTGAATTCGGTTTTCGCTCGGTTCCGGACAAGATCGAGGTGAAAGAAAAAGGAGAGAAGTACGAAGAAATTGAATGGTTGTATTAGGTGCGAATACGTATGTCGCGAGTAGATCAGACGGAAGAGCATGCAAGCGCGACATGTCGCCCGGGGAAAACCTTTGCCGCTCACTCAATTTTGCAATTTTGAATGCCCCTTTACTGGGAGCATCGTTCGGGCTCTGATATATACACCCAAAATTTTGCGCATAGGAATTATCATATGTCGCATCAATTATGCACACCGCCTCTAAGGTCCTCGTAAATGATATGGCTACAGAGCACTTCGAAAGCAATTATTGAAGTACTGATTTTGTCAATTTGTTGTGAAGGTTTTACTGTGTTCAAGCTTTCATTCACGTTCAGCATGCCAGATAACCCTCATGAACACCACCACACGCCGAAGCAAACGCATAAAAATCGATAAAGCCAATAAATCGATAATGGTTACGAAAATGATGGTCAGATTCGTGAAAGGGTGCTGGATAACCCACACGAGCATGCTCGTGTGGGTTATCCACCAGTCCAGCAGCAAAACTCGCAAAAGATCAATAAACTATACAATTCAAAAACTGTCGTGCAAAATTGTTGTCAGATTCGTAACCAGAGAGATCGATCCGGATTTAAACTAAAATCAAGAAAACCAGTCAATAAATCGACAACGCGAATCAGTAATATCCGGCAGAAAATATCCTAGGCCCTCCGCCAGACTTGGATGATGTCCTCTAGCTTCTTTCTTTGTTACCTCGTTTGCGTTTGCCTTTTCATCGTTTGGATTTGGCGCTCGCTCAGATTTTTGAAGACAAAAGTGTCGTTAGAGCAAAAGTGTTGTTAGAGTAGCTACTGTCGTTCCAAAAAATACTTGCCTCCGGCATCCATCGCCCGTCTACTAAGCCGCCCCGCACCTCTTATGCATCATACGTGCTGTGACGTGGCTCAGTCGACGCGCAGTGTAGCGGTAGGCAAGTGTTTTTTGGAAAGACTATACGTTTTATGTACAAGTTTAGCGGACAAAAGCCATGGACCCTCTTATCAACAACCTATACAATTTTAACTCACCTCTGGCGCGAGATAGTTCGGCGTGCCACTGACACTCATTGGATTCAAATCCTGCTTAAGAATAGCTAGGCCAAAATCCGCTAATTTCACATGCCCATCGGTTCCTATAAAGCGGTATTCGAAGTAACGAGTATTTCACGGAACACATCGAAACGGAACCGCGCACAAACCTATAAGGATATTCCCAGGTTTGAGATCTCTGTGAAGTATGTTCCTATCCAGAAGATATCTGACTGCTGATAGGATGCCAACCATATAGCCTTTACTCTCATATTCGGATAAATAACCGCCTGAAAGAGTGATGAGTATTATAAACATACTACTCCCAGCCCAACTTCCTCACTCAGAGCTTGAGCTGTAGTACAACTACATTGGTACTTTCAGGCAGCAGCAGGGTAACGGTTAGTACATTTGCAAAATCGTGCCGCGTATGCTAACACAATAATAAAGCGTCACAATAATGAACCACCGCGATCGGGTTTGACAATGAATACCGCAGTTACAGTATGAACTCAGCACTTCAAAAAACCTCGCGCAGAGGCGATAACGTGACCAACGAGGCTGTGCGTTTATTGCTGGTTGAAAAAAATCGAAGTAATGTTCAATGACTCCAGTTCTATGAAAAAAAGCGGTAAATCAGACCTACAGCTCATTCGTAAGCGGTTTGTGTGATAGCAATACCACATGACACCGCTGGTGAGGAAAGTCGTTCGTTCTACTATCATGAGTACAAAAGTTCGCTACTCTTGATACCCTCACGGGCTTGAGCAGAGAACGTAATGGGAAGTTATCCCCAAATTTGCGGCTCTGGAGCGACCTAGTTTAAGACTAATGGAAAAGATTCAGAGATGTGCACAANGAGTGTTACATACGCAGTGGGCAAAGCAGACCTTCTCTCAAACTTTTTCTTCAGATTTTTCGTACTAGAACAGCTAGAAGAACAATAAGCTTTAATTGAAATCCTAACAATGACAAATCAGTAGGCAACAGAAATGGAAGAAACCTTCGGGAACTACGAAAGAAAGAATAACTGTAACGAAAAAATCTTGCTTTTTGAATGGGGAGGAACCGCGAGGGACCAAGTGCACGACCGGTCGAGCACGGGTCCCAGTTGTGCAAAAGCGCGCGTGTCCCAAGTGGCAGCGCGCGCGAAATCTGCGTTGTCGCGAACGTGTTAACAGATGGGAACATTCCGACACATTTACTTCCCTTCACAAGGTGAGTTCTTTCCAAAATTGATGCTAGTTCAAGAGATTCGTTAGCTGTCATTGCTGTTGCATAGTGTTTGTTAACGATTTGTTTTGATAAACTTAGCTTGTGTTTAGGCGTTTCCTTTGATGTTTTTTTTTCTCTGTAGCATTGCAGCACTCCTTTGAAATGCTCGAAAGGATTGCTTTTCTGCCCATTTTCTTTGCCCTATTGTACCTTCTTTTGGATGGCAAAATGTTCGAAACGCCCTTGCTCTTGCTGGAATGAGTCGCTGGTTGATGTTGCGCTTGAATATGAACTTTTGCGTTTTCCTGGTTCTATTCTTTCAAACAATTTGCTTTCCCGCGTTGCACTACAGCCTTCGATGAAAGTTTGGGCGTTATGTCACGCTGTTTTTGACTTACTCGACTTTGCGGGGCATTGTCATTGCACACAACACTTCCTTGACCTGATTCAATGGTCTCACTGATTTGGAACATAAGGTCACAATGGAAGTGCCGCATGTTCCATGTTTCGCCAACAATGTATGAAAGAGAACAGCCTAATGGCTCAAGGAAATCAACGAGAATCTTTCGAGCATTCCAATAGGGCAGCGCAATACTACAAAAAACATAAGAAACCACGCCGAATTTTATGTGCAGGGAAGTAGAACGACAGAAATCGTCAACAAATACTATGCGATGGCAATGATAGTTGTGAGATTTGTGAAACAGCATCAATTTTGAAACGGGCTCATCGTATGACAAGTAAGCAGGAATAAATAATTTAGGAGGAAGGTGGCACCAAAAACAATCGTGATTGACGTTTCCTGTACCACGTGCCTTCTAGCGAATCATGCTGACCTGCAATGATAAAAGCAAAAAAAACTGTGTCTCTGACTCACACATTAGCCTAGACTAACATCAGCACAAAAAAATCATCGTCAAACACAAAATAGCGTTAAGAGAGGAGAAGCAATGTAACGGAATATAAGTAATCTCATATAAGGAAAACTTCAATAAATGTCCAGTAAATGTGCAAGACTGCAGCAGAAAAAAACATGCAATAACGTAGAAAATCACCGCACGCTTTCCCTCTGACCCATCGCATGGTTCACATAAACAAACTTATGCGACAACACATGATGGCAAAGGGTAGAGCGAGCAAATCGTACAAGGTCGGTAACTGTGAAGAATGGTGACACTCACCTGTCCCTTAAACACTAACAGTTAGCCTAAAACATAATATTTGCAAAATTGCGGGGCCGCCGCATATATGTACTTGCCAAGAACAACAGAAAAGCTAGAAATTCGTAGCCAAACAGACGAAACTATTGTAAATAAGGGAGGAAACGCACCTGATAAACAAGAAACGGTAGATTTTATAGCAGAGTACGAGCACAGAAAATATTATTCCAGGATTTCGTAAGGCTGCGCGCAAGTGGTGCAGTTGCACCAGGCGCAATTCAGGGGACGCCTCACGTCGCATCGAGGCAGTGCATGGCGGAGTCATGTAACCCCTTGGAAAACACGAATAAACGCGTAAACACCTTGTGAACATACATGCCGTCTCTTATTAGTACGCTACGTGGCTGCACACAATCCGCCACTTAGCCGTTGCTGAGAGGGTAAAGTTGGGGCAAGCAAACCCCTCGGGGTAAACGCTTGATGAATGCCACCTGCACGTTTACCCCCAACTTTACCACGGGGTCCTATACCCCGTAGTAAACGTTTACCTCCGTTCTCAATGATGAATGCCACCCCTGATGTAGCCTGATGTAGCCCATCATGCTGGAATTTTTTTCATTTTGGTGGAATTATAGTCGACCATGCTGGAATTATAGTCCATCATGTTGAAATTCCAACTAGTCACGATCAAGTGTCGGACACTTCGCACGGAGAATAGAATATCAGAGCAGGAAGACGCCATCACAGAAGTACTCTTTGACGATAATAGGACTATCTGGAACGCGGAGAACTGGCTCGGAAATTTCACGCTTATGAAAATCCAGCCATTTGGTTTTCCTTGTTCAACCGACAGGGTTTTTTGTGAACAAGAAAAGAGCTGGCAGCTGTTACTTCCACACCATCTCGAAAAGAGTTTTGTTCAGTAACGTTACAACGATATCCGGATGTGTTCGTGTTGTTCAAGTACACGCACCAGCTACTGCTCACACCGATGAAAAGTACGAGGAATTCCTTGAACGTATCACGCAAGCTCTCAATACTCGCACTTACGCTGTTGCCGCCAAAACCTGACATAAGATTGGTGGGAAGTGATTTCAATACTGAGGTCAGACGAATAATCCAAAAACATACGGTTTTGGCATTACATACTTTGCTCCCATATTCGCCTTCATCTCATGAACAACCGATTCCCGAAAAGGCATTCGGGAAAGTGTATAGTCATGGTCATTCCGATTCAGTGCTGTTCCTTATCGGCCGTATCACTATACCTTCACCTATCATCAGCGCGAGCTCTTGCGAGAGCATGAGCGTAACGGTGGTGTTCAGAAAGAGCTTCATTCCTCTAGTGAATGGAGCTATTTCCGGCCGAAAACAGTTACTCTCACTAGTAAATGAAACCATTCTAGGCTCACACCGCTACGCTCCCGCCATTGCATGAGCTCGCGTTGGTGATGCTTGGTGATACTGGTGATATGGCCGTAAAGGAACAACATTGAGTCAGGATGACCACTACTATACATGGATCTCTCCAAAAATGAAAACAAGGAATGTTATCGATTTTGTGTTATCAGCAGGTCCTTCCATCATTCTTGACGTCGACATTATTAGCCAGTTCAATTTCATCAGCACCGACTAGTTATGGCGTGGATTTGTTTGGAGAAAAACGTTTCATTTCTAACAACAGAAAACATCGTTCAGAAAAAAACGTTCTCATATGCCTTAGAACAACTTGCGGTCACAACTGATTTCTACGATTACGATTAGAATTACGAAGAGCTGGAGAAGTCTGGCTCTGCTGCACCAACAGGGAAAGCCAGAGAAAAGCACATTTCTGACGCAACTAGAGAGCTGTACGAGAACGAAACCGCCTCTTACACTAGGCTTTATTTGGAGGCACAGCAGAACTCTCTCTGGCCAACAGAGGGTTATGTGATTCACTGAAACCGTGACAAATTGAATAGAGCCTAGACCCAGATTTGTAACTAAATGGAGTTTATAGAGAACGAGGTTATCAAAAGGCAACTAGAGAGTGGAACAGAAGATCCCGAATAGCCCCAAATTTCCACCCTAAGCTAACTGGAGCTGTTCTCGAAACATCTCGGTTTCCCTATGAAAGTTCTGCAGTTTCTCCACAAAAAGCCTGCAGTTCACCCTCTTATACCCCCACCCCCTTCTGACTAATCTGCGGTAAGCACAAAAATAGTCCGCGTGGGCCCTTCGCTTGCCCATAGTTGAGGTGCCAACGGTGAGATTTTGGTGAATCGACCGTGATATGAAAGTAAATGGTAGGATAATGCCTCTACGATGCTCATTCGAAGTCGAATGCGTGGTGTATTCCACGAATGAGCTTGATTAATGCTGGCCAGATCATCCTTTACTGAGAGATGGACTACAAGTCACCTAGAATGAGATCTCCAGCTGAATGTGTTATCGAAAGTCTCCGGCTACAATGCTTGAATTGCACCTAAGCTTGGAGCGCAGGTGTACATTATTGAAGATCCAAGAGCGGGTATCATCTTTTACCTCGTTAGCTTACAAAAAATTCCTTCTCAGGAGCATTACTCGGGCTCCCTGAAGCCAAAAAGGTCTGAAGACAACTCGCTAGTCGCTCGGAATTATTTTAGGGATCCGCATCAACGAACAAAATCAATACAAGTGCATTGCTCCCAAATTCGAGTCATAAAAAATCTTGCTTGGATTTTCTAATAAAAAACGATGAAGTAGACAAGCAGAACTACAATCTAATTCACACGATGCGCTTCTTACGGATGACGATTCTCTCAGGCTGGTTCAACGGTAATGTGGTGCAGGGGTCCTAGCAGAGCGCCGCAGATGTGTGCTCTGATCGTCATCCACAATGGCTTCTGATAGCCACATTTTTCAACTTCGAATACATTTTCATTCACATTTTTAACTAGCAATAATGCCTGTCCAAGAACTTTAGAAGCGCCTCATATAAAAAATCGATTCCATCTCGTTCTCAACTATACCCGCAATATATGCATCTAGGACCTTAAATGCATTTATCAAACCTACATCGGTGTAAATTTCCACACCAGATCCTATTTCAACAACTTCGTTCAAACGTTCATCGTATTCCACATTGACAATTTCCTTGGATGGCAAACCTTCAACGAATTTCTGGAAAGGATATCATATTCTACTGTATGGATGTTTGTGGAAAAAAAGAATTGGGTATATGTGTGAATTGTATGTCCCAACAGCCTACGCCCACTGTAGATTTAGTGCGAGAAAGGTTATATGAAATCAAATGGTGACCAAACTAGGACGGTATTTCATCTTAAATAGTCTCAGTATTAATGTTGCATGATGTGATTAGGATTAGGACGACAAGAGGATCAACTATTCATACGTCCAGCAAGAAAACGAAATGGGACAGAGCTCTTTCAGATTTTTTTCTTTCAAGCTAGTTAATTTTGCGAGCAACACACCACATCGCCACGGAACTCCTTAGCTAGAACAAGGGGTCCTTTGTCGACAAATTTCTTCGCATCGAATTCGCCATACATGGGAGGCATTGGCCTTTTCTTCCTTGTCCAATTCTACAATCTTGCAAAGTCATGAAAAATTTGCTCATTCAACGGCAGCTTCAACATATGTATATCAACACAAGTTACCTTCTTTCTCAGTTCTGCACTTGATTCTAGTTTTGGTTCAAGACGAAAAGTTCTTATGACTTTGACTGAGTTCACTAAAAAAGCAGAAAATTGTCCGCATCGTCGCTACTTTCAAAAGAAAAAACAGATCAGAACTTCTTCTTACATGTGCCATACTCTCTACCACTAAAATGTGTTTAAGACCGTATCACGCCAGAACCATGTGGCGATACCGACGCCGCCTTTTTATATGCTGCACACTCGAAAAGACACTTCAAGTTAAACCGCAATCAGTGTCCCCCACCGTCAGCTCATCAAAAACGTTAAATGTACAAAAAAATTATGATCAGCCTCTGGTGAAAGGAAAGTTGCAATCGCGAACTCAACACTCAGTTACCTTGCACGCTCTCGTACACAAACTATGAGCGATCTGACACGAGCCCAGCCACATGTACAACTGCGTGTGACTTCCACATGATAGAACTAACCACTGCCGAGAGAGCGCAACAAGACGCACAGAAGGCAGATTCCTTATTATGCAGATTTCCCTGTGTTTCGCTCCACTTGGCATGGGTTCTATGTCCTCCACATCTCGAAACCCATTAAAATCTTAAAAAGAGGATGTAAGCGGGTGCTGCCTTCAGAACACACGCCGTTTTTCAGGAAATCCAATAAGTTTATAGCCGTCAATGTCAATTGTTCTCTCAAATCCATGGTAGACTTCACAGCGACTCCATCGTTGTTAACGATAGAGAATGATCAAAACAACATACATATTAGATTTTCTCATTCTCATATTTTCTCGCCCGATTCACTTTGTACTGGTGTAGGACCAGCAGCACAAAATTGGCTGCGGCAGAATGCTCGCGAAGACACCGTCACTGTTAGGTACGCCATGGGCCTTTCCCTTGGCTGGTACGTGTAGAGGTCGCTACGCCCATGAGTTGTAGTTACATAGGAATGAAAACGTCTAAGAATACAACTTTAGCCTTCTTATTTGTGAAGTTCCCTATAGGTGAGAATTCATAAAGTATTCTTTCTAGCAAATTCGAGGAACATCATATACTGTGACAAACCTTTGGCGCGGTACTTCCTTCTTCTCACAATAACGAACACAGCATAAGAGACGAGGGCTCCCAGAGGTAGAAGAAACATCGTCCATAGCACATGGACGCTGAAGAATGTTTCTTATCATTGTATAGTTGAGTCCTCCCACATCAGATATGGACGGGGAAGGATGGCATATTCAAATGCTGTAAAAGAATTATGGCAGCACCCACGGCATTTTTTGCCCGAGATTTTGATGTCTCGAATGTTTCGCAGTAACAATGGTGTCAGTAATACAATGTGAGAGAACGAATTCGTTTTAACATTTCAACATCACGAGTTTCAATATAGTAATCACCTGATGGAGGAAAAGATGAGGAATCCATTTTGAGATATGCTTAGTAAATGGAAACGACTCTTATCTTTTCCATCACCAAGTGATCACTCTGATATCGAATGGCGACACATTTGGCTGGAGGATGTGTCTGACGACACACTTTACGGGATAAAAATTTGCTTGGCAATACATTTTACGAAAGAATGACTACAGAGCCTGTTTGGCAACATAAAGGAAAGAGAACCTGAACTGGAGGTTCTTAACTGGAGGTCCGGTGTTCATCAGTGTCGACTCGGGTGACGCAGTTGGCGAAGCAGCGAACTCGTATCAGAACCTGTTGGAGCCGCAGATATAATCTAGTTGATAAGTGTTATTTCTGTGATATGATCTCTGTCAGTTGAGATACGTGATTCTTGCTATAACCGTTCAATGTATGTAGCACTATTTCGTGACCTGTTCACTTCGGTTTAGTTGTTGAAGTCTGTGGTCAATAAACCATCATCAGCGCTCGTCTCTCGGACACAACAAGTGGCGATCATGGATTCAGAAGAAAGAGGACCAAGGATTCAGAAAAACGAAGGTCGAGGATTCAGAAGAACTGAAGATACTGAGAGCCACCAAAGACAAGCCTCCGGAATCGCAGCTCGAAAAGGTCTTGATGGCAAAGGTCGAACAGATGCGCCTTCAACATGAAGAGGTAAAGGCGCCGTTCGCCGCCCCTGCCCCTGCCCAGGAGATCGCCGTCCAGGAGATCAACAAAGATCAATATGATCAGCTGAGCAAGGACGTGCAGAAATTCGTGTCCGACGAAGATTGAGGTCACACATTCGTCTATTGGTACAAGAGGTACGGACCTGTCATCAGAGATTCCAACTTGCCGGATAGCAAGAAGCGCGATCTGATTCTCATGAAGCTGGACGAGGATGCATATCGCAAGTATGCTGATGACGTCCTACCGATGCAACCGCACGAGATCGATTTTGAGACGACAGTCGCGAATCTACTACAGAAGCCCTACGTGTCTAAGAAGACATTGACTCGTCGACGGTATGAATGTCTCAGAGTTAGCTGTCCACCGCTGACTGATAGCTATGTGCCATTCCGCGACTACGCTAACACGATCAAGCGATTGGACGAAGACGCTCAACTGAAGGAGCTGGATTGCACCGCGCTGAAGACTCTGCAGTTTATTGCTGGTCTTCAAGATCCTTCGCGCCGAGAAGTTCGCCTCAGAATGCTGCGTCGGCTGGACAATCATGGTGAAAATACGCCATTGACGGTAGAAGATCCCGTCGCAGAATGTGAGAATTTCACTGCACCGAGGATGGACAACACAGGTATGGAAGGATGTCATGATATCCATGCTGTGCAGAAGAAGTAAGTCAAGTGCTTCAACTGTAGAGGACCACACTACAGAAGCACACGTCCGCTTCTCTCCTCCGACACTGGACAGATGATGCGACAGAAATCAAGAAGACGATCCTATCGTCGAAAAAGGAGCAAGTGCAAGAATGTTGTCACCTTCGCCGCTAAGAACGTAAGCACCTCGATGTCGCTATCAGAGGACGTTCTCTTCGATTCCAACTCGACACAGGCGCAGATATCACGTTGATATCGCGTCGAACATGGAAAAAGCTCGGATGTCCGTCTTTGGAACCCTGTGTTATGCCAGTCAAGACTGCCGATGAAACACCGATGAAGATCGACAGAAGATTCTCCACCGACTTCTCCGTTACAGACCGCGTAACAGGCAATGAAATTCGAGGAAATGGGACGTGCTACGTCACCGAGAGCATAAACTTGCTTGGACTAGAGTGGTGTATTCAACTTCCCGCGTACAAGGAGTTGAAGGACAAGTACCACTGCCTTTTGGTGACTCAAGAAGAAGCCAACCGAGCAGAAACAATCGCAGACTTGAAGAAGCAGTATGCAGAAGTATTCCAGTGCGGACTTGGCAGATGCACCACGTCAAAGGCAAAGTTGTTGTCGAAAGACAACGCAATACCGGTTTTCAAGAAGAAGCGACCAGTTCCCCATGCCTCCGTACCTGATTTGGATGCTGATATTGATCGGTTCGTTAATGTCCTTAGCGAAAGATGATAACGACCAATAAACAAATACGGCTCCATCTGATAGAGCCCTCAAAATGTGCTCTGTACAGTGAATCGCTGGGACATCCAATGTAGCGAGTCAGCGCTTCATCCTCTCCTACTCTTCTTGTAACAATTCATCGGCTCCAGAGGGACGAATAGCTCAGTTGAGACAGAAGCAGATAGGACCACCGACTCTGTTGATTCTACAAGCACCGACCAGAGTAATGAGGAATTTCCCGCATTGGAAAATACTGATGTTTCTCCTGGAACTAGACTGCAGCTGGAAACATCAAGAAACAGAAAACTTTATATCTCTTTCTCAATGTTGTAATCCTAAGGGCAAGATAGACCGACCAGAGTAATGAGGAATTTCCCGCATTGGAAAATACTGATGTTTCTCCAGGAACTAGACTGCAGCTGGAAACATCAAGAAACAGAAAACTTTATATCTCCTTCTCAATGTTGTAATCCTAAGGGCAAGATAGAAGAGTTGTGTGAGGGTCGAGTTGGCAACAGATACTACCAACGCTTTGAAGAATGGGTTTGTTATGAAGCAACTTGAGATTTTCAGGGTTCTGTCAGTGCTACTCGGCATTTTAGATAATATCTATGGAATTCGGATTTTTTTGCCACGCACATCCCTACTGCGCACGCTCATGTTTACGCCGTCCATTAATCGGTTCTCGTAGCAAACCCGCGTATTCATCCTCCATTACTACCTACGAGCAATGGCATATAATGAAATGATGGTTAAATACAGACGGTCCCTTGTGTAAGAGATAAAGTTAGTCAATTCCATTCCCTTTGATTTCCACCGAGCGAAACACATGATTTCCTAGTGACCAAACCAGGACCAGCCAAAACTCAAAGAATTCGCCAAAACGCCAAAATCAGTCCTCCTCTCGTTTTCATCATAGCGCCAAACCTAGGGTTGCAATAAAATCTGAAAGAATGAAATTATTGTGGGTACTGCCTTCAAACTATGAAGAAGTTCTGACTCATTCGATTTATGGAACCTCCGCTTGCGCATCGATCTTGCAAAGGCTCTGCGACTTCTGTCACGGAGTTCGTTCAATTGTTGCCTCATAACAGCTCCCTAAATGCGTGATAAGTTATACCTTTCCAGCGAAGCTCAAAGAAATTTATTTGAGGAGGACGATTTCGTGCAAGATGGAGAATTTGATGGTGGAGATAGTATTACGTCGCCAATAGTGAAAGAAATGGGCTACAAATTTATTTGGGAATGATTGCTGAACATGTCATAGGATTGATTATACCTTGATTCGATCCGATAGGATCCGACAGTGCATACTCGTGGTCATTTTGATACAAAGCTGTTCCTTTGTTGCCATGTCGTGTAAGTGTCACTAGTGCGAGGTGATGCAGGGGCGGCAGCATGATAGTGCAAGCCAGTAATGGTTCCATTCACCCCTAAACTGAACTGTTCTCGGCTGAGAACAATTTCATTCGCTGGTTCATCGGGCAGCCGTGCTACGCTCCCACTGTTGCACTTGCACCAATCGCGCTAGTGTTGCGTGGTTATACAGGGGCATAGAAATACAAGTTATTGTACAACGTTTGATTTTTATTCCTTCACCAAGAACCCATGTTTAGTTCCACTCTTTCCTCAGCCGGATAGAGAATGGTTTAACTATCTTCCAGTTATAACTCAGTCTTCCGGTAAGGTTCTGCATTCGAGCAGTCGGCCTCGAAACAAATTTTTGAAAAAATTGGATTGTTGTGGAATTTCCTCCTGCAAAATCTACCGAATCTTCGGAAAACGGTCCACAGCTCAAATGATTCTTGAGGAGCAAGAAGTGCTCTTTCCATCACTGCCCAGGCTTCCCCATGACATCAGATAATAAGAAAAATAGAAGCGAAAAACTGCGGCTACACGGTTACTCCATGCTCCCAGCCACGGCCAATTTGCGCCAAATTTGTTATTAAGGATTTTTTTCTACTGGAAGACCGAGCACAGCCAGAGAGTTGATGTGTTCTAAAAACTAGGATAAAAATACTACGAAGAGGTTCTAGAGCTTCATCAATAGGCTCAGATCATGGCCAACTGTGCTCCTTGAAACCTATGGCTTGTTTTCCTCATCCGAGCAACTTTCGGAACAGCTTCCTCTGCTCTCATCAAAAGGTTTTGCATATGCATCTCGCTTTCGGTGTCAAGCACACGGGATGAGTTTTTATATGACCCGAACATTGAATCAGTATGACCATGAATATTACGGAAGAGGGATTTTCCATGCGTCATGCAATTAAAGGAACTCGTCTCGTACCGTACCTCGTTAGGGGCGATCAATAAATTCCATGCGAAAAAAATGTCAAAATATTGATGAGAAATTCGGGGCAAATTTTGAGATGTGAGTGTAGCAAAAAAAAAAACAAAAGGGTCGCTTAGCACGGAAACGATTATATGCTGGGAAAACGGATGCAAAAGAAAGAACGAAACACTTCCTTAACATTTTCACCATATTAGTCTGTCCATGGGTTGTCACCGTCACGTTGATTAAAATTGTTGCATTTTGTCAAAACAACTGTATTTGTTGCAAATCATTGCATTGGTTGCAACTTAATGCACTTGTTTCAATGTCATTGCATTTTTTTCGATGCGATACAAATGCAATTATTTTGACAAAATGCTGCAACTTTAACTAACGTGATCGCGACAATCCATCGACATCAATCACCCAAACTGACAAACAGGAAGATAATGATTCCTAACAAGAAACAAGCGGAGTGCGGAACGAGCCTGATGTTTGCGTTCTATGCCGAGAATTATTCAGTCTGTACTTTTTGTACAAATGTGTTCCTGTACTCGATGCAATTTTTGCGCCATCTTATCTTTCGAGCTACTATAGGCGAATGCCAGCGCTTTTACTACGCAACGAGAAAAGTGTCGCCAAATAGGGACTTGGTGGATCCATTCACTTTGTACCCGGAGTCTGAGCTTCTACGAGAAATCGCGTGTTGAACGATCCTATGTCGTGACCGATAATATACTAGTTTGAACACAAAGAATTGCCGCATCCGAGCTTCTTCAGCCTCATGCTGCAAGTACTGGCTTTTGAAAGGCGTAAACATTATGGCAGAATACTACTTTACTACGCAGAGACCTCGCAAAAACACATATTAGGTTGTTGAAAATGGTGCGAAAGTTTCCCGTCATTTCCAGTTTTGTTTTTTTTTCTTCAGAATAGTTTTCCCTCTCCGATCCAAGCAACAATTACGCTATATATGTGCCACCATTAGTGACAAGAACCGTTGCGTTAACAATGTTGGCAGTAGTCTGCAACGAGTGGTTTTTCTACAATTTTACCAAACACTGAGTGTGTCCTCTAGGGTGTAGTTTTCGTTTGAAAGAAAATTAAAATAAATTATACTCAAATTCAAGAAAAAAACCGAAAATTCAAAAATTAAAATAATTTCAACGTTACCGGTGTCTAATCCACCCCACGTTTCCAGATGTGATTTAAATAAGGAGCCCACGTCCCGCCACTGCTAATCAAGTTGGGAGAACGAACTAAAGTGTGTCCAAAGCTGGGAAGCTAAGGCACGCCCCTACGCAATTGGAGCTGGTGGCGGCTCATATCATAATTAATACGTGTGCCAGCATTCCTTATCTTTCCGAACATATGTGGATGAAGAGCTACTGTCCCGAGAAGACCATGTGGTTCCTCCAACAGCTCGCGGGTACCACGCCATGCCTTCTCTTCAAGCAGCTCCAGGGTAGCTCGTCATCCACTTCACCTACCGGCCGGATCCTGATCTTTCTCAAGTTCGAGCTGCCGTCTCAAAATATGCGGGACGAAGCTGTCACCTCATGTTAAGAGGTAGCGGAGAGATTTATCGCATGGCATATATGTTTCGCAGCATCGCCTGCGTTAAAGTGTTTCCTGAGCTCGCAAAGCAAGAGCAGCAGAACATGCTTATAGTGAACGACGATTTTCTCGGTGAAAATCGCAACGGATTGGTAGGAAAATTTGGGTACAGTTAGGCTATAAGCTGACCTTCATACAAGTTTGTAACAGAAGGCTCCTAAACAATCCCGGAAAACTTTGCAATACACGAAATTCAGTAGTGGGAAACTTTCTCGACAACCTAATCCAATACAACTGATGATCAAGTTGCTCAACAGTTTAAGAGTTTTCATTGATATTAGAAGTAGATCTTCGGGTGACTCACCAGAGGATCGTTTTCTTTCAATACTGTGCGGTGCGTTTGGAGAGGAGTTGTGGATGTTGCTATATGTTTCGTGATTCCAGCCTTCGGACGTGTAGTGGTGGATGGCCTCAATGGTTTTTTGGGCATTATAGTCGGAACTGGTGATGTATCCCTCATCCATGGCTCATTTATTGGGTTATCTCTCGATGTAATAAATGATCGGGTTCTCGTCACGACAATGCTGGGCTTGGTCGTTTCGTTGATCTGACTGTGAGATTTACCTAGGTTGGAGGGGAATCCAACAGTGGTAGTGGTTTTTCTCTTCTCATTTTCATTTTCTGTAGGCTGATATCTTAGGGTGGTGGTGGTTTTCCAGTCCTGAATTTGACTTCCCACAGTATATCGTTGAACGGTGCTGGCGTTTACTATTTTCTGAGTTGCATCAGATATCCGAGGGGTACCAAGAAATGGCCTTGATGATTTTTTGCGTATTGTTGCTGGAACTGTTGTTGTTTCCTCCATCCATGGCTCTTGATGATCGGGTTCAAACTTGGTTGCTGAAAAATGAATGTATTTGTAGAAACATTGCCAGGTTTGGGCATTTGCTTATAATGAAGTTCGTTCTGAGTGAGGGGGAGTGCTGCAGAAGATGTTCTTTTCCTCGCCGCTGTTCTATATGATATTCTGCCCAACATGTGCATATCGTGCCGATAAGGTGTAGAAAGTGGAAAGCTACACCTGTTTACTACTGCTACTTTCCTTGACTTGTTGCTACTACAAATCTTGGCCAGCGCTCCTTGACAAGAATGCCTTTATATGGAAAATAGTGTAAGATAACCATGTACAATTATTTTGGATGCAAAAAAACTTCTCCCAGGAAAGAAAAGAATCCCCATCTCCAAAATGTCTATATGGTAAAGTGTATACTGAAGCTAAAAGGACAGGTATATTGAAGCGCTACTGCTATCTCCTGACGTGCTTCTTTTCTATTCTTTTTGCAGCACTACTTTTTTTAGTTTCTGTTGATTCCAAGCTTCTGATACATCCTTTTCCAAATTACTACTCTATTCTGGCCTTCTCTAATGATGTAATGGTAATTACGGTAGGCTTTCATTAGTACAACTTAGTGCAGACTGCCAAGCTTTCAAAGGAAGTGGAATTCCTCACGCCTAACAAAACTTGAAGCGCTTGGTATTCTATCCGACAGAACATTAGATACTGCACCGGTTCTATTTCGTGTAGGTTAGTGCTCAAAGGTTGTTTTTCTATTTTACGCAACTCCCTCTTCCATAGTACGTTAAACAAATGATTTAAGTGACTTCTGCGTTTTTGAGCATCAATCCGGGTAGAATTGCGGCTGAGAGTCGCAGTGTTCACGTTGTCTTCTGTAGGTTCGTTGAAATAGTAGGGTTCATAATCACTGAAAGTGAAGTTATATAAAGATAACAATGAGTTGTTCTTGGTGGGATCTACATTGTAATTACAGACTGATTAGGGAAATTTTTCAATTTCCTCGAATCTTCCTTGAATGCAGAGCACTCATGTATCAATTAACATAGAAAAATAAGATATTTTACATATTTTGCTGGCGTGTCCCTCTGCAGTCTCAAACAATGGAGTAGGCTGACCGCTGTATCAAAATGTGGTTTGCAGACTGACCGCGCACCTTAACTCAAAGTTTAGCTGACAACACCGATCCTTAGCGATTTTTGAATATCCGTAACCTAGTCGTTGTCAAGAAAACGAGACAATTATTGAATCACTTGAAGCCGTTGTCAACAACTGTTTTTGTTGCTGCTTTGCAGGGGAATTAAGGCTGCACCAAAAATTCTGCGCCGACTTCCCTATGAAATTTTGTTATCATCAGATCTCCAGGGGGTTGCGATAGGAAAATAGATCTACCTCTATTAAGCGAGACCCAGCATGACGAAGAACATATCACCATTCCAGGCAATAGAGCAGGCTTATCGTGGTACCAAAAACTGGCTTACCGTGGCTAACTCCGTGGTTCGCCAAATAATTGAGCGGGCCAAATACGTATTGGTGTTTGCACGGTCGGCCCAGAGCTCATAGCGCTCGCACCGTCAGAGACCCCGCTCATAAACTTACTTGGAGCGCTCGCACGGTCAGCCATCAATTCGCAGCGCTCGCAGGGTTTGAGTGCCTGAGAGTAGTTGGAAATACGAGGTTAGCCCTTTTCGATTAGTCCAGCTTCACATGAGGGAAGGCATGAAAGGGAGGTGGAAGGAGTCGCTGCAAAAATCCGGAGTGGGAACTACTCCCTCAGGATGAATACGAAGTAGGGTATCGCGAGCTAAGCTAGCATTAGGTCTGGTAAGGTCTGTGCGCGTACCGTCACGGATCCCCTATGGGTAGTAGGTATTCCGTACACTACATTAGAAAAACTTTGAAAGACCTTCGTCGTGCGAGCGCTCCGAACTTAGGGCCGACCGTGCGGGCGCTGCACCTAAATTTGTGGGTGGAGACTCTCACCGTGTGAGCGCTGCCCATAGAGTTGTGGACGGAGCCTCTCACCATGCGAGCGCTTCGAATACAGAGCTGACCGTGTGAGCGCTGCGCCTAAATTTGTGGAGATTGTTATGAGAGTGTGTGGAGTATCCCATCCTTTCGACTTACATTTGTGAAATCGATGGCGTACTGGATGGGCGTGTTCTAATTCAAAGTTTCTCATATAAGGTGCTTTTGATCAGGTGTAAAGCTGTTTTCTCCTATTAGGATTGTATTTATTTGCTTGTAGTGCCGTTTATAGCCTTATTTCGTCATTAGCCTCCGTATTTTTTACAAGATGAATTTCATATCTATTTATCATATGGAATGAATTGGTGTCGAAGAGGAGAAAATGCAGGTAATATTTCAAATTTTTAAAGTCCAAAGTGCATTAAATGAATGTGTTCCAGGTATTTGATGACATACATCTATGTTATTCGATTGATTCAATTTGTATATGAATTAGGAGTAATAAACATGCATTTCGTTACATTTCTGTTGATAGTGATTTCGTGCCTTTAATGCGAGTGGAGGATTATATGAGAAGGAAGAGCTGCGAGAAATGCCGCATTACTCTGAACTTTCCGCCCGCGGTGGATCCGCGGTATGGGGCCAATCCGCGGTGGATCCGCGGTTGCCCGCGATAAATCCGCACATGCCCGCGGTGGGGAACCGGTAGTGACGTCACTCCCGCGCTATGCCCGCACATGCCCATGGTGGATCCGCACATGCCCGCGGTGGACCCGCAGTAACATTGTCTTCCGCGGTGGACCCACACATGCCACGTGGTGGATCCGCACATCCCCGCGGTGGGCCCGCACATCCCCGCTGTGGATCCGCAGTAGCGCTGAGTCACACATCATCGCTTTGGGAACCATTCCATTCGTCGACACGTATGGCCGAATGGATAAGGCACCGGACTTGGAATCATCAGCTTTGGAGAGAGGTAGGTTCGAATCCTGGGATGTGCGAACGCTTGCAAAATGGAGTGAGAACGTCGCCATGGATTCGCTTTTATCATTCTTCGTCAGTCACCTCAACATAGCTCATTTTTCGATCAAAAATTAAATGTAAGACAGGCGCAGGAAGCGTTTCCTAATGCTTGAAGCAATAAAATTGTTATTAATGCTAAGAGTAATGTAATTAAGTAGATTCAATGCGAAATGACCAATATACATATAATGTTTAAAAGTCGCATTGCACTGCAAATACTGGTTTCACGTCCGGATCCGCACATGTCCGCGGTGGATCCACACATGCCCGCGGTGGACCCGCGGTACATCCGCGGTGGATCCGCACATGCTCGCGGTGGCGAACCGACGCTCCACCTCGGGCGTATCGAGGATCCAACGCGGGCAGAAAGTTCAGAGTATAAGAGCTCTGAGCTAGCGAGATCACAGACCATGCGAGCGCTCAGCAAAGACCGCGCTCTTCAATTACTGTACGACATGCATTACGGTACGGGGAGCTGAGACGGTCATTGCAAAACGCTCGGACGGTCATTCCTGAGTGCTCGCACGGTCCCATCGCACCACCCGCGCTGGTGATTAGCGCTCAGACCGCTCGCACGGTTTGAGTGCCTGAGAATGCTCCCGGGAAGGTTCTGAGCTTCCCGCTCAGAAAATGGTTTATTTTTCTTTGTTTGTTGTGGATGACCACGTGGTGAAAGCTAGTTTGAACATACAGCGCGTTTCGTAATTATAGGATGCCCCCAAACTTTCCTACTCCTGGCTTTTCCTCTGGCTTTGAAAATTTTTCCTTAGCACCATTGTGATTCCTAGTACCTAACCTCTGTACCCAAGCGGAGCTCTCCTCCCTTTCAGCCCAAAAACCATCCGTGTTAAAGCCGCAATGAGGACGCAACTCATGGAGGTTTGATCCAAATCAGGTGATCGCTGATCTCGCCCTGCTGCAACACAAATGTGTAATTTCTTATCAGAAATGGGAAAAGACCACTGTTTGCAAGGTCTTTACTAGTTTTTGCAGTGTTAGCTTTCTTCTTCCATCAACGGGATTCGAACCAAACTGGTCATTGTAATGATTGATTGAGAGTCCTCTGCTTTATCCACTAGGCCATCCGTGCTGCTGATTTCCCACACTGCCCTAATGCATTCATTCTTTATCACCTACCAAAGTCAAGCGTGGTGATGATAAAAAGTCGATTGCGATGCGACCCTACACCCTTTGGCCGACAAAAATACAGCTCCCTCTCTCCTCTCTTCTCGCACACGAGTTGTGATCCGGGACCAACCGTTCATGGTTCTTTCCACCGTAACCAACTTTTTTTGCAGAACGTAAAAATGTGCGTGAGCAAATATCGTTTCGATCTCGTATGTTCTGATTTACTCGAGCGATTAGCCCAAAATTCACTGCGAAAGACATCCATATACATCAGCTGCACGGTCCAAGGTGGGATCGCCTCGGAGGCAAAATTTTTACACGGCGTAAAATAATGCGCGCTTGTAGTGGTTCCAACATAATCGAGTGTAGTGCACGGAATGTGTTTGGCGGTACATGACGTATTTATTTCGATTTTACCTAGAATAATAATATTGTATTGGTTTTCTCGTCTTCTGCCCATCCCAAAGCGAAGTGTGTCGTCGTTTAAGCCGCTTTCTGGGGATATCATTCGGCTGTCAGCGGCCGTGGAAAGCGGCCGATGCGCCACACTTCATGTCTTGGGCCTAATACCGACAGTGGTGCATCAGCTCGAATAATGCTGCATTCAGCCAGCGATTCGCCCGATTGTGCTTTGAACAGCAACATGTGCGATTTCGCCCGCAGTTTGCCCGCTGTGTCTCCCCGTTCAAACCTTTCGTCGGGAACTTGTAGGCGGATGGAACGACATTAGCCCCTGCAATTGTCTGAGGAGTGCCATGGCCCAGCGAACGGTCAGAAGAAATGCATGGGATGCGGTCGCATGTGGAAGCGGCGCAGATGCAGACATTCGCACATGGCCGTGGTGCCCACTGGACATTGGCGCAGGCGTCGGTGCAGAAAGCACGTGCTCGATCAAGCACTGTGGAAGAGACCCCCAATTTGTCTCTAGAAGTACCCTGCATTACTCATGGAAACTTCTCGGTTTCTCCATGGGAACCCCTGAGTAGCATATGTTGGCCTCACAAATAGCCTGCGGTGGGTACTCCATTATTCCGTAGTTGAAATCCAGCATGTCAACCGTGGGATAATAGCGGCCCACAGTGGTAGGAAAACTCAGAAAACCTTTGGTTTGGTGCGGGATATGGCAAAGAATCGTTAAAGGCAGCACCCACGGAAATTTCCGGCCTCGAGATTCCGGCACATTTCGGTGTAATACCGTGTGCTGATCATGATTACACAGTTGAAAGCAATCAAAACCTTCGAAATCCCTATTTTCTGGAACCGCTAAGCTCATCCCTTTTCAGCTGGGTGGCCGAATAGCGCGACCCATTCGTTGTGGACCGATCGAAAAAATCGATACCGCTGCCTTTTTTGCCAGCTGTTTTATCGGCAAAATCGGTTTTTGGTACTGTTTTGCAACATTTCCAAAGGTTGTGGAAGAAAGCAAAATTCGAAAAAAAAATTGCTTGACCGATAAAAGTGTCGCATGAACACCAGTGAGTTCTAAAACCATCCAAAACCAGGAAAAAAATCAAAAATGTGACACTGCCGGAAACCAGCCACACAAGCAACTAAGCAAATAGACGTCTTTCAAAATAACAGGGAACTTCTTTGTGCTAAGAAGTGCAAAAGAAGATAACTAAGGACTCGGAAATAGCTCAATAATAATAAGAAAAGAAATACCTGCCTACTAAATCAGCTGTCGGCAGCGATCCGCTGCCGCCACAACTCGATCGAATGACTCCACGCAGATCCTGCTGATTCACGTTAAGCTACTTGTATCTTGGAAATGGTCGCGTTTTCCGTGCTACTACTATCGTAGAATTCTTGAGAAACCCGATGAGGTTCCAAAATGATTAAAACCTCAGAGACGAAAATTTTGGATGCTGCCTTTGAGTATCCCCAGACTTACCGGCGGTCGTGGCGATCGCCAGTTCGAAATGAATCAGAATGAGCAGGCGATAGAAGAGATAAGGGTCGTGGAAATGATACGTATCGATTGCCACGTGGATCGCCTGGAACGCTGCCAAACGGAGCTCATCGCCGGTACTCTCGAGAATGTGCCCACAATGAAGTGGCGATAATGGGAAGGATGCCTATCGGTTGCCACGCCCCTTTGATTATCATCCCTCTTTCGTCGGGGGTTTCCTCGTTCACTTTATCCATGTGGCGACCGCCGGCGGTCGTGGCGATCGCGACGACAGCAGCTGTCGTGGCGATCGCCA
Source organism: Ancylostoma ceylanicum (assembly GCA_000688135.1). Lineage (NCBI taxonomy): Eukaryota > Metazoa > Nematoda > Chromadorea > Rhabditida > Ancylostomatidae > Ancylostoma > Ancylostoma ceylanicum. The sequence continues at coordinate 171,424 of JARK01001404.1, read as the reverse complement.
CGATCGCCGGCGAAGTCTGGGGATACTCTTTGAGAGAACCAGCCTAATCGTCCGGCTGACGCCGGACTCTCAGGCTTCTTTTCGTGCTCGCTTCGCTCGCATTTCCTTCATGTGGCATCTCCCTCACACCTCTCTGGTCATTCCTCATTTATCAAAACTCTCGTTTGTTGCACCTTCAAGCTTTCTGACTCCGAGGCGCCCTCCACAAAGCTGTGCAACAGCCGAGCATGTGGGACCGTTGGACCCGTCTCAAGGCGTTTCCCGCTTTCAGATCAGACGTCGGCGCCCCTTACCCCACCGTTAGGCCCGTTTCTAGGCTTCCTCCCAATTTTAGACGCCGGCGCACGCTTATCACACCGTTGGACCCGTTTCCAGGCTTCCTCCCACTTTTGGACGCCGGCGCACACTCATCACATCGTTGGACCCGTCTCTGAGCGTTTCCCCACTTTTGGACGCCGGCGCACCCTTATCGCACCGTTACATCCGTTTCCAGGTATTTCTCCGCTTTTGGACGCCGGCGCCCCCTTATCACAGCATTGCACCCGTTTCCAGGCATTCCTCCGCTTTTGGACGCCGGCGCACCCTTATCACACCTTTGGACCCGTCTTTGAGCGTTTCCCCACTTTTGAACGCCGGCGCACCCTTATCACACCGTTGGACCCGACTCCAGGCGTTTCACCACTTTCGGACGCCGGCGCCTCTCCGTCCCACAGTTGGACCCGTTTCTAGGTTTTTCCTTCACTTTCAAACGCCGGTGCACCGTTGCCGCTAAAGTGGCCCCTTTGCGTATCATTATCACCCCCTACTGGGCGCCGGCCCAGCCCTGCAGCGTCTCCCCTCGTCCGTGTCCTTCTTCGCCTTTCTGGCTCCCTCTCTTCGACATAGAGGGATCCCACCCATCTCTTTCCTTTTATAGTGTCTGGGCTTATCTCATTCATTCCAACTGTGGTAAACACAACAGTCGGTCCTTAACATGTCTGAACATGACAGAAGTGGCCCAAAACACCTGTAAATCAAGGTAAAAATCAAAATTTACCACATTTTCGTACATAACTCGACACGCTGAGCACGATGGTGTAGGTGTTTTTTGTTTTTGGTGGCTGGTTCTCGTGCACAGACACACACACACATGAAGTGCCAATTAATAAGAAGTAGGATAGGATAACCAGATTTCGCCAGTTCGAAATGAATAAAACGAATCGGCGATATAAGAGACAAGGATCGTGGAAATGATACGTATCGATTACCACGTTACATTGCCATGAATCGCTGCCAAACAGAGCTCATCGCCCAGACTCTCGAAGATGTGCCCAAAATGAACTGGCGATGTGGGTGGTAGCGAAAATGCGTGCTACTAGAACACGCGGAACGGGAACGAACAGGAACGAACGCAGCTGTCGCGAGGCCGTGAACGCGTGCGATTGAGCTGCGACTGCGATGCGACTGGCCCCTATTCTTCATTATATAGTCGCACGCGCGTCAGTCGCTCGCGTCCAATATAAATTGCCCTTTTGGTGAACACTTTCAACTTCTCGCCGCTTCCTCCTTATTTGCGGTCAGGGAAACTCGTTCATGTTAAGATCACATTTTGCTTTAAAAGCAGAGTATTTTCACCGTTTTTTGTTCTGATTTCAGGTAAATCGTTGGTATCAGCGCGTCGAGAAGAATCGAATTTCGTTGACATCTCCATATACAAAACGAGCTGACGCACTGCCTACAAGGCGGATGGCTTACTTCACAGCGACGCTGTCGTTGCGACCGATCACCACCAAAAGTTCTCATGCTACTGTTCCTACGCGAACATGCAATCCAACGCAAACCGTGTGATAAGGTATGAGAGCTTGTAAAATTTTGTTCTCATCATTTTCACTTATTTTCTTCACAGCGACGGTGCCGCTGCGTAGTATGCAATAGGTTTGTAAGGGCAATTTATACTAGTCACATGCACGCATCCGTTTGCAAAAGATTTTCTGTGAAGACTGGTCAATGTGGCATGGAATTCTCAATGAAAAGAACGCGCGGCCGTTACGAGGCCGTGAACGCGTGCGTCTGAGCTGTGACTGCGATGCGACTGACCCCTATTCTTTATCATGTAGTCGCACGCGCGTCAGTCGCACGCATCCAGTATTAATTGCCCCTTTATCAAGAAAAAAAAGACGAGAGAAGGTGATAGCATTGTTGATGGGCAAACATCCGTACATTAGGTGTTTCAACGATTGTCCGTACATCAGGTGTTCCAACGAAATCTTAAAATGCATAACAACGAAAATAAAAACTTACTAACTGCTAAATGCTACAATTTGCTTATCTAGCACCTAAACCTTTTGCTATCTGTTGCTGAATAACAGATTACGAATTTCAATGCTAACCTCTAGTAAATACAACGTCATAACAGCCACTTCGAGTAACATTAGGTATATTGAGTGACTGCAATCCTACTCCGCACTATAATGTTATGATGATACGAGTGATTACGATGTTCGATTACTACCATGATCATGACTTACTCAGGCATTCGTGGGGGTCGACTGCAGGAAGAAAAGAGGTTCACCCCCAGATGTACCTGGGGTGAACCCCCAATCGCGGGGCACCTACCCCCCACAGTAGCTGACGTCCCCCCCACCCCTGCCGCGCTTACCCCCCACCTCCAAATCAACAGCCCGACGTCCCCCCATCGTGCCCCCGCGCTTACCCCCCACGTCCA
>JARK01001404.1:149249-168069 GCA_000688135.1 Ancylostoma ceylanicum | reverse complement strand
CAAACTTCGGCGTAACACATCTAGGACTCAAAATGAACGCTTCTAGGGGTATGCTAGTTGTGTCAACCTTCTGTCACGGATGACTCAACCAAGGCTTCCGGATGACACATCAGGAGGTAAAAGAGGGCGTGGCTCTGTTGAACGTTAGTGAACACATGGGTGACTATAACGGTGGACTCATGGTGGAGTTATGGTAGACACATGGAGGACTTAAAAGTGCTGGTAGAGTCATCCGTGGTTATAGGTGAACACAACCAGTATACCGCCGGATGTGCTTACTTCCAGTTCCATCTTGACTCCTGGATGTGTCCAGTTCTATTTCTTAGTACAGCCTGGCGTCCCCCACGTCCCCTCGCGATTACGAAAATATTATTAACAGTTAGATGCCTAGATGGCCCGTCGTCGCTTGTTGTGCGAGCCGCGGCATGACTTCCATTCGATTCGTTATCTCGCTACTGTGTTCCAGGTGCGTCGCAGATGACGTTGACTAGAGGTCTCATTCGTTTCCAACTGAGCGTTTAGTTGGTCCATCCTTTCTCTTGGGATCCACTCCAAAGTTGTTTTTGTTCATGTACCGTCTTCCCTTCTCATAGCATGACCAGTCCATCGGAGTTTTGCCTTCGAATATCCTATAGGCCACGAAGACGAGTTATCTGCCGTAAGTCGGAAGTGCGAAGCCCGGCTCGATGTTGGGTACGCCTGCTGTATCTCAGAAGACAACGCTCAACAGCTCCGTGCATAGCGTGCAGCATTTTTGACATGGTCGCAGTGTCCGCCCACATCTTCGCAGCGAAGCACAGCGCTGGAAGAACTGTAGAGTCGAAAAGGTGAACGCGGAGGTCAGGATCCAACTGGTCTGTGGCTTCCCTGAGAGGCCGAAATGCGGCCCACGCCTGCTCTTCTTCTTCTATCTGGTTCTTCTTTGAGATTGTTCTCCATATTCATTGAGCATGCAAAGTACACATAGGATTAGAGTTCTATTCGTTCTCCTCCGCAGTACACATTGTTTTCTTAACTTGATCTTTGTCCTAATTACTCGCAATCCTATCCTTTTCCTCACTTCATTTAGTTCATTTACCATCACCTCCGCTTCATCAGTACTTTTCGAGAAAATGATAATGTCGTCTGCAAAGCGAAAGTTTGAGGGGAATCTCCCATCAATCCGAATTCCTCTTTCCTCCCAGTCAAGTAACTTCATTGTCCACTGTGGTAAACAATTTCGGCGATACAGTGTAGCCCTGTCCTACTCCGTTCGCAATTGGAATCGCTAACGGCAGCACTCACGCTCATAAAAAGTTTCCCTGCGCTTCTGCTAATTTTGAAGCTACCATCCAATAGAGCGTCAGTGCAAAAGGAATCACTACAATTCTTCCGGTTACTCGAGTAATGGAGCTCGAACGCATGTACAAAGCGCCCACCATGCTCAATCCCGCCCCATTCCCTCCGATCGGCGGGTACTGGCTGTATTTGTCAACTGATATGGCATCGATCAGGATTTTCTCATAACGGAGATCCGCCGCAACGCCCGGGCACACAAATCTGCGGCGATAGATCTCGTCCGCGTGGGCACATCCTGCGATGTACAACTCAGTATTTCTCGAAAACTTTGCCTTTCTTGATGATTTCTTCTCTGTTATGGGCACGAGTATATCCACTAGAGTAGAATTTCACAAAAAATCGATGTCGTTTTTGAGCGTGAGTGCTGTTTTTAAGGGACGCTGGAATAGCTTCATCGTCGTGGAGTCACGTCGTCGTTAGTCATAGTCGATCACCAACAGCTTTCCCAAGTTTGGCGTTGAAGCCCCTCGTCGTTACGGATGCGATTCTGCGGGTGTTCGTGCGCATTCTTGCCTGCAGGAATACAGCGCATGTCGCATTCCTTTTTTGTGCGGGTGCAGATTCTGGCGCAGGCGCCGCCGACGTCATTCCAAAATAACAACGACTTCGGATCAATTCCCGCCCTGCGTGATCGCCGATCACCTCGACATTGGTGTCGGGAATTCCGCGCCTGGCGAGAGGGGGCGCCGGCGCACGGTAGTGGGAAAGATGTCGCTCAATAGTGGGGATAATGCCCCTGGACGGGTACACACCTGTGAAAGCAGTGCACAGCGCTCAGTGCGAGGGAACATATACACGAATACGAATCGAGGGAGGCTAGCCTCAAAAGAGGCCTGGGAGTCCGGCGTTAGCCGGATGATCAAGCTGGTAAGTCATGATTGCCCTTGCCCTCAAATGTGAACGCAAAAGCTTACCACCGCAGCAAAGAAGTTTAAATGAATTGAAGGCGAGTGAATGTGAATGAATTATGAATGCGAATTCTTTATCGCAAAGATGGACTCGTCCTCCCCTCCCCCTCCACATTGGACGCCTATGTATCCTTATCATATTGCTGGACCCGTCACCCTCCACTTTGGACGGCGGCGCACCCTTTTCGCTTTGCCCTTGCTCCCGGATGAGAACTCGTAAAAACTCACCACCGCGCCAGAGAAGTTAGATGGAAATGAAGAATGAGTGTTAGTTTGTTGATTAGAGAGTGTTATAAGGATCTCGGCGGACTGCAGCACGTCTGGAACATCCGGCGGACTGCAGCACGTCTGGAAGATCCCGGTGGACTGCAGCACGTCTGGAAGATCTCGGCGAACTGCAGCACGTCTGGAAGGTCCCGGCGGACTGCAAAACGTCGGGGGGCGTAAGCAGCACGTTCTGCTCTTGCAGAACGTCGAGACTTGCTCCCCCAACTCAAAAAGTGGGCGGGGCGATGGAGGTTCGACCTGCTGTTCAACGGCACAACTGTCTGAGTAGGGATATGGCATGCTTCACAGCTGCGACCGTTCACCATGAAATGATGATAACAAAGTGTTACACGTTCTCATGTCTCATCACACTATTTGCGTTGGATAGCATGTTGGTGTAGGATCAGTTGCACAAGAACTTTTGATGGCGAACGGTCGCAGCGACAGCGTCGCTGTGAAGCATGCCATATCCCTTTTAATAAAGTGCTTACTGTGACTGTCTGTAACTCTGTAAGTGTATCTGTGTGAAACGAAATTCCCTGATTGGTCAGTGATGACGATTCCGAGGTCAACAATATGATAGAGACGGGGATGGTGAGGTTCAGAGAGTGAACAGAAGCTCAAGAGGCTCTGGAAGGTGGGGAGCTCCAGAGCCACGAGTACTGCAACGTGATAGGGATGTACCGCCACCAAAAGTAGGGATACGCCTGGGGACGGGTCCACTGCTGTGATAAGGGTGCGCTGGCGTCCAAAGTGGGGAAAGACAGGTCCGTCGCTGTGATAAATGTATGCCGGCGGTGTGAATATTTGACCTTCTTTGAATCTTGGCATAGCGAATATCAGTTGCGTTGAAGTAGCTTGAGCGAAAAACCAAGACTTTAGCAGTTCTTTATTCTGGCTAACGTTTCGGCGTCGTCGCCTTCGTCAGAGCCTGGAAAAGTCAAAACCAAATGCAATATGTCCTCCCAAACGCCCAATCATCCACAAGTTCTAATTCAACAGGAGAATAAATCCAAAACGAGATCAGAAAAAGCAAAAACCCGCTAACGCTCACCTAGATAGCCGTTTAGCCGCGATGTAAGTGGGCCGCCGCGTAGAATAGGTGTGTCACTACTAGTAAGTAGGGTGCCCCCGCATCTGACCCCGTAGATCAAAACCCGCCAAGGTCTTGGTACAGCGCCAGCTCGTTGGTCACTGCGATGCACTCTTCATTCCTATTCATTTTTGGATTTCTGGCGGTAATCCAAAACGCCTCCAATGTTCTGCGGGCTATAATTTCGGGTACGCCGGCGTCCAAAGTGGGGGAGACGGTCCCGTCGTTGTGATAAGGGTACGCCGGCGTCCAGAGTGGGGGAGACGGTCCCGTCGCTGTGATAAGGGTGCGCTGGCGCCCAAATTGGAGATAGACGGGCCCGTCGCTGTGATAAGGGTATGCCGGCGCCCAAAGTGGGAAGACACGGGTCCGTCGCTGTGCGCATGATCTGACATCGGCTGCAATTACGTCCGCTTGATTTGTAAGCCTACTTCACTAGGTTTTGATGTGAATTTGGTGTCATTCTTTCTATTTTGGCGTGCTGCATCCATCTCCTTCAAAGGGGTTATCTGGCGTTCTCCCATCGCTGAAAACAAGTGTGGTCGTAGTTGCGGACAATGCCAGATCATGGGCCCTCTGTTAGCTACCAGACTATATGTATCTTACAGTCACAGAGCAGCCTCCTTTTCGGCTCTCTGGTATAATTGAAGAGGGAAGAAGGGGAAGTATTGCCTGATTCGTTGTTTTTTTTTTGCGAGCGTTATTATGCTTACAAGATATGTAAAACAACATTCCCTCTTTTGTTAAAGTTTTGGTCAGCTTGTCGTTCCCTTTTTAACACAGAAAGAACCGACCAAGTTTTTTCAACCTCGAAAAATGTCCCTAAAACGCGGTCATAGGTTATCGTCAAGAGCTGTTGAGTGCTGCACTTTTCCTCGCCAATACCACAACGTTGTCTTCGCTCTACGAAGCTCTTTATTTCCTTTCAATTTTTTTCTAGCTTGAATTTCCACATCAAATTGAATCTTGAGAATGAAAACAGAAAAACCCATCAAATCATACATATAGGTAACTAACTGTAGGTAGATGTTTTACTTAGGTGTCTTAGTGCGACAATGATTATTGAAATGCTACAATTTCGGCATCATAGAAAGATTCAATGTATGCAAAAAAGACAACCCCTGAAATCATGTGCAGTTTTCACGATATGTGGACTATTCATTTCGACAGCTAAATGGATCTTGGGTGTGTCAAAACTTCCAAAATTTTCATGAAATTGTTGAAGATATAATTGACGAGAAGAGGTTGCCGCGGTAAACGGGCACCTTCCCGAGGGAGGAATGAAAATATCGTTAGCAGTGAAGTAGCACCCACTACTGAGAAAATCCAAGCACTATCGAAGGAAATGAGAATGAATGGAAATAAAAAAAAATCAGAATGGAAATAGTATTAGGTTGCTGCAAAATCGATGTCGGATTTTCAGACCACGAGCTTTGGAATAATTTTTTAGAATGTGAAATGGTGCTTCCAGAGCATATTTTGTACTTGTTTCAAAGCACATTTCTTCCTCTTTCCGCCTATTCATTTTTATTCAGATCCACTCGCCTTTGTTGTGGTTTTCGGACTTGAATCAAAATGTACTTGTCCGCTAAAATTCGTCCCACTATCTTTGGTGAATTCAAACTCGATAGCAAGAGAGCGCCCTGGAAAGGAAATATTGCCAACCTATGCAGGAAGGAATGGAAAACAAAGTGGTAGCCCAGTGTTGGCCCAAGTTATTTAGTATTGGAGACACGTGCTTCAGAGTTATGGACAAAAATTCAATGACGTCAACGCCGTTTTTAAAGCACTGGTAAAAGCTATCACCAGGAGACATGTTCAGTATCTCGAAGGTGGCCTTGTGGTTCATTATGCCATTATTTGTGGCGCCAACGAAGAAACGAGCATGACGGAACAAGTGGATCCAATTCGCTTGTCCTCCAGTATTTCACAGTGGCATGAGATCACACTTTTCACTCAAGACGCTCTGGAAGCAGATGCAGGCGGAGATCAAGACTCTTCCGTATTTGCCTACGTCAGCGGACTGTTCCCCTACAGATGACCACAAATTCAAACTGTGGGACCCATCCCTGTGAGGAAGAATAAGCCGCAAAAATACGTTACCTCAACACGATCTCGCCGATTTTTCTGAGTCCGAAAAGCTTGGCTTCGGGCCTAATGGAACAAAAACTCAGAAAAAAATGGCGAAGATGTGCTGATTCAAATGCGTACCAAAGCAGCAGCAAAGGTTCAGTTTTTGTCGAGTTACGACAATTTAAAGTCTAACTGTCAAAATCCGACATCGATTTTGCAACAACCTAATATTTAACTAGCATTGTGAGACGAAGACAAACCCCTTTGAAATTTAGGTAATGCAATATACTGCCGAGATTCACTAATAGAAAGCAAAAATGGTTGAAAGTGTGACGTATTTCCGGGTAGAGCTTCCCGAGGTCTAGAGGGTCGGGTAAGCGGGAACCTTCCCGTCCACTCGCCAGGTAAGCCGGGAGGGTACCCGCCGATTCCATGAATACAAACTTTTCACCTGCAAAACTCGTCCACCCGGCAGGAAGGCTAAAACCTTCCCGGCGACGTTCATGAATACCACTACTGGAAGTCGAGATGTGAGCTGGAGCATAAAGATGAGTTTACCTCACTGTCAGTTGAGCTAAGATAATGACTGGTTATTGTGTCTCGATTATTGTGTCGGGAATATACGACTGAGTTACAGTCGCGCAGTGTTAGAATAATTTTAGGAGAAAATTCCCGTTTAGAAGAAGAACAATGCCTTTTTTATTTTATACTACAACTGTTCGTGACTGTAATGATTTCATGCAGAAGAATCTGCCATTATATGACGTTGGAGCGAATCCATCGCAACAAGGTTTCTCCCGTGGATATCGGCACACTTCCTGGTTGCAAACCACTTTTTCAAACGCAGAGCTGTAAAAACGTTCTGTTTCATGGATATTCGCGTCACTGTGCTGTAAATTGAAGGCTAACTCACCCTTCACAGAAGCACTCTGGTCTTGACTTCTGGCATGCTCTAAACCTCTGCATTGTACCACAAGACCCGCATGTGTCAGTGCACGTGGACCACTCCCTCCACTCGGCCCATTTTGAAGATGCACACGACGGTTCCGTGGTGGTCTTAGAATATTACATAAATATGAAGTGACAAAAACAACAGATTGGGAACCATAGGTATGAGTTTTCTCTTTAGTAAAAAAATGACCGATTTGAACAAGTATGTTCGTAAATTTCAATATTAGTTGAGATTAGGGCCATTCATACTATTAGGGTGTTAAGTTGGAAATGCGCACTGAAGTTTCGAGATTTTATGAATGTGTTGCCAAACGTTTTCCGCCGTACTTTTAATACCTCCTGAAAGAGTAATTCATGTAGTATTTTTTCACTTGCGGGTTGTCGAGTATTCCTTCATTCTTTGTTTTTTGAAGAAATTTATAAGAAGACCGACCAAAATTTTAGAATTTCTGTTCTCTAATTTTATGTTGTTAAAAAGCGTAAAACTGCAGCGGACCACCACATATATAGAATTAAGAGAATTTTTGGTGTATTAATTGGCTAAATCCATGCGACAATAAATTACTCGAAAATGGCCTCGAACTTGGGTAACTGAACCGAAATTCCGACTGAAATCGTTTCCTCGACTGCCCAGTTTTTCACATCTAGAATAAGGAGTCGCACTTGGGATCGTCTAAGAGCCCAGACTTTGCGCTATCAGGCGACCACCTGTTTGTTTCGTTTAAGCCTTTAATAAATGAGAAAAATTCCAAAACTGCGACGAAACTAAATCTTGGGTAAGCCGCTATCTTAGGTCACTGCGCTGCGATAACCCAGAGGAGAGCGCTCACTCTTTTTGTGGAAGATGTCGAAGGTTCAACAATACTAATTCTGCATTGAACTTGGACTGGGGTGTTGTAGCTTTGTTCCTAAAAAATAATTTGTCCGATGCAAAAACGCGCATTTCCAACTTAACACCCTAATAGATGTGTGCGTTTGACGCGCGCGCGTCTATGTGATGAAGGATAGGGCCAGTTGCATCGCTAACGTAACTCAGACGCACGCATTTACGATCTCGCTTTGGTCGTGAAGGCGTCCTTTTCATTGCGGATATACATACCGCACAGACTGCTCTTCATGAGAAATATTCTGCGAAAGGATCCGTGCATTGACTAGTATAAATTGCCCTATTACAAAGATATAAAAGTTTTTTTTGGTAAAATTGGGGCTGAAGGTTGCGACAGGGGCGATAAAAGAATTTTCATGGATAAGGTTACGAGAATATGTAGGAGCATACCTCAAATTTGGTCGTTGTCTCGATCTTCGGCGGTTCTGTTGCCTCTTAATTAGATTCAATTACTTGAACGTTCACCTGCACGGACAATAGAGTAATGGTAATGGCATACGTCGAGAAGACACTGTCTTTGCGATTGCTAACCCCGATTTGTATTCGTACAACTGCCCTTATGGAAGTTACCCAATGCAAGTTATGTGATAAGACATGAGGAGCTATAAAAATTTTTTTCGTGATTTTCGTCATCGGCGAAATGTCGCTGTGAGATATGCCATTCCCTTCCCATTGACAGATGAAATTCTTCTCCCAATGAACTTCCTGAGATTCTTACTCTGAATAACACCGCAGCTGAGATGATCCACTGCTGAACCGGTTGACGTGACCCAATAGGCTTTGTCATTGCACGAGAGGGTGAGGTTCACAGTGGCAGCTGCCATGGCAAGATGAGCACCGTGGCTATTTACGAGTGCTACATCGGAAGTTTTCTGCAAAGATTGTAATAAACGTAATGTTCATAACACCATCACTAAATGCGAAGCTTGTGATAGGAAGATTTTCGCTTTTTCACTTCTTGCAATTATGGCTGTGCTTGGTTAACTTATCGTGGATAAGTTTTGTTCCTGACGACCCTTTTGAATCGGCGTTTTATAAGAAACTGAAAGGATCGATGGTGGGGGCCCGAAAGTGTTGTTTAGTGAAAAGAAGTAGGCGGGTTTTTATTCATATTAGTTGCCTATTATATTTCGTACCGCAGTTGAAAACTAGAACACGGAACTATAAGGTACCAAAAGAAACATTTTGAGGCTAGCACAAGTACAGTGGGCGTCGATGGCAGTGACGTATACACGGACTCGAAAAGCACGCGGCGCAAACGCGCCGCTCACGATGGAGTCGTCGCTGTAGTGGCGGATCTGAGTTTTCCCAGTATTTGTTCATCACATTCAATGTTACCTAACAAGAAAACCAACTGACTGTCAAGAACACCCCATAATTTGTTGTCCTGGAGAGGATTCCTGGTCGAGCGACACGGTCGCGCCGCGTGCTTCTCGAAGCCGCAGAGAAGTCACCTCCATCGATGCCCTGTCAGGATGGTTCAAAAGTTCCGTCTGAGTTTTTCGCCGATCTTATTTTTTCCACACCCGTGCCGAATTATAACTTCAGTAAATGCCTATGATTAGTATGGGCAATTGCTCAGCCGCGTATGTTATCATGCTTGGCAAACTTCTCTTGCAAAATTAGAGCTTGCCAAGCGTGGCGAAGAAGTAGGGGAGGACTTGACAGCTAGGTGGCAAAATTCCTAAAGAATATGACCAGTGGTTCTATTTTTTCAGCAATATTGCTGAACCAGCTTTGAAACGCAGATTTTGGCATTCCAATGACATGCAGCCATATTACCTTTGAAGAAACGTGAACGTTTCTCTAGCGAAGCTTCGGTGACTTTTCGGAACAAATAGCAGCAATGAATTGGATGTTTCTCTTTTTGCTTCGATGCAGCAGGTTAAACTTCGCAGTATAAGTTTGTCCAGACAGTAACTCACATCCGGTGCCGAGCATGAAAGTGCAACGTTGATGCACAGATCTGTGAAGTAGGTATCCATCATCAAAAATCCGTTGGAATATCCGGCTGGAACACTTGTCACCAATTGCCGGTTACAGTTTGAGCACGGCGCTGGAAGATGTGGATAAAATGGCTCCTTTAGTTAGTCGCAAAAGAGCAAGCAGTGATGCCTGCTAAGAACTAATTAGTTCTAAGCGATACCGGAGCCAGGTTCTGTAGTCGTAGTCGTTGTTATCGTTGATGTTGTGATCGGAGGTAGGGTTACATCGCTGGATCTTTCTGGATCAAAGAAATGAGTTAGAAGGTAATTGTTAACATGTTAAGGCTAGTGTATCGTGAAAAAAATGGGGCGGAGCCGCTATTGAATGGTCGTCGCATTCAAACACCTGTTCAGGAAATCTAGAAACCGTGTTTTGCATGGGATGAAACCGTGTTCTGCATGGGATCGAAAGATGTAAATCCCACGATTAAGACATGCAGATCCCATGCAGAACACGGTTTGTAAACCGGGTTTTGCATGGATTCCGCATGGGTTTTGCATGAGGTTACGTTGGTTTTGCGTGGATTGTGGTCAGAATTGGCCTTGTTTGTGTGGAGTTGCTGTGCAGCACCCCCATGGGCTCAGAGAAAAGTTTCTGCTGTGGCGCATGCGGTGGAGGATGCTCGGTACACCCTTACCGTCTGGCATGTCCAGCGCCTTGATTTCCGTCAGTTTTTGGCAGGACTTCTTTCTTCTGGAAGTCCGACTGAGGTGCTCCGTACATTGAGATGGTGAATGTTCCTTATTTTAATAGGCAATATTTTTGTATTTCAGAGAAACCTACAAATTCTTGGCATAACTATGTGAATACCAATTAGCAAATTTTTAAAGGCATAAATCACCTTCAATGTCAAAATACAACGGCAGTAATTAATAAAAAAATTAAAACAAGCGGTTATTTACAAATCGATGCAGAACCCATACATACCGATGCAAATCCCGGTTTAAATCCATGCAAAACCCGGTTTCTTAAATCAATAATTCTCAGCAATGCTAAAATCCATGCAGAACCCACGCAGATCCCATGCAAAACCCATGCGCCTCCGAATCGATGCAAATCCCATGCAAAACCCACGATTTTCTCGAACCGATGCAAAACCCATGTATACCGATGCAAAACGCGGTTTTTAGATTTCCTGAGAAATTTCAACAACCGTCGTTACTCGTGTGCGAATGTACTATCACTTATTTATGCAAATTTTCAGGAATTTCAAAATTTTGCGATCTTGCGATTTGACACTTAGCGCTGGAAGAGACGTTCAATTGGGTCGTTGGTTCGAAGCTGGCACTGCCCCATCCCTTGTTTATGTACACCTAGAAAGGGCGGGTCGACCGGGCTCTGCAAATCACCCAACTGACAAATTGCAGGGCTCGGACACTTCACCCTCTCCAAAAATAATGCTCCACTTGGTAGTAGTGTCCAATGCCACCGCTTTTGCGGATTTTCCATTTCCGTCCGAATTTTTTTCTTTCAATTAAAATACCTTTTCTTAACTAGCCCTTTACATAAAATTCATAGTTTTCTGACTATCTCACTTGTGACGCGACACGCTACTGCAGTGATTTCCTCGTTCAATCTCATCCATTTGCCTTCAGGATTGCATGTCAGTGAGCTGGATATTCTTTCTGGAGCTGATAACGACGCGGCGTCTCCATTGAAAAGAATTGTTGCGTTTTCATAGCCCTGAAAGGCTTTTTCTGTGGTGGTAGTACTTTTCAGCAGTATTTGTAAACGACTTGCAACAAGCAATACCCCTAAAGTACTTACAACATCAGCAGAACATCTTATGACAACAACGCGGCATCCGGAGAAGAACTGCGTGAAATGATCCAGAATCAGCATGCCATTGGCTTCATTTGCGGCCAGTGATTGAGCCGCAACTGGCTGCATATTCGGGCACTGACCACATTTCGCTGAAATAATGGTCCTGAATGTTCGAACAACTAGAGATACTGGTCTTATTCTCACATGGCGGAGTAGTTGACACAGATGTCGTGGTCGTTGTAGTTGTCGTTGTGGTGGTGGTAGTGGTGGTCACGGTGGTAGGAGCAACGGTTGTTGATTCAGCTGAAACGCCCGTAAATTCTTATTCGCTACACATGGCTTAGAGGTGGGAGGTGGACATCTTGAACAGCAGTGGCCTTCATTCTTCTGAATATAGGGCATAGCTGAGTCAATGCCCCAGATTCACTTGCCCTACTTTCTCTGACTGCTCTGTTAATTACAGCATATCTGCGTGCCGAAGCTCCAACATGTTCTGAAAGCGAATTGGTGAATGACACGAGGCTCGATAGTGTGGGTGCATCTGACACTTCCTTTTCATACAAAGCGCATCCTGCTCTTATCAATAGTACTTGGTGCTTGGTTTGTTATGATTGATTCTCTATCAACTTTGTTCATTTCGTGAGTGATGCTCTATACTCTAAGCTTGCATAAAAGGAATGATTGCCCCCCAGACAACTACTTATAATGTTGAGGCCTGTCTCCACGATTAACCAATCTGAAGGTCTCTGATTTTTTTTTTCATGTATTTAGCGATGTTTACGATTTCTCCGTGATGTATGGCACACCAATTGGTGTATGAAATGAAAATTAAATAAAATGAAACACAGTGAGAGAGCCAAGAAGTCACAAGAACACCGGCACTTCGTTCGGGTGCAAGAACCTGGTCCGCGTTTGAGATAAGATATTGACCAGACTAGTTATTATTACTAGGTTGTCGGGAAATGATTGAGACACTCCACCAAAAATTCTCTCTTGCATCCCTCACATATGGCTTGGGCCCAGGATATGTGAGTATATGATAGCCTGGTCCCTGAGCAATTACATCATGAGTATGACATGGCGTAGCGTTACGCCATGGGTGACTATACCGTTATGGTATTTAGCCCATTGCTATTTAGCCATGCAACCATAAACCGTCGATTTTGTTCTTTCGTTTCGGTAGATATGTCTCCTTAAAGACATTTACCATCTAGGCGACCTTGTAAGCTTTCAAGCAGAGCATGCTCCGCCGGAGTTGCTGGCACGCAACATGATGAACAACAACACCTTTTGCAATAACCAATTCAGGGCAAAGACTGGAAAATATGGAGAAAAGAGACATCGACGTGTCGAAATGCATGTTTTGGTGCGCAAAAATCACCCTCATATGGCTTTGTTATTTTGTCCTTAGTAGGAGGAGCGGGCATTCACTGCATTGCCATACTCGATACCCTTGCCCAATCTTGCACTCCCTAAACTAACACCTTGTTTGGTCACTCAGGCACTCCTTGGCCAAGCAACACTCCGGCAACTTTAAGGATTTTTGACCATTGACTGATGGATTCTTCGACCTGTAGTTTCCAGATTTCTGAACCTGTGCAGACACATCTGCCCCTGAGAGGTGGCCCAAGGCTATAGGCATACACTATGTTTACAACAAGTCCTGAAGTTCTCTAATTGAAGAGAAAAATTCTAGAGTGTGATAAAAATCTGGAGTATCTCAATCATTTCCCGACAACCTAATAGTAATGGTAATTATTGTTGTCTGCGTTGAAATACGAATTGAATAAGGCAATGGTCACATTTACTAGCGATATCTACCTTCTTATCACTTCAAATGTAGAGTAAATTTCTGGAAGGAACACTGGCTGTGGTGCTGACCTCATGGCTGCCCACTGTTAGTAGTAGTTAGAGAAAGCAGGGCAAGTGAGTCAGGGGCAGTGGCCCGGAAATGCCATATATTCAGAAGAATGCAGGAAATCCTGTTCAAGATGTCACACACCCCTTAGAAGTTCACAGCAGAATATTCCGGAGATAAATGAACCCACGTATTTTGATTCCACAGGACATAAATGGGACAGCATATCCGCTAGACGTCGTCCATGTCATCATATCGTTACAAGTGAAATTCATTTTCAGCGAGCCTGTACCATGTTCAAAGACGGTACCACTAATCACCAGGGCAAGCTCATCGTCGAGCTGTAAAACAGAAGATCGTTTAGTAGGGGTCCAACAACTTCCTCCTTCGCTCTCTACCAGTAACTTACCTTGTTCCCTTCGCAAGTCATCTCAACAGTTTTACACTTCCCATCGGTAGATGTGAGAAGCGTAGTGAAACCGTTGTTGTAACCAGACGTGAGTGGAACAACTGAGAGACGAGAGCAGGACATACATGGTTCTAAAAACAAAGACTATTTTTTAATCAGTTTCAAGACATATGAGACGGCATGTTGAATTTTGCTGTTTCCATTCAATTTAGAAAAGTACACAATGAAAATGCGCTAAGCCTCGAAATCACCTAAAAATTTTTGCAAGGGGTAACCCTGCCAAAACGTACGCACAGGGCGAAAAGTCAGTAATTCGCTATTTCCTATCTTTCCAATGAAAAATCTCCAAAATGCTTCTAGAATTTGCACTCGTACCTATACCAGGTGGCGGACGCGTCGTCGTCGTAGTAGTAGTAGTGGTTGCTTCGGTAGTTGCTCCGGGAGGAGGTGTTGGCTCTTCTGACCGCACTGAAAATACTACTGTTTGTAGTTCTAGCTCTCTTACAGAAATATTTATAAGACACACCTTCAATCAAGCATGAAACATTGTTCACGATCACTCCTCCGCTGGTGGCCCACTCTCCATCCTTGTTGCACGAAAATGTCATATGATGCGACCCCACTCCGCTTAGCATAGCACTTGCATCGTTTACATAAAGTGTGGCATTCTCTGTTGGCTGAAACACCTCATTCCACAGCTCTAATCTTTTGGTATTAAACTTTCAAGAGATATGCAGTAGAGTGCCGATCGTTCGGCTGTGGTGTAATATACTTGAGTCGGGTGCAAACTTACCTTCGTCGGTACGCAGCTCACTTCGACGAACTTACATCCATTTTCATTCATGGTGTGATCGAGGACCATCATACCGTTGTATGCATCAGACTGCATCATAGCATGAGCCGGCATGTTCTCACATTCTCCGCACTTCCCTGGAAATAAGCTGCTATGTAAAGGTATAAAAATACTCGGGCCTCAGCAAAGGATCCACTCGGTGACAGCAGAGTATGCCAATGATTCTTTGCAGTCATACAGAGTTTGTACAAGTAATTGTGGCCATTGTGCATTGCAGCAGTACACATCGGTCCTTCCAGTGGATTGAATCCACAGTTGGGGTATAATTTGACGCTTTTAATAAACACAAACAGTATGTAATCGAAATCTGATGATAGAACAATGCTAGTGCAGTGCTCAAAAACAGTGTCCAGGCACAACTTTCGGTACTTGAAATCTGGCATCTCCTCACTCTACTGTGTATGATAGAATGGCTGATTACAGCAGCGTAGGTGCTCCCATCCGAAATCGTAGAATTCGAATTTTTCATATAGCTAAAAGTCGAACGAGTTGTCTCACGATAAGTGAAAAGAGACGCTGAGGCTCTTCGAACCCCGTATCGTAGATGAACCAGTTAATTATTGCTGACCATGATGAACAATACACAGTATGACTCTAAAAGCGTCTTTTATAGAATGTTGACATACGTATGAAACGCTGGAATCCCTGTACTCCACGCAGTAAAAGTATGCTTACGTGGAATACATGAATGCTTTCTTGACTACTGCAGTAATCGTTCTGTAACTAGGAGTTATTGGGTGCATTTTATTTTACATCATTCAATTAAAATGTTAAATTTACAATTCTAGGATCGGAAAGGTTTCCTTGGGACAAAAACCCATAATGGTTCCGAATACAAAATTGGTCGAGTTCGAGGGTGTTAGCACATCACACTGCACACAGTTTTTGGACATTTGGTTTTTGACCATACAAAATTGTCATTACATTGCGGCGGGTTTAAAGGCCGCTTTAAGATATTTCATGTACACTGCTGGAATCAAAGCGTCGAGGAGATCCATAATCTGCTGGGAGCACAAAGACGAGAACGAGGTGGGACACTGCCTTGAAGGCCCTTTTGCCTACTAGTATGCGCCGCAGCATATAGTCCTTCTCAAAAAGATAGACGGATTGCGCGTCTGCACCATCGCGGCGGGGCCCGAACGAGGGATGCGGAGAGAGCATGCACTAGTGAGAGGGTCGAGTGAGGTCCCACCGCGATGGTGCAGTCGCAACACTAAGAAACCGCACGCGCAATTCGTCTATCTTTTTGAGAAGGACTGTACTTATGCTCCCGCACACTATAATTAATATATTTTTTACTTTTATCTTCTATCCAGGTTCCCAGAGTGGCGGAGACCAGAGTGCATAATGAAATATGCGTTGTAATGATTAAAACAAATAGCAATTTACCGAGATCTGGCGGTGAAGTAGTTGGACTAGTTGGCCTCTCATTTGTAACTCGCTTTGTTGTTGTTTGCTCTGAATGAAAATCCGGTTATTTCTCTTCTATTGTAGAAATTTCTCCCACCTGAAGCCGCAGGTGCAGATGATGCAGTGGAGGGTTGCTCGGACGAGAGCGAAGGAGTGCTTGCTCGAGGTGCTGCAGTGCTACCGCTTGACCCCAAAGGCGTGACGAAAGGCTGTGAAAGAGGTGCAGAAGTGGACTGTGCGGAACTGAACGTGACGTCAGTTTCTCGGGCAGTCGTCGATGTGTTCGACGACGGCGTGAAATGCGGTGGTGGTGGAAAAACTGGCTCTGGGTTTGTTGTAGTGGTTGCGGCTGCAGAAGGATCCCGTTCAGTGACTACAACAGCAGTTGGTTGCCATGTCACATCGTTCTCTGCTACAGTAGTAGAAGCCGCTACAGACGCAGATGCCGTAACAACAATCGATCGGACATCTTTACTAATTCCAGTTAATGGACTCTTTGTAGATGGATTGGTGGTACTTTGTCCCCAGAAAGATGTAGTTTCCGTTGCACCAATAACCGTAGATTGAGTGGGGGGTTGGGGTGGCTCAGAAGAAGTGTTATCAGTCATTGGTGCTACTGTAGCAGAGGACACTGTTGTTGCAGTCAGTGGTACTGAACCGGGGGTCGTTTGGGATAAAGCACTACCTGATGTGGCTTCTGTAGTCTCCATAGGAGAGGTGGTCCCATTTTCTTCGGCGGTGGTCTCTGGATTTTCTGAACTCCTCATCGTTATCGGCGAGCTTGGGCTTGTCGTAGGTATAGTGGGCACTGGAGGTGCAGGATCTTCTGTTGGCTTACCAGTACTTGATTCTGCAGTTGTTTCGCTAATTGCAGTTGTCCCTTCAGATGGTGGTGGAGTCGACTGTGATGGAGCCATCTCAGTGGTTTCGATTCCTGTACTGCTCCCCATGGTGGTTTTCATTTCTGGAGACGTCATACCCGATGTCGTTTCACTCCCTGAACTGCTTCCCATGGTAGCTGCTGCTTCTGAAGTTGTCTCTGGAACAGGTTCAGTGGACGCTTTACCTGATGTGCTTTCCTCGCTCAAAGTTGTCATCTCGGCCGTAGTGGAGTCAGATAGTTCCGCGGTAGTTTCCAAGCCCGGGAAAGTTGTGCCTCCGCTCGAGTCGGTTGACTCAGGTGTAGAACTTGGAGCTTCTGTTCCTTCATCAGCGGACGTCGTCATTGGAGCTGCACTGCTTGAGTCCGTAGCTGCCATTGTTGTTTCTACAGTTGCTGGCGATTCTGTGCTAGTCATAGATCCTTCATCAGCGGACGTCGTCATTGGAGCAGCACTGCTTGAGTCCGTAGCTGCCATTGTTGTTTCTATAGGCGTTGGCGATGCTGTGCTAGCCACTGAATCAGAGGTCGTTTCTGCAATGGCTGTTGAGTCCGACATGGTGGTGGAGGCATCAGTAGTGGGTTGATCAGTTTCACTTCCGGTTGTGCCTAAGTTCATTGTTGTTGTTTCCATTGGTGACGAATCTGTATCAGAAACTGTGGTTTCTCCTGAAGCCATGGTTGTGCTTTCTCCAGAAGCCATGGTTGTTGGTTCAGAAGACGCGCTATCAGAAGTCGAGCCTTCAGTAAAAGCAGTTGAATCAGACAAGGAAGTTTCACCGGAACCAGTGGTGCCGGAATCTGTCTCTCCAGCAGATGTAGTTCCGTCTGCAGTGCTTTCTGATGCAAACGTCGTTGATTCCAGTCCCACTCTAGTTGTTTCTCCTCCTGGCTCCGAACTTGTCGGACCCATTGTACTTTCAGTTCCTTCTGAGAATCCTGTTGTCTCTCCTCCCGAAGTCGAGGTCAACATATCGTTAGTAGAGGATGACACGAATGTTGTGCTTTCCATAGCATCTGACGTACTTTCCATCCCATCAGTTGATCCGGGGCTCGTTGCAGCTTCTGTGGTCTCTCCATTTGTCCCTGCCTCCGTGCTACTTGAAGCTGTTTCTGTTTGAGAGCTAGGCTCTGAGGTGGTAAAATCTAATGTACTCGAGGACATTCCACCGTCGACGGTAGTCATATCATCGGATGACGTTGTGGCTTCTCCAGAATCAGTACTCTGTTGCTCAGGAGTAGAAGATGGCATCTCAACAGTGCTATAGTCAAAAGACGAGGAATACCACGGTTCAGTAGTGGATGAGGAGTAACCGTCGGTGGTCTCTGGGATGGTTGTTGAGGACATGGGTGGTGCGGTTGGTGGTGGCCCTGAAATAATACGGATTCGGTCGTGTAATATCCGTAGTTCTCGCTCTGTCACTTGACTCGTCCCTAACTTATTTAATTGCGACTGCATTAATTTTCAGAGTATACAGCAGAATTCTTGCAGAGACGAATTTTTTCATGATGCATTGATCAGTTCATTTCGAACATCAATTTTTTCAGTGTTCAGAAAATTTCCCAATTTTTCGCAATGTCACATCCAGGTTCACGCACACGTCCAACGTTTCTCTTCTCCACTCCCACCTCTTCTTGCAGTTCATAACATCTAGAATGGTTTATTCACGAAAATTATTAACCGTTTTTCATCAGACAAGTGACGTTTCCGACGATTCGCTGCGATGTTGTGTCCATCCATTCCGATTGGCTGGTGCAGGTGAAGGTTCGATTCACCGTGTAACCAGTAATGCCGACGGATTGGCTGTCCTCGAGAAGATCTACGGATGACTTGCTCTGAAGATTGCTTCATGAATGAGCATCTTAGTCCATTTTTTAAGGCTGACCAAAGTAGAACTGGAAGAATTTGTAATGAATGCTCATTCTTCTCGTTTCCGTTACTGGAGTTCATTTTTTGCGGATCTTCCCTTCCTTCCATTCTTTCTTCAAAACGTTCCTGATACGTATATGTACAGTGCCGGCCAAAATTATATAGCCTTTTCAATCTTCCTCCACATAGGTGGAATAGTTGTGAGAACGGGTCCGTGAAAGTGAAGGTTGGGGAGAAAAATTGCGGTTGGCTGAGTGAACGTCCGTCGACCGGG
>JARK01001404.1:114374-148508 GCA_000688135.1 Ancylostoma ceylanicum | reverse complement strand
AAAAAATGAATTTTCTTGAATTTTCAACATTTATTTTCAGAAATATCCGGGACCCGACTGCAAAACTCTAATGTGGGAACAAGTAAGCACAACATAGTGACTCTAAAGGAAAATTCACTTCATGCATAGATTGCATATTGTTATCAGAACTGCGTGCCAAATTGCTGAAAAAATGCAGACGCTTAAAAGTAGGGTCCGCGTCGCGCCCAGTCTTGGGCGCAGTAGTGAATCTTTTTCAAATTTTAGGTTGCAAGGAAATAGTGGAGAATTTGCTCTTTCCAAAGATGTCCAAGTTTCCCTGATTGCTTTTGAATCCACGTCGAAATTTTTCTACCAATTTGGGCTATTTTCGAAATTTGAGTGGATTTTTCAGGGTTCAGGGAAATCCTTTTCCGGATGTCAGGTTGCAAGCGTGTTCAGCTGACGATTCTGCGTCGATTGATACCTGGATGCAGGATGGAAGTTGGCTGGCAAGCTCGGGATGGTGACTGGTGAGAACGCTATAACTGGCGTTCTCATTTGCCCTTGTCTGCGTCTCTTCACTCTCTGTACTTCCTCGTTTTGGCGATGAGAATGCCCGTTATAGCGTTCTCACCAACCGGCATTCCGAGCTTCCCAGCGAACTTCCATCCTGCATCCAGGTATCAGTCGACGCAGAATTGTCAGCTGAACACGCTGGCAACCTGACATCCGGTAAAGGATTTCAACGAATGCTGAAAAATCCACTCAAAGTTCGAAAGAGCCCAACTTGGTACAAAAATTTCGACGTGCTTTCAAAAGCAATTAAGGAGTTTTGGATATCTTTGGAAAGAGCAAATCTTCTTCTATTTCCTAGCAACCTGACATTTGAAAAAGGTTCACTTCTGCGCCCAAGACGGGGCGCGGCGCGGGCCCTACTTTTGCGCGTCTGCATTTTTTCAGAAATTTGGCACGCAGTTCTGATAACAATATGCAATCTATGCATGAAGTGAATTTTCCTTTAAAGTCAATACATTGCGCTTACTTGTTCTCACATTAGAGTTTTGCAGTCGGGTCCCGGATATTTCTGAAAATAAATGTTGAAAACTCAAAAAAATTCATTTTTTTCTCGGGTCGATTCTCATTCATAAATTCCCTTCAGCTCCAATCTCTGAATATTTTCCAGTAGTACTGTTACTCCACCACTACCACTTAATCATGTTTCCTCAACACTTCTCCAGTTTTTAGAAAATAATGCTGTCAAAATCGTAAATACCACGAATGCTCAGGATAATTTTTTTACGCAGCTTCCACCACAGTGGCCTATACTAAATCTGCTCTTCCTCTACAATAACTATGATAAGTGAACTCTTTCTCCCAATGCGGGACCCCCCCCCCCTCCTCTCCCCCAAAGTGATGGTTCCACCCAGGGTTGGCCAAAAAAGTGAAGGTTGGGTGAGACTCATTCTCAGGGTATTCCACCTATGTATGTTCCTCCATAACTTTTGTTACCGTAAATGACTTGACGTGGAGCCCTAAATTACAAATTTTTGTGAGAGTTGTAGAGATTCAAAATTCGTTCACGTTAAAAATTTGAACTTTAAGGCTTTACGTTAAGCCGAGCTTCCCCTGACAAAGGTTATGGAGGAAAGTTGAAAAGGCTATATAATTTTGGACGGCACTGTATGTTGTACATGCTTTAGACTAAGAGTTGAGGTCCCGTTCGTACGCTTCGCATCACCTGGGACCTGGCACTATGACCGCCTGCGCGTCCACTCATTGCATTGGTATCTCTGGGCGCATTGGCGGCTGAACCTTCGCAGCCAAAAATATCGAGATACTTTCAAGTAAGGGCTGCGGAACTATGAGGGCTGTGCAACCCTGAGTCACCATCGAAAAACTAACGACCATCTCATGTTTCTTCGCCTTGGAATGGTCGGAATACTCCCCATTTTTAATTTCTGTGCGGAAAGATTTTAGTGATGCATATCTGTGTGAGAGCCTACTTCAAAAGTTTCCTCGCCCACCTTTGTAGGCTGACAGAAGACTTCCACGGAGAGGCACTGGTCCACTTGAAAGTCCATGTATGTGGATCCCTCTTGTCCTTTCATCGGCGTTGCATATAACTCGTGGCTGCATTTATTACATGGATTATTTGGATCTGTAAATCGTCAGAAGTTATGCCCCGAACGGAATGAAACAGAAATTTTCCTACCTCCTGGTGCGTACGTTGTCGTCATCTCCGTTGTAGTTGCTGTAAAGAGACGTTTCTTACTGTGTAATGAAAAATATTAAGACAAAACACTTCTGTGCTCTAGACCCATGGCGTGGATTTAACTTTCTAAGTTTTTGTTTGTCTTAGAGTTGCCGATTTTTGGTAATAAAGCATATTTTTTTAGAAAAAAGGCCGGTTTCGACTTGTACGTCAACATCAACAAACATAAACTCACTTGGAGGAGGCTCGTAGATGCAGGATAAGGAGTTGACAGTTATTTTTCGTTGTTCTTCAAACCATTCGCCGTTCCTGCATGCTACCTGCACATTCAGCGGGAGACCAGAGATAGAGAGATTTTGGTTGAATACGGTTACCACAGGTCGCTCGTCGCCATACTTAAATTCAAGTCAAGTCATCGCATTCGAAACAAAAACAGAAAAAAAAAGACAAAAGGAGAACATAAAGAAAAAAGACGAGCGGTTAGCAGGGAGCGGTCAGTGTTTTTTCTTCTGAAGTGGGGTAAGTCTTTAAGAAGTTCTGAATACAAGTCGGTATTGAGATTCTATATAATGTCAGCCAGTCCATACATTTCATGACCCCATGAACTGCACAGCAAAAACGTGCAGCGGTGGCGGACGCAGAAAGTGGGTGGGGGGGGGGTGGGCTAGGGAAAAAATTGTGGTCCCCGCCCATTTGCGGACCCGGATGGAGAATAAAATTAATAAAAAATATTAATTATAAATAAAATTAAATAAGTAATGAAAAATTGTTTGAAAAATAATGACAAAAAACAATTAAAAATGTACTAATGCGAGGTTTTTATTTATGGTGTAAAGTAATTTTGAAGATTAGGCGACCCATTCTGGCGGGACCACCCACCCCCCGACCCTTCCCCTGCGTCCGTCATGGTCGTAAAGTGACTAATAATGAAGAGATGTAGGAATAGTTTCTAGCCGAAGAAAGGAGGCATCTGTTGAGCGACCTAAAGACATCGAGGGTGCTTTAGGTACATACTTCCCCAATAGTAGCTTCAATAAAACTGAGACTGGGTTCAAGAACGTGGAGAATGTCGAATGCTAGAAAGTGAAGACTCCTCTCGAGATGGGTTGCACCAATATCTTTCCAGAACTGCTCGAAAAATGGGTCCTTGTTTTTTTGTCGGAATACATAGGTTCAACATTTTAAGATGGAAATGAACATTTATTTTCTTTGTGACATTGAAGAAAAAGCGAAAAGAAACCTCGAATGGCCGACAGAAGAACTGCGTGTATTTGCAGCCCTCTATGGTGTAACGATTTAGGACAGAAGCTCCATCTATGTACGGGTCGTCATCGTACAACTTTACGTGCAGTTCAGGACAGTCGTCGCAGGTTCCTAAAGAAAGGAATTACCCCTTCGACAATGTATTGTACACAGGAAGCTTACTCGGCATCTCCATGGTTGTACTCTCTGCTGATTCTGGAATAGTGAGATGTTGTTGGCACATATTAAGTGGTTACTAATAAAAATTAATGATTTGACTAATGCATATGACGAACAGTACCAAAAAAAGGGAGAAACATGGCATAAAAACTGAAGCATGGAGGCAACACGGTTTTGTTCATTAGTATAGCAAACAAATAAACAAACCAGATGTTGATAGCGGATCTTCGCTCGAACCCATTTCAGTCGTCCCCGAGCTAGCCTCTGTGGATTCCATCCCATCCGTTCCAATACTCGCCATTGTTGAATCCTGCATGTCTGTTGTCGTGCTCACGGCTCCATCATCACTAGTTCCTGGAGACGACTCGCTTCCAGATGTTGTGGAAACGGCCTCCATGGTGGTTTCCTCCGGGCCACTAGGAGTAGTGGATGACAGGTCGCTGGTCTGTTCCATTGTGGCTTCGGAGGAGCTCTGAGTCGAGCCAGAATCTGTGCCAGTGACGTCACCGCTCTCAGTAGAAATGCCATCTGTTCCAGACATTGTTGATTGCTCGGTGGCAGCACTATCTTCAGAAGTCGTGTCCATGCCTGTTGTTGTTTCAACTGCAGCACCTGTCGATTCACTCTCGTTGTCTATTGTAGTGCCTAAAAACTCCGTGGTGGATTCTTGTTGTTTATTAGTTATTGACTCTACAGAAACAGCAGTTGTACCTGCAGCTGTAGAGGAATAATCCTGCGTGGAGCCGCTGTCGGATTCTGCTGAAAATATATAATTTTACTATGCTTCAGGGTTAACAAAAATGCAACTCCTCCCCTCACTGTTTTATAATAATTGATCTCTATCTGATACTCAATAAAAAATCTACTCCTGTCTCATTGTTCCAGTAAAAGTGGACTTGTGCCGATGGCCCAGCGAACTCGCCGAGGATTCCCAGGATTAACTCTGAGCCGTCATATTTTCTTCGACCGAGACAAAGTAATACATACAGTTCCAGGAAGCATGATTCTCGATTGAAGTCGGGGAACTAGTATTAGACTCGACGTCCAAAACGGCTTGCTACTATTACTTTATTATTTTATTATTTTATTTTATTATTTTATTTATTTTATTTTATTATTACTTTATTGCTACTTACTATACATATGTGCGTAGTGTCGTACAGGGTGTCCCAACATAAACCACAAAACGTGAAAGAGAAAGCGGTAAATTCCACGCAATCCTATGAGCCGCACCATCATGCTATGATATCTGGTATTTGTATTCTGTTTTCTAACGCATTACAGACAATCAATAGCATCATTTTGGACTCTATTAATAATGAGACATGTGACGTGATAATGTCCCTCCACCTTTGGTCTCTAGCGTTATTATTGTTCGATCGTACTAAACACTGTTTCGGAAAATTCTGGGCGTTGTGTTGGCAAAAAAATTCGGGTCAAAAATTCGAAAAAAATCACCACAGCTCTGCTTCCAGTTGGTAAATCTATTCATGGAAGACGTGAACCGTCGACTATATCGAGAAAAGAATAAAGCAGGAAAAAAAATTACGTCTTTCGGACTAAGTTGAGAATATTTCATTAACTTGACACTCTCAGTTTCTCTCAGTTTCCCAGGGATTAGAGGAGTTTCACGAATGTTCTACATTAAGTCAAGTCGCTCCAAGTTGCAGTGAATTCAACAAATCGACAGAATAAGCTACGAAGAGCTGAGCTAACAAAAGAGGAACAAATAGGTAAAAATAAGTCATCCTGGTGATCGTAAAACCGTAGACGCTTTGCTCCTCTTGATAGTCATGAAGAAAAATCATTCCAGTGGAAAGGTTATTGTATAGGTTTCCATACCCTGTCTATAGACCCGTTTTCGCACATGTATGTAGGTACCATGCGTGCGCGTCAGACCATTCTATTTACCTGTCTAGACTTCAGAAAAACAGCCACGAGTGCTTCAAAAGCTGCCCTCAGTCATCCTCGCACTTTACTGATCACCATGGATCAAAACCGGGTTGTCCTTCCTAGGGAAAGGCCGGGAACAGCGGTTTACTTAACATTACAGAAAGCAAGCTTGACGCGAGCATGTGGAATGCGATGAATGTCCAGTAATCTCCAATGCTGCATACCATTACTTTACAGTTAGAGCATAATAACTGTGAGAAGAAGGTGACATTTTTGACGAAGAAATAGCAATCAGGTGCAAAGAATGTAGTGGTAATTATCATGATAGGCTTGCAAAATAAATACGTAGTAGGTGCAAAAGGTTCCGAGAGATTGTATGAGATGCAGTCTTTGCCAATAACCCTACAAGAACTTGAAACGAGGGTGTTTTTCATGACCAACACATCGAATAATCCTTTGGCAAAGCTCGGATGAAAATTTTTTTCCAAGATTTCTGGCGCGAAGCTAGTCAAAACTGCCGTTTTGCTGTTACTACATAAATGAAACTCCGCACAGAACAGAACATGGTTTGATTTGTGAACACTTGTAATTCTGGTTGTTCTTTAGTATTTCCCAGGAATGGTTAATATAAAAGTGTCAGTATGTGCGGAAATGTGCCAGAAAAAACGGATCAAGGCAATATCGGAGTGCAAAATCGATTCAAGATCGGGGTTGATAAGAGCACAGGACGAGGCTGTTCCAAAAAATTGTTTGGATGAGAAAACCAAGCCTTAGGTTTTGAGGAGCACTGCTGGCCGTTACCTGGGCATATTGATGAGGCCTAATAGTAATGCAGCATTTTTACTTCAGTTTTCAGATCACATCAACAATGCAGGTGTTGTCCTGTCTTTCAGTGGGAAAATTTCTATTATAGAACGCAAATTTGATAGAAGTTGACCACAGGTAGCATGAAGTAGCCGTGGTTTTTTTCCCGCATATTTCTTAGAGTTTGCTTTTTGGGGGAAACCTCGGACAAGAAAGAAAGAGCACTTCTTGTTCCTCAAGAATCATCTGAGCAGTGGAATCCGTTTCAAAAATTTTGTGGATTTTCCAGGGAAAATTGTCATCACAACCCACTGCTCTCAAAAATGTGTTTCTAGGCCAACTGTTCCATAGCAAAACCTTTTCAGAAAAGCGGATTTTAACTATAATATACTTTGAACCGCTCTCTGACTGGCAGGGAAAAGAGAGGAACAAAGCATGGGTTCCTGGCGGAGAAATAAACAATCAAACGTTGTACAGTAAATTTTGCACCCCCCCCCTCTCCCCGTATATGCAGATGCAGACTGAAATCATGTGTTCGAGACATGGAGGAATATGGAGGAATATAAGTCTGACTGAATGAGGGGAATACGGCCGCATCTTTCTCGAGTATTTGAATGTTCATTTGGATTACCAACTAGCTAATCCAATTAGGTAGCTCGATTAACTAAGCCTTTGTTCGGTTCGAAGTATAGTTTTGAGTAACGATGTAAGCTCACGAACATGTTGTCATTTCAGGCAGAGGTGTAGTTTGTGAGTCCTCAGTGGTCTCCATAATTTGTCTGAATCCATAACCGTTATCAGATGAAGTAGGTGAAACTGTGGATTTCTTTTCAAACGACACTTACTCGGTGACGGGCATTTCAGAGGTGCTTGATAGTGCGATATTATTCGTGGAACTGAAGGTGTCTGTGCTTTGTGGAGACATTTCCGTCGAGTAGTCGGTTCCTCCAGTGAATTCTGGAGTAGCATCTGTAGAAGGAGGTGATGCTCCATTATCGATTGTCGTTTCTTCACTGCTGCCCTCGCTAGAACCGCTATCAGTGCCAATCGCAGCTGTTGAAGTCTCTTGCTGGGTAGCACCAGAATCTGCTGTGCTTTCTGAAGGAATATTTGTTGATCCCGAATCTGAACTCATAGCAGCAGTGGATGTGTCCATGCCAAGATCGCTTGAGGTACCAGTGGACATCTCAGATGTTGGACTATCCGTGTCAGGAGCACTTGACGTGCCTGCAGAACCCTCAGATCCGGAATCAGTAATCGCTGGGGCTGCAGAAGAATCCGTGGAAAGAGCTCCCATATCTGTTGTCATTCCATCAGTGCTATCATCAGTCGACATGGGAGCGGTGGAAGTGTCTGTGCCGAGATTTCCCGCAGAGTCCGATGAACCATCCATAGTTTGTGAATCAGTATTTAAATCAGTGGTTAGTTCAGTGGACAAATCAGTGTTGGAGGTGGCCTCAGTTGTCATTAAGGAATCGGTCGTGGCCAGTGCTGGTGAACTTGTCGCTCCATCCCCCGTGCTTTGCATGGTGTCAACAGTGGAGCTTTCGCCCATTTGTGTAGTGCTCGCTAACCCTAGGTCTTGCGTAGTGGAGTCGCCTAATAATGGTTCGGTTGTTGCTTCGTTGGCTGGAAACAAATGAAATCATAGTATTGAGATACGTGTTGGAATAGAATTCCATACTTGATAGAATAGTCGATAGTGTGCTCAGCCACGATGTTGCACCTGAAGCTGCCGAAATTCGCGTCCTTTTAATATAACTGTGAAATGAAAGGCTAAAAGAACGCTTTGAACTCACTGGTGTCTAGAATTGTTGGTGCTTCCGGTGTGGTGACGGTGGAAGGAGCCTTCAGATCGCAGTAGGCCACTTCTGAGTACGTTCCGCTGAATGGTTGAAATTGTTTCCCCTAGTACCCGACCACTTGTTTACTTCTTTGTAAAATTATTTTCAAAGGCAAATTGCTTCGCTTAGATATATAGTGGGCGTCGATGACGGTGACACTTCTGCGGCCTAAAAAGGCACGCGGCGCGACCGCTCCGCTCGAGCAGGAGTCTCCTCCAGGACAAGAAACGGTGGAGTGTTCTTGACAGTGAGTTAGTTTTCTTATTATTTGGAATCAAATGTGATAAACAACTACTGCGAAAACCCAGATTCGCCACTGCAGCGACGATTCCATTGTGAGCAGCGCGGTCGCGCAGCGTACTTTTCAGGCCGCAGACGGGTCACCGTCATTGACGCTCACTGTAACCAAATGGTTCACTCTGCTGTCAGACAGCATTTGGTAGGGTTTAGGATGGGCAGGCGAGTTCATCCTGATTCCAAATGAAAGGGACAAGCAGTCAGCATTGAGAAGTCGATTGAATCGAGACAACTTAACATTACTTAGTAAGCTCCTAAGTAGTTAGTAGTCTCACAAGCTCAGTAGCTCCATTAGCTGGTCTGTCGCACGTAACAAAAGCGAGCAGAGGCGTACGAGACCTAATTAGCTGTCCATCCCGGCTGCGTGACAAGATGTGCGTTGCTGAGCTGTGATTGGTCGTTTCATGTGCGTGTCGCGGCTGCAGCGTTCTAACGTACGAGCAGCGCTGAGGAGAAATAGACAAGTTTTCTGAGCTAAAGTGGGATATATGAATGCCATAGAAGCCGAAAAAGTGTAACGGACGCTCATCGAAGTCATCCAATGTGTTGATTTTGAAGAAAGAACCTGGATTTAGGCAACACACGCGTGCGGCGCGGTTGCGTCACGGCGTACGGCTTGACCGCCTCCCGTCAATCCCCATTGCGGTAAGGATATCAAAATCACGAGTGAACTCCATACGCTCAGTTGAAAGTGGTTGGTCAAGACGTACGCTGCGCCGTTACGACGCACGCTAAGTAACGTTCTATGTGAGAGGTGAAAATGCATAAAGGAAATAAACTGCTTCTCTGACAGAGTGGAACACACAAAGGTTAACCCTCCGTTAATAGCCGGATCAGACACTGGGCATTCTCCCTTTCCTCCGAAAAATTACAGTAACATGCAAAGTACTTACGGACAAGAGTACAGTTTCTCGATGGTGCACCCAGTTGGTCGTGGTTCACATGTCCTAAAAAGGACTGTTTGAGAACTCATGTTTCTTTCTCATCTGATGGAAATTAAGCCACACACAGTGCAAAGTCAGAAGTTGGATCTGCCGAGTAAGATTACCGTATTCTTGTCCTGAAATTCATCATCGAGCTCATGCCCTCCGGACAGGCAGTCCATTCGCTCCACTGTGCCCATTCACCAGTAGATCCACATGGTTCAGGTTTGACAAGTGGAAGCAGCAATAGCGCAAAGAGTAAGAGCATCTGCCTGAAGGGGAAGTTCCTCTGTGCCAGGGTGAAACATGCGGGAATTCTTAGTTTTTCAGAATCCATGCAGCTGCTGTAGGAGTACTGTCCTCTTTCCATTCCGAAACTAGCTGCCCTTGCACATGCCAAGCAGCATGCCGGCTAAAGAGCCAGCATCTGCCTCGACTACTTTACCCAAAATGATCAAACCTCGGTTGAAAAGGGTAACATTCTTCGAGAAGAAACAATTACGATTGAGACAACACCACATTTGAATAAGTTACCTTACATAGAATCCAGTCAGAAATATTGGTCGTGAAAAGAGAATAGTGTACCTGAAAAAAAAACAATAAGGGTAGGAATGCTTCTGTACCCTGGAGAAGTACAGCGCTTCAGAAACATGAACTCGTTCAGCAATTCCTGACTATTACAGAACAGCGAAAATTTATTTCTGAGCAACTTCTTGCCATTCCACATGTATATAAAGAAAGTGCAAGTTTCTGAAGCAAAAATGTGGCATATGTGCGCATATAACCATTCTGGTAGGATCTGTCGCTACTCGCCGTAGACAATCTTTGGAAAAACCAGTGAATTTTCCCCGCAACCCCCTCCCCTTTCTGCAAACCCTGTGACCCTGCAGCTTTCTCTAGAAAGCTCGAGAAATCGGTCACTGGTGTGCTTTGGTTTATTAGGGCAGTTAATTTTACAAGATAACTTGCTGCAGCTGTTGTCTTTTAAAATTCGAAAATAGTAAAATTAGGTATGAAAAACAGCCAGTGGCGTCCTGTGCGCACAGTTTCAGAATCTTACAGACAATTGTCCCATTGATAGAATTTCAGGCCACGGATTCAAACTGGATTTGCTGGTATAGGTCTACGTGTCTACATGCACGTGTGGTGCAGTGGCAAGAGGCCCATAGCGATCTCGACCCAAACAAACCATCCATCCCTTCAAGATCTGTAGCTTGCTAGCAGGGGGATCCGGAAGGATGCTGGCTCGGTTCATCGGAAGCCCCTCAAGTCATTGTAACAAAAAATGCGTATTCAATGCCTCCACGATTCTTAGATTATGTAGAATGGGTCGCACATCTAAACGCGTGCCTTCGGTTTGCGTGCGATTACAGTCCTTCTCGAAAAGATAGACGCAATCCGTGACTGCACAATCGTTGCGGGACCTACACAAGTAATGGAGACAGGGCACGCCCTTATTGAGAGGGTCGAGTAGGTCCCACCGCGATTTCACAGCCGCGACGCGATGAAACGCGCAATCCTTCTATCTTCTTGGCAAGGACTGTACATGGTGAGGAGAAAACACGGAAATGAAAGCAAATGAAAGGGAAGCAAAAATTCACAAGCCTTGTATTAACAATTACTAGGGGTGAAACTACCCACTTGTTCCAATTTAATCACCGGCCGATTTCACGCACTTCTCGAACAGAGATCAAATCAACATGGGAATGGTTACTCTTTTTATCCCGCTTTATATGATTCCAATCCGATCATGGTGAAATGTACGCCAGAAACAAGCCTCGATACTGCTCAGTGAAGTTTTACACCAAAAGATGGAAATTTCTGGATGTTCTCGATGCTGGCTACTTTTTCTGTAATACCTATGTAGCAATATTCACAACACTGCAGTAATACGTAATAAGTACATAGAACAGGCAGGAGACAGAGTTCATACAAAAAAGGTTACACCAGCGAATGAAGTAATACACTTTTTGGACGAAGCGTAGGCCTAACCGGATGGACTTTAGAACGAAATGTTAGAACGCGCGTCGCAATCGCCGAACCCTGGTAATCTGCTGAGGATTATCGACATAACGAGTGTAACGGCACAGAGCCGATATTATAACGATCCAAACAGTTACCCCGATGGTTGGTTTTTGTGATTAATTACTGAAATGTGCTTTGGTGCCTAAGAACATTGCACTGTGACAGTTCCTTATTTCATGGAGATGAACCAGCTAACTTAGGTGAGCGCGAGTATCAATGCCCGCTATGATCCACACGCTCTCTCCTGAGTTGGGGTTCATGGAACGCTATCCTATGTAGCGAACCAAAGATGCATAGTGCGATTGGTCACCTTATGGACTAGGTGATGTTGGGAGACTACCGCTTTGCTATGCGTTCGCGAATCCCCGTCCTGGAGTCGCCATGCAAATACGTCGGAGGCTAGCCCTAAAAAAGAGCTAGCTCGATATTGAAGTAGATGATCCTTGGGTCTACTTATCTATATATTGCACTCTGGCTCCACCACAATCATCGGAGCAAGACAAAACGAAGAAGGAGCATCAAACTAACTGAGATCGCTCCGAAAACATAGTTAATTAGAAGGTCATCAGAAAAAAAAAATCCACAAAAAAGCATATCTGTTCCGTTAATGCAGCAGAGAGATAGTGCGACATATCTGGAGAGATGTGAAACTACTGCCAAGGCCAAACACCCTTACCGTTTTTGTAGACTGAATTTACCTAGTAAATATAACAATAATGATATTGTATCGTCGTTACAATACTGCAACTCGTTACAAGACCTAAGTTCGGAACAGAAGATAAACCCAGGTATTTCTACAATAAGTATGGAACTGCTCATTTCTATTTTCGTATTCTCACCCGTCTGGCCGTCCAACTTGCACCTGGCTTCCGTAATCCTGCTCTCATCTTCTTATAGAGCTTTGGAAAATACTGCATTAGTTTCCACTTCTCCAACAATTATATGAAGAACGTAACTTAGTTCGCGCCTATTTTGTCTTACGGAACAAACTTTATCATAATACTTCGAATCCACGACACAAACTTGATTATAACTAGCACTCCTACGGGACACTAGAAAGTGGGGTGGGGCAGCCACTTGAAGCATGTGCAAAGTTTTCACATATCGGATTCCTCAGTTATGAAACAAGCGAAATCCTTAACTGCGTTCAAATAACCCCCCCCCCCTATGAAATGCGTATATTATGCCATTCTCGCAGCCCAGCTAAAGCCGGGCTTTCAATCTTGATGGTAGCCATTTCCGAAAATTCTTACACACATCTCATCCTGTCAGTTTACTCTCTGGTGTAGTGTTATTTACTCCCGTTCTTTATCACAGCATTGCTTTACCGTATCTGGATGCTCCCCTCGCTGTAGAGCTGAAGCGTACCCTCACTTCTTTGACAAACCCGTGCCCTGGTCTTTTTTACGCTATTGAACAACGGCGCAGCATCCTCACCCAAGGGTTTCCCACAATCTAAGCGCTGACTCATTTTTCTCCATCAATGGACCCATATTCTTCGGTTTTCCATACACTGGGGCCAAGGCACCTCTCTGCATTGAAAGATTCATATCCTTGGCGTTCTTCACGCTACCGCTACTTCAGAAAGGGTGCTCCGAGCGGGAGGCCGGGCATCTGTGGGCTGTACAGCACCGCTGCAATCTGGCATCTGCGAGCCACACAATGCCATCATGAGCTGCATAGCACAGCATAGTGATAATCCTGCTCGGTACATTATGCAGCCTGAAAACTGGTAAACACTGTCTCACTCGTGGGCCACGGGACTGCCAGCGCAAGGCGCTGATACCGCCACGAAATTCTGAAAGCACTGTCTAAGTCTCTCGCTTTTATCATTGGCGAGTGTATCCATCATCATCGTGATCAACGGAACCAGCTGAAGGTGGGTCCCAACGAGACTTCCACTACATCTATGCACCTATGATGAAACATCGGCCGACCGTCTCGTCAGTTTCGCTCCATCCGCCAACACTCTCTATGAGCTGGGAACATGATGAAAGGATGCGATCACGTGTTGCCCCCCCCCCCCCACGTCTGCGCTCTAGAAAAATTTGTTGCGCTACCAGGATTTATATAGGAGGATACTTCAAATCCACGACATAAACATGATTATAATACTACAAATCCACGAAACTAACTCTATTATATACAATAACACAAGTGGGAGGAATCAGAACCGTGCCCTACTCCACCTGTTGGAGTCTTTCCACGAGTGCAGCATTGTCGTCTTCCAGGTCCCATGTGACTTCTTTCTTTGCCATGAGCAAGAAAATGAGATTTTTCTTGTTCTTCCTTGTAATACCTTTCACGTTCTTGTTGTGGGTGTAGTGCTCTATAATTCGCAATAATTTGAATGCCTCAATTCTCAGGCGTGTGGAGTCCTCCCTCAAGTACTTCAGGATATTTTTCATATTTTCCTCGTTGTTCACGTAAATTTACAGGCATTCGTGGATCCTTTCCGCCAACAGAATTGATGTAATCAACCTACTGCAGAGAAATTTGAAGTAGTTAATCGACTTCATGTGAACTGCGTGCATCTTCTTGGAGAAGGCTTCACCGTTCGTTTTCGTGAATCTGTTCCTTACTTTAGCATGTCGCTTCAGGATATCCTCGAAGGCGAAAAAAAGATCGTTAGCTCACTCATAGCCGCTATTATCAATCACATCCAAAAATATATCGAAACGGTCCAACAGATCCTTAGCGATTTTCGGACAGTATGAGATTTTTTGCAGAACATATGTAGATGTAGACGCTCGACGTATAGCCTTTACCAGATCCTTCAATGAGCTGGTCCATCAGATTCAGCTTACTGCTGATCAGTTGAAACGCTTTTCTCGGGTAACGTTGAAACAGGGCTTCAAATATGTTCACGATTAGCGATTGGTCCTTGCTGCGTACAAGTGGAACGACTGTTATTAGGAGCTCGATATGTCTTTTACTCAACTCGCGTAAGACCAAAATTAGATGGTACGCTGCGTGAACGTTTTTCTCCGATTCGTCGATCATATAGTCGATGGTGCATAAAACAATGCAGAGTGAAACGTGTTGCTCGCTTTTTCCTTCCTATCGCTTATTCTTGTTCTCAAACTCGGGTAATTAGAACCTATTTATAGTATGCTTCATTTCATGCTCACACAACTGACTTTTTCTCAAAATCTTTTTTCTCGAAGTGAGGAAAAAAATAAGAGCATTTTCTCTGCTTCTTTTCTGTTGCCCCACTTTCTATGCATTTGACTCGTCTCTACCTCAAATTTTCGCTCTATTCTACTTTTCAACTAATCAACATGCATATATTCATGCATATATTCTGCATATACACACACAGTTCTGCACTATATGTGACCGAAGGCGGTCGGTCCTGCCCAACCGCTGCCTCCACCACACCCTACAACAACCACTGCGCGACGATCCGGTCCAATACGCACTTGGCAAGCGCGGACCGAATGCCAAAAGACTTTCTTCACATCGCCACTATCGACGTCCGATCGATCGCTACACCAGAACGGCAGGCCGAGTTCGAGACTGTAGAGAAGATCAAGTTCGACATAATTGGACTGTCCGAAACGAGAATGTCAGGAGCGGGAAGTTTGGATTTACGCAGCGGATATTCGTTATACTACAGTGACGACAACGGGAGAACAAGCCGTGGAGTAGGATTCTACGTCTCATCGTTGTTGAATCGAGATATTGAGTGCTACTCCCACTCAGAGCGAATAATTGAGCTAGTACTTACTACCTCGTCTCGAACATGTCTGCGAATCATACAGGTACATGCTCCGCACTCGGATTACGAAGATTCAAATTGCGAAGACCCTCTCAACGATCATACAAGAATCATCGACAGCCGAAGAAACGAACATCTTGGTGTATTTGGTGACTTCAATGCCAATGTCGGTTCGGCCAGAGCGAACGAAAGGTACATTGGTCCAAATGCTGCAAAAACGAGAAATCGTCGAGGAGGAATGCTGGCTGAGTTCTGCGAAAAAAGAAGGCTCTACTTGGCCAACATTTTTTCTTTCGAAAAAGGGAGAACTCAAGATGGATGTGGCAAAATAATGCACTGGGACTGAAGAAAGAGATCGATTATGTGATATGCCAGAATATGCGTCGACTTACCGACGTTGGAGTCCTTGTCGATCTATGATGAACTCCTTGCCTCAACCACACATGGGGTAAAATGGAGTTGGTGGGGGGCACCTAACAAAGGTCGATAACTTGGCCTGTCCTACACGTTCCGACTTGTTAGCTGACACATTTAGAACGCTTTGACTTGTTGGCTATTCTAACGTGCAATAGATACCCGAAATGTTCACACGTCAAAACGTGTAGGACAGGTCGTATTACCGACCAATACCAAGTGCCCCCCCCCCCACCTCCATTTTACCTCCACATGAACTTGTGAATAAAATTGTCCTAACCGGTGATGTTAGAAAAGTTTACTCGTCCATTACAAACCTCATCAACAATGCTACTGAGTGCGCCTCGTTCTATGAGCCTTTCCCACCCCAAATCTCTCATAACACGAGGAGCTCCTTTAGAAACGACGTCAACTCTGTCATGGCACGGATTCTCAAAATGTCGAACACGTCGAGCTATGCAAATTGATACGAAGGTCGTTCAAAGAAGACCTGTACCGTCGTCACGTTGAACTCTTAGAGAAAGCTATTCGATCATGTCGCATCCGCCTCGGACAAGTAGAGCTCACTTACGCCCGTCGTTCCTTGCCCCCAATCCGCAGCACCCCTACCTGCCTCCACAACTCCCCTGCATGCCATGACCCTGTCAGTGACGCTATAAAGGCAGTGCAAACCTTCTACAACAACCTCTATCGATACTTCTACGGCTGTCAAAAACCGCCTTCGGGCCAAATAGAGGTGCGATTCACCCCAGAAGAAGTGGGTAATGTGCTTAGAAGTTGCAAAACACGCCCGAAACCTGCAGATGGAGTTCGATCAGCAGTTATGCGACCTATCTCAAAAATCCTTGCCGAACCATTGTGCCTGTTCTTCAATTCTATGATTAAGGAGAAAACAGTGCCAGAAGAACTCGCTTTTGCTCACACAGTGCTACCATACAAGACCGGTGATCCAGCTAACATAGCAATCTACAGACCGACCTCACTGCTTTCAACACTGTATAAGGTATTGACGAAGCTTATCACCCGACGGCAAGAAGAATACGCTTGCAGAAATGCTATACTTCCTCCTGACCAGGTGAGTTTCCGAAGAAATTTCTCGTCGGTTGATCACATTCAGACCATCGCAACCTTGCTGGAGAAGTCCTACGAGTTCGATGTGAGCATTTACCTCATGTTTATTGATTTCAAAAAAAAACTTTTGACAGTAATTTTCATGCTCTCTGATCATAAAACCTGGGCATTCTTCTTTGATTATATGTTTTCTTTCTTCTGTGCCACTCAGGTTGTTATATAGACACGTTTATTACGGCCTAACGTTTCGACTCAACGTCGTCTTCAGAGGCCTGAAAGTGGTGCAAGTTCATTAATTCACGCTCTAGACTACCAAAGACCTCCTCACACACCCGCTTATTCAATTCGTCGTGGCCAGACGACATCAAGCACCCAGTCAACGGACGAACTCACCACGAACTTCTGTCTCAACGAGATTGGATGAGAGTTGAGAGTGGATCGAGACGAATTTGCAACTCTATACGATCTAAGATCAAATCAACACTTTGCACAAAATTCGACAGACTCTTGGAAAGACCTCATTCAAGTTGTCCCTTTGTTGATGGCAACGTACCCGTGAACCACCGATCAGTAAACACGGCACATGAAAGTGAAGGTGATAGTGATAGTGCGGCTAGGGTTACTGTATTATGCTCTGCTCAGATCTCCAGGAACGCGTTAGACTTTCTGAGCCTCGGACCTTCGTTTGCGCCAACACAAAATATCGATGCGGTGACGTACCGGAAAGTCGTGAGGTCTTTGCATAGATTTAGAGACCAGCTTTGAATAAGAACAAGAGGTGATAACAGAACAACCCCCAATGCGCTCAGTAGGAGAACGTTACCTCACATCCCTTTTCCTTCTTCTTTCTACAAAGAGCCCGAACCTTGTCTGGAAGCGGACGTGAAATTTCGAATTCTTGCATCAGGTGTACTGAACATTCTGAACGAGAACAGAAAATCTCGCCAATCAAATCTGACCAGAGCTCAATGGCAAGGCTTCAGAGAAATACGCAAACTGACGTCAAACGGTGAGATCCGTCTCTCCATCAGTGACAAAGGAGGGGAGTTTGTTGTTATACCTCAAACGCTCGACCGTGAAATAACTGAATATCACTTAGCAGACTCGACCACATATCGCCGCACAACTGAGAAAGACTTTCTTCAGCAATGCAAGCGATTGAATCATGTTTGGATGACGGTCGGTAAAGAAGCTGGACTGGATGAAAGATTCCTCAGCAGGCTCAAGCTTGACAACCCAGATTGTCCCGTCTTTTACAGCCTCATAAAAACGCACAAACTCTCCTTGTCAGATATGCATTCCGTGTCAGCTGCGACCTACAAAATTCGACCGATAATCAGCTGCGTAGGTGGGCCAACCGATAGAATATCGTGGTTTCTAAACAAAATTGTCAGTCAACTTCTAGACAAGGTACCATCCCATCTGACCAATACGAGTCAATTCCTTGAGCATTTGCGCAGCACTAGTTTCGATCAAAACTGCGTCATGGAGTCGTTCGATGTAACATCGCTTTACATCAACGTAAACAACAGTTCTGCTCTACAGGCGCTGTCTGAAATGCTTGAATTGCTCGGTAGAGGAATGCTTACGTATGGGCTCAGTAAGGCACGCATAATGACTCTTGTTAAGGAATGCCTCAGTTGTAACATCTTCAAGTGATCGGGTGCGTATTTTTCGCAAATAAGAGGGCCGGCAATGGGTCAAAGACTAGCACCTGTGCTCGCTATATGCTTCATGAGCAAAATAGAGGAGCCTGTGCTGTCAAGGCGTCCGCTAATGTACTGCCGTTACATCGACGACTGTTGTATCGTAACTTCAACACAATCCGAAATGGATGAGTGTTTCAGAATACTCAATCAACAGTCGCAGTACATTAGCTTCACGAGAGAAAAACCCTGCGAAGGTTGGCTACCTTATCTGAATACACAGCTGATGCTCGCAAATGGCACGCTACACGTTAAATGGTATCGCAAGGAGAGTTCAAAGAAAATCATCTTACACGCGCGCTCCGCACACCCAGTGGCCGTGAAGCGAGCTATTGTTGGTAACGTGTTCAGAACAGCTTTGAAAGTCTCGAATGGCGAAACTGAACGACAGGAATCACTGAGGCTGGCAAAGGAAATAATCAGCAGCAATGGTTATTCACCGCAACCTAGAAGAGCAAGAAAACCACGAGCTGCGATCACAAGCAATGGTGACGGGCGTAGACTTCCCCTCTGCTTACCATTTATCTCCGACAGGGTGAGCACAGCAATAAGGCAATGTCTGATCCAAGCACAACTCCATGATGTTGTCTTGGTGAACATTCCGAACGAGAACATCAGACGACAGCTTGTCCGTAACAGGTTGTACGACAAGTCTTGCGTCTCACGAAACTGTGTCATTTGTCCTAACGGGAAAATTGGTGATTGCGCAAAATCAGGGGTTGTTTACCAAATAGAATGCCAAACTTGCCATGCCACATACATCGGTGAGACCGGTCGCCCACTGAGTGTCCGCATAAATGAACATCTGGCAAGCAAAAGACGGCAAAGCTTGATAAGTCCGCTGGGGAAACATAGGAAAGAAGATCATGACGGGGTTGATTTCGACATAAAGTGCACCATCTTGGCGCTCGAAAGTGATATTTCGGCAAGAAAAGCGCTTGAAGCGTTATGGATTCTCGCACGTACCCCCGGGTTGAACAGCAGAAATGAGCAGATGTCTATCACCAGTGACCTTATGCCATTTTTATCATTATGCGAGCTCTAAGATCGTCACGATACTGATGCACGCCATATAAGACCAAGGCTGCGCGATACAGTATTCATTCACCATCGAGTGACGATCGGTTGCTGTCGCGGTGGCATTCGGGCTCCGCTATATCGGTGGACACGTGGTGAGTTCGTCCGTTGACTGGGTACTTGGTGTCGTCTGGCCACGACGAATTGAATAAGCGGGTGTGTGAGGAGGTCTTTGGTAGTCTAGAGCGTGAATTAATGAACTTGCACCACTTTCAGGCCTCTGAAGACGACGTTGAGTCGAAACGTTAGGCCGTAATAAACGTGTCTATATAACAACCTGAGTGGCACAGAAGAAAGAAAACACTTTTGACAGTGTCGAGCTACCTGCACTCTTGGACGCAATGGAATCATTCGCTTTTGACCAAGGATTGATCAAGTTGGCGCAACTACTTTACGTAGGCAGAGCTGCTGCACGGATTGGCGATGACTGGGCAGAATTTCAAGTGGATCGAGGTGTAAGGCAAAGCGATTCTCTATCACCTCTCTTTTTTAATGTGGTTCTTCAATACGGACTGAATAGCGTGCCATGACAAGGTCGAGGATCACGCCTGAATGGAAGATTACTGCCGTAGCTTGCCTACGCACATGATGTAGTTCTCATCGCCAACAATGCTACGTAGCTGACTGAAATGGCGACAGCACTATCCGATTCAGCGAGCAGCATTGATCTTGAGATAAATTTTGCGAAGACAAAATTTCTACATAATCAGCGTGGCTCAACTCAGAAGAACAAATTGTCTTATGCGGAGAATCCATAGAAAAATTACAAGAGTTCATATGTCTTGGACAACTCATCTCCTGCCCGCGAAATCCTATGAAGGAGATACGTCGGCGAATTCACATAGGTAGAGCAATATATTTCAAACAAGTGCTCCGACTCGCCTCCGGCGAGTCTCGCACTTGCCCGCTTCGCGGCACTTCGGTAGTGAAGTACCAATAATTTTCAACAAAAGCGGATGAAGCCAACAGTTGCAAGGCTTGCCGAAAGCGAGTCGGAGCACTTGTAGGGATGTAATCAAATTGTGTTTCNGGCGAGTCTCGCACTTGCCCGCTTCGCGGGACTTCGGTACTGAAGTACCAATAATTTTCAACAAAAGCGGATGAAGCCAACAGTAGCAAGGCTCGCTGAAGGCGAGTCGGAGCACTTGTAGGGATGTAATCAAATTGTGTGCTGGTAATCGCTTCCGCATGGGAACTTCTTCGCCGCATTTAACACTTTCGAAAACGCTCAAGTAACCACAGACAGAATCCTGAGAGATTAACCACTCATAGCAACTTATATTCGAAAAAGTAAACAAATAAAAAGTAGATAAACTCTCCGCTTCTTCTGTGGTAGAANGTGTTTCGGTAATCGCTTCCGCATGGGAACTTCTTCATTGCATTTAACACTTTCGAAAACGTTCAAGTAACCACAGACAGAATCTTGAGAAATTAACCACTCATAGCAACTTATATTCGAAAAAGTAAACAAATAAAAAGTAGATGAGCTCTCCGTTTTTTCTGTGATAGACATTTGCACATGAAACCTATACCGTTCGACTCAGAATTGTGCCCCGCAGTGCAAAAAATCATTGTGATCTACGCGAAGCGCGGCGAAGCTGCGCTTTGCGCAGACGCATTTTGCGCAGATATAAGCGATAACCAACAAACACACAAACAGATGAGTTTTACTCTATAGTGATGGGGATAGGGGGCCAGAAATCGATAAAACTGATTTCTGGAAAAACGGCAAAAGACCATGACGTTGCACTGCGGGGGCACAATTCTGAGTCGAACTGTATAGGTTTCATGT
This sequence comes from Ancylostoma ceylanicum, assembly GCA_000688135.1. Taxonomy (NCBI): domain Eukaryota; kingdom Metazoa; phylum Nematoda; class Chromadorea; order Rhabditida; family Ancylostomatidae; genus Ancylostoma; species Ancylostoma ceylanicum. Next base: position 127,346 of record JARK01001404.1, on the reverse strand, counting down.
GTGTTTGTCGGTTGGATCGTGAGATATAAGCGATAACCAACAAACACACAAACAGATAAGTTTTACTCTATAGTGATGGGGATAGGGGCCAGAAATCGATAAAACTGATTTCTGGAAAAACGGCAAAAGACCATGACGTTGCACTGCGGGGCACAATTCTGGGGTAAAGCTCATGTCAGATAGATGTTCTCCCGGGATTATTATTGAAACTACGAAAATTCCCCGGAGTTTCATCAAAAATGAGTTCTTCCATGTTATCGCTAAAGATAAAACCTGATGCAGGTACGTAGCACGCTTACAATTAGAAGGCACACCTGCTGAGGGTGTTTCCGCAAGAACAAAGGCATTCGTAAAGCAGCTCTCGTTATGCTACAAAAGCACGTTTGATGGGTTCGAGACCCCAAATCCTTGGTCTTGCAAGTTGTGGAGACGTTCACCGCTCCATAACTTGCGAGACCAAAAATATGGGGTCTCGAACCCATCAAACGTTGCTCAATCTTACCCGTTCACTGAGATTATGGTCGATTTCATTTTGAGCAAATCACGCCACTCTTGGTTGATTTCGGAACTTCCGCGGAACCTGTTCGAAACCTCCGCGGAGCCTGTTCGGAATTTCAGCGGAGCTCATCCGAAACTTCTGCGGAGCTTAATCGGAACTTCCGTTGGGTCATCCGCAGTGGGTCCCGAGATAGCTCCGCGGAAGTTCCGAAAATTTGTCTGGGTGGGGCTTTTGAGCACTAATCAGCTCATATGCCAAATGATAGCCCAGTAAGAAACCTATTGTCGGGGTACTATGGCATTTTAGGGTGGCAGAATCTCTGAAAATGCGGTGATGTAGGGCGACTATGACATGCTAGTGGGGTGACCTTTTGAAGACGCCTGCTATTGTCTTTCCAAAACAGCAGCTCTACTCGAAGTGTCACGCGCATAGAATTGCTGTTGTTGTAGGCTAGAGCTGTCCGATTGTTTGAGTAGGTGGAGACTAGACGAGCCCTACGGGACTTGTCTGGCCAGCTGAGGCCCGGCGGAAACCGCCGCCCAGCGAACGGTCAGACATGATGCGTGGGACGCGGTCGAGTGCGAACGCATCGCGGATGTAGATATTTGCGCGTCACCGCGCAGCCCATTGAGAGCCTGCGCAGGGTCCTGCGCGGGCAATTGCGCACAAAGCGCATGCATGTTTAATTGGAAAGGACCCCCAACATGTCACTAGGAATCCCACGATTTGCCCCTGAAGCGCCCAGGTTAGCCCACGGTGGCCCACCAGTAGCCCATGGTGGCCCCTCCATTTGCCCATGGTTGACGTGCCGAATATCAACCGTGGGATAACGGTAATCCCACCGTGGTACGAAAATTCAGAGCAATTTATAATTGTCAGACGCACACACCCATTTACAGATTCTCCATGAAAACAGGTCAACGCGGAATGAGATTCTCAATGAAAAGAACGCGCGACTGCCGCGAGGGCGTAAACGCACGCGTTTGAGCTGCGTTAGCGATGCGACTAGCCTTTTTCTTCATCATATAGACGCACCCGCCTCAAACGCACGCATCTAGTGTAAATTGAGGGCAAAATGGTGTTGGGGGGCCACCTAACAAAATTCGATAACTTGGTCTGTCCTACACGTTCTGACTTGCTAGCTGACACGTTCAGAACACTCTAACTTGTTATCTATCCTAATGTACAGTAGTTACCTGAAAAGCAAACACATCAGAACGTGTAGGACAGGTCATATTATCGAGCAATACCAAGTGCCCACCAACTCAATTTAACCCTGAAGTGCCCACCAACTTAATTTAACCCTGACTTTATCTGTGCTATTAGGGGCCGTAGTAATTGCACTATAACAGCCGGTTAACCAGCACGTTAAACCGGCGGTTGTACACTCCATAACCCGGAACCGTTATAAGGCCAATATAGTGTGAAAAATCAAAATATCAACTAGTTTCGATAACCACAGTATAACCAGCGGGTTACACCACGGTTTGGATCCTGGTCTCGGGCGCTGCGAAACCATCGGTTGAGCAGATCGCACAGGCACTGCCATATCGATATTGCTAGAGTGCGGACAGATAACGCGCAGGCATCATAGACGCAAGCAAATGGAGATCCTGGTTCCTCGAGAGGACTTTTTAATAACCGGGATCTCCGTTTGCTCCACTTTTACGCTTTTACGCGCGTCAAACGAATGCTCTTTCAACTGCGCATCATAGCTGTGAATCTGATGCTCCAAAGGACCAAGGAAAGGCGAAGAAGGGGGAATTGTTGTTGTTTGAAAGCCTCTCATGGTTCTTTCCATCAAAACAAAACAATGAACCAGCTTTGGAAACGGATCCTATCGCATCTTGAATTAGAATTCAGCATATTGAAATGAAATTAACAGTGTTCGAAGCACTGCATATCGAGGCTTCACACTAAGTATACCAGTTTTTGACTAGTTTGTATTAGTTTGTGTTATGAGGCTGTGGAGGCTATTCATGTCTTACGCCACAAAGTGAAATGTGGCAGAGTGGTTAACGCGAGAGGCCACTGTGATGGTGGTGCGGGGTTCGAATCCCGTAGCTAGTCAGAGCTTTGCATTTTCGTACTTCACTTCTTTGTTCTCATTCAAAATAGTGAAAAAAAAGTTTAAACACATTAATTATGCGTGGGTCTGCCATAGAAATGGAAAAAACCACACTGAAGATGGATTGATTCACTTTCAATTCAGTGTTCAGTAATAAATACTTTCGCTATAAATCAGTTGTATCACTAGAATACTTTCCCTATGAATCAGTTATATCACTACTAGTACAAGATATATGTATTTACAACAGCGATGGGGTATGCAGTCGGTTTCCTTCATCACTATGTAATTGCGAGTGATCACTTGCACGGTGGCGCAGTGCGATGGCTGTGCCCTCACATGCTGTTTGTCAGGCGATCGGTTCCTCCCGCTCGCGGGAGGAACCGATCGATTGACAAACAGCATTTTGCAAACAGGATTGAGAGACATGGATCCACAAGGATTTCGTTCAAGTCATGGCTGCAATGTGGCTATGTCTAGGTGATAAGTCGGTTAACTTGGGGATCCGGCAGTTGTCCAAGGACATAACTTTTTCTATAACCGTTGGTTACGGCGCAATTACTACGGCCCTAGGTTGTTCCAAAAACAAAGGCCGTTTTGGAGATGCGCATTCCAACTTCCCTCGAACTTGGGCTTTTCCTTCGAAGTGAAAACTGTTACGATCAGAATTTCCAGCAGATTTATGCAGTACAATAAAGTTTATGTGGAGAGAAACGCTCAAATCACTGGAGTAAAAGAAGCACGAAAGGTAAATTTTCAGTACACATTGATTCACATGAATTCTCTAGAAGAAAAGCGGTTTCATTGCATGTTCAAAAAGTATTCTATCAGGCAAAGGTGTGGCCAACATAATATTTCAAGGAGAGATCCAGTACCTCACTAAGAGAAATGTTTCTTGGTTGGGTGTGGACCTGTGTGGATTTTCCAACTCCGCCAGTGCAACTGCACTTCTTCGGCTCACCAAAACTAAGGCGTCCTCTATCGAATCTTGCGGCAGAGGCCCAAATGGTAACAGGCAAGGCATCTGGTAAATTCTGCTCTAAGCCTTGTCCAGCTTCTGCCGAACACCTCGAACAGAAATTCATCTATCAGGAAAAGTTACACTTTTCTGAACTGTCGAGATTTTTTGAATGTATCCAGATTTCCCCTGGCGATACAAGCAGGACATAAGTCCATTTTATTAGGCAATGTCCACTCATCACTAAAATTGGTCCACTTTTCCAGATAATTCCGCAACAGTATTTATTAGAGAGATTAAAGTTAATGGGCCCGCAAGTTAAGCACTAGCCGGCGATGCTTTTGTTCAAAATCGACTTCGCCTACTTTCGCCATATTTAGTTGCCGAGAAGACAGAGCGACCACTGATTTAGTGGCTCCCTACCTAGCTGTTAACACTTTTACGGACTGTTCCGAAATTCCCACCTCGCCTCCAAAACTATGCTATCGTTTCTGAAAACTTTCATGACCATCTTGGGTGAATCGTACCGTTCTGGAGATGCTTCCCTTGTCACAGCTCTTGTGTGCTTGCAACACGACTACCTGGCCAATTGCAGAGCCAATATCAAATCCGGCTTTTTTCCTATTAAGACGGAAAAAGAGTCTAAAAAATGGGAGAGCACAAAAATCATGCTTTGCCTCATTGCACAATGTCGTCTGCAGAAACCGCAAAGAAGAGTAATTGAGAGAGTCTTTCTAGAATGCAGATAGAGCACGTCTCCCTCTTTATAATTCTTCAAAGTTTCCAAGTCCGGTCGTCCTTAAACCTCGGCATGGTAATTAGTACAGTTAATACAGTTGTTAGCCGAACACGAGGTTGTTAGTAATTCTTTTATTGGCCAACGTTTCGGCGACTTCGCCTTCGTCAGAGCCTGAAAGGGCCAAACGCTTTACGAAAGTAGCCGTACAAACGCCATCAGAGTGAGGCCATACTCCAAAATCACCAAATTCCTTTGAAAGTCGAAATCTCACCTCCGCAAGTCACCGAACGATGGTGTTTTCAGTGACGACCGCACGCGTTAGACTTGTTAGTAGAGTGAGGTTTTCTGCCACAAGTCATATCCCGGCTTAGATATTACACCATTCGAGATACGGGAGGAGTTCATTGGTTATGGTGGGGCACTCCTCTTTGCGGTTCATTTTTGGACTTGCGTGCGGAAATCTCAGTTTCGAATTCAAGGATTGTGGTTTCTACTTCAAAATCGGCACCGGTGTGTACTCGCATTCGATGGCAACCTAGAGGGGAAGATCTTCAAAGTTTGCCTTCCTAGCTCCGAAAATAATGGATTTATTAAGTAACGGATATGGCATGCTTCACAGCGACGCTGTCGCTGCGACCGTTTATTACCAAAAGTTCTCGTGCAACATATCCTACGCCAACACGCTATCCAACGCAAATAGTGTGATAAGACATGAGAACGTGTAACACTTTGTTGTCATCATTTTCATTGATTTTCTTCACAGCGACGGTGTCGCTGTGGGGTATCCCTGGGACGGTTTCATTCATTAATTAAAGTCGCTGTTTCCGGCAGTGAATAGGACAATTTAGAGTCTCCCAAGATTTCGTCAATTCAAAATGAATCAAAATGAACAGGCAGTACAAGAGATAAGGATCGTGGAAATGATACTATCGATTGCCACGTTACATTTCCATAGATCGCTGCCAAACGGCGTCGTCTCTTTCGTCTGGAGTCTCCTCCTTCACTTCATCCATGTGGCGACCGTCGGCGGTCGTGGCGAAGTCTGGGGATACTCTTATACTAGATGCATGTGACTGACGCACGTGCAACTATATGATGAGAATTGGGACAGTCGCATCGTAGTTGCAGCTCAGTCGCACGCGTTTACGGATTCGGGGTAGCTGCGCGTTCAAATTATTGAGAACTAGACGGCATACCCGGCTTCGCTCGGGAGTTTCACTACCCCTGGATTTCACGCTCATGCGGATAGTTAGGATACAAATGCATCCCTTTTATGTACTTATCATTTTGGTGATCAAGATCACCTCGAGAGTGAGAAAAGTCGATAGAACCAATCAATCGCTAATTTCGTGCAAGGGAGTCGTCATATTCGTGCTCACACATTGAAGAACCCCAGTAGGCACGTCCTTGCCCGCCCCCGAGCGGAAGTGGAAAAAAATCGATAAAATCGATAAATCGATACCCTCATCCAAAACGGTTGTCATATTCGTGTTCAGCTCATTGAGGAACCCTAGCAGGCATGCCCTCGCCAGTCCCTGAGCAAAAGTGGGAAAAAAATCGATAAAATCAATAAATCGATAATTTGGTGCAAAATGGTTGTCATATTCGTGTTCAGCTCATTGAGGAACCCTAGTAGGCATGCCCTCGCCAGCCGCTGAGCAAAAGTGGGAAAAAACCGATAAAATCAATAAATCGATAATTTGGTGCAAAATGGTTGTCATGTTCGTGTTCAGCGTGCCAAAGAACCCCAGTAGACATGTCCGCACCGATCCCTGGGCAAAAGTAGCGAAAAATCAATAAAATCGATGAATCAATCAATAGTCCCTGGCGTAAGGTAGCCTATAACCTCCGCCTGCCCGTCCTGGACCTGCATGCAAAATTTGGTCCGGATCGGTTCACTCTCCGCGATTTCTATTCGGAACATACACACATACAAACACACACACACACACACACACACACACACACACAAACACACACACAAACAAACTTTCACTTTTATATATACAGATATGCATGCCGCGTTGACCGGCCTTCAGTGAAAATCTACAGCAAATGGATGACTAGTATAAATTGCCCTAACACCTCAATTCATTGGTAGAATGATATTAGTGTTGGGTAGCAGCGCTAGGCTCACGCTCTTTGAGTGTCCCCAGACTTCGCCACGACCGCCGGCGGTCGCCACACGGATAAAGTGAAAGAGGAGACTCCCAGACGAGAGAGGCATGATAATCAAAGGGGCGTGGCAATCGATAGGTATCTTTACCATTTTGGCTATCACCCACATCGCCAGTTCACTTTGAGCACATCCTCGAGAGCACGGGCGATGAGCTCCGTTTGGCAACGTTCCATGGCGATCCACTTGGCAATCGATACGTATCATTTCCACAACCCTTATCTCTTCTATCGTCGGTTCATTTTGGTTCATTTCGAACTGGCGAAGTCTGGGGATACTCTTTCATCAGTTCGCACTAGTGATAGATGAAGGTATGGGGGATATGCTCGATAGATGACCATTGAATTAAAATGAGCACAAGTATATATAACGCTGCCAAGTAAAATGTTTTGATATTTGGGGAGAAAACCTAGCCTTGATCATTTTTCTGACAATTTTCGCTCTTGATTTCATCCCTTTCTGACTTTATCTTGATCAGCAACATTCAGCGCTTCGTTGTTAGTACTTTTATTCAGTGAGTTTTCGGCGCTTAGCGCCTTTGTCAGGCCTTAATAGAACACGCTACAATAGCTCCAATAACAGTCGTTTACATGAGTATGACAAGCCAGTCACTGTGCAGGGAGGGTGAGCAGTAAGAATACAGTACACATTGCGACAAACAAGTTGGACAATGATAAGTACGATAAACAACTACAACACCCAGACCAGTGGAGCGGTCGTGGTCAATGGATGAGTTTCAGTGCCTCAGTCAGCTCATCCCTACTATTATTCTCTGGATGATGCCGCTTTATTTCTCGGGCTTCCATGATCTTCCTTCGAAGGGGATGCTCGAGATGACGATGCAACAGTGCGATGTGGATGAATGGAGGTTCTCGAGTGTGCATCGTTGTGCGGTGATTAGAGAAACAGTTGGTAGGGTATGACTGTGGGCAAGCAAGCACTCGACAATGTTCATTCAGCTGCTCTTTCAATGGTAGTCCTGTTTCTCCGTTATATCGTTGTCTACACTTACTGTAAGTGATCATGTACACCGTTCTACGGAGGTGGCAAATTTTGTGATCACTGCAGCAGTGGCATTCTTCATCGTTAGCATCGCTTCCAATTCCATACATCCAAGATGACGTCAGGATTTCTCTGAGAGTCGCAGGAGGCCGGAATAGCCTCACTGGGAGTCCGCATCTCTTCACGGCAATATTGACTTGTTTCAGGTGTATTCATCTAGATACGGCAACACCAGTGCGGTCCCATCAGGAGACGAAGAAGGTCTCCATGTGCTCATACTCCCGTTTTTATAACCTTTCTCGGAAAGAATCCGTTGAATTGTTTCTTCACTTTGTCTGCCATTCCCTGAAATTCGTCCGCTGGTTCTTTTCAAATTCCGAACCACATTCACATTCATACAGTAGCAGTCAAAATGATACGATCAGAGCCATATTGACCAGGGAAGTTTTTGCCATAACTCGCTTCAGGGTTGAGTCATCTGACCCAAATTTTAGTATATACTGAAACTCCATGAGCGCTTTCCAATGGCAGCTTACCATTGGCACAGCTTCAATTAACATGGATTATTGAGCTCAAACATCAACTTTCTCGGATTTCGTGGATTTTGTATAGCATCTCAGCTGTTGTCTACTGGGAGAAAGGAAGAGTTGGTAGAGATTGGGCACATATTCGTCTATTATTTCCACCACAATGCTACTCTTCTGCTCTTCCTTTACTGCTCAACCGGGAGGACAAAATCAATAATCGGAATCACCAAAAAACCGGTTTAATTATATCTTGAGCATATGAACAGCAATACAGTTCTCATGCTAGTAGTGGATATTATAGAAATATTTCGCATCGGGACCGATGTTTTTTCTTTGGAATTATAAAAAATTCCTTTTTCACGCTTTTACACGACTTTTCGACAAGCCCACATGCAACTTATATAGCAAATTGCTTGCTTACGATACGATTTAGAATAATTTCTTCCGGAGCTGAGATGTCGCGATACAGTCGAAAAGCCATAATGTTAATAAAACAGTGAATTTTCACTTGAAACGTGGTAGTTCTTCTTGGAAGCAGTTTACGTCGATGCCGAGTAGCGGAAAGGAAGAACGCTTAGACTCTTACCATATCCTAAAATTTCGTCTGAATAGCTCAATCCATAGTGGAGTTACAGTTTGCGATTCTGTCTTCAACAGTGCCTCTGATCATATTTTTATGGCCGCTACTGTATATGTCGGGTGAGCACTTCGTGAATGCAGCATGATGTTCTTTGATGATGGTTTCCGGTATCAGCGAATTTCCGGTATTCCATTGCAAAATCGAACTCGAGTGTTCAAAAACAGGAGGAATCCGTCTTTGCCAGCTTCTTCCATTGTGAACTTCACGTTCACGTCCTTCGAGTTCAATTCGGCTAGCGTGGAGGTCAGAACAGAAAGTGATGAACCAATTGCAAACACGTCATGGATGTACCTCTTGTAGAAAAGTATTCCTTTCTTTAGCGACGCTTTTTCGATGTGATCGAGAAATACAATGGCAAGCAATGAGGCGATGCGGATCGCCATCGCGAGGCCCCGTTTTTGTGCGTAAAAGATGTGGTTGAAGCAAAATATGTTACAAGCCAGCGCAGCTTCCAGAAGGACCTCAATGTCACTGGCAGAAAAGCCCAACATGCTCACTTCTTTGTTATGGTTGTTGAGGAGTTCGATCAGAGTGTGCACAGCTGCGTTGTTGTATACAACGACACTGCATCGAAGCTAACATAGAACGACGACTTTGGAACCCGACATTTCTGAATGGCACTCATGAACTCTTGAGTGTTCACAGTATGAGCATCAACATAATGTAGAAGTGGCAAAAGGAGCTCCACTAGGAGCCAGCTTATTCTATCCGATGGTCCTCCGCATGAACAGAAGATAGATCGCGTTTTTATGCTACTTCTTTCGATGTTTACAGTGTCTACGTCCTGCTTGAGCTCGTGAGTCTTGATCAGCGAGTAGTAGGTTGGCAACTCTGGATGATACGTACAGAAACGCGATACCGTTTTTGCATCCCATCGCTTTCGAAGAACACAATTCACTGTTGTTTCAAGTATCTGGTGTTCATGGTGGAAGTTACAGTACGAGCTTGTTTCGTAGATGCTGTCATCATCTAGCGCGGAATTCGTCAAGGCTTTATCGAGATCTTGGGGCATGATTACGAAAGGACCAAGATCATCAAATAGCCGCGGTAATCACCTGACTTCAAACTAGAATTACTTGATGTTTTTATTTTGTGTATGTCTAGTCATCATCTACCTCTGATGGTTACTAATAAAATTCAATTATCTGAAAACAGCAAGGTCAACAGGGGTTATGAATATTCAAACGCTGAAGCAAGTCAAGGATTTTCAACAACAGGTCTAGGTGTCAAGTTTACAGCTCAATACGGAGACCGAATGCAGCGACGCTAGTCCACGAAACTCAAACTTGTTCATTGATGACCTCAGCGACGCCAACGTCTCGTACACAGAACACGAACAGCTGCAGACATTAGTTCACGAATTTCGAGATTGCAATTTGTATAACTCTCATCAATTGGGGTCTCACAATGAGGAGGAAATTCCCATCAAAACGACTACGGAAAACCCTTCAACAAAATTTCGACCTAGTCAAATTCCAGTCAAATAGTAGAAGGAGTTAGACGACTGCAACAACAAACTTTTGCAGAAAGGTCGGACAAAAGAAAATGACACTCCTTGAGTGCACAACACTGTGTTAGTGAAGAAAAGGGGAGGATCTGCGAAAGCCTCTTTGGATTTTCCCTCTTTGAACGAAATTACCCTACTCGATCACGATCCTCTGCCCCATATCAAGGACATCTTGCCGAAAATTGCAGGTAACAAGTATTACACATCGTTTGACCTAGCATCCAGATACATGCAACTTCCACTGGTGGCTGAAAGCACATTGTGGATGGGCCACTCACAGACGTGTACGAGGGTGAATTGAAAAGTTTCTGGGATGACCACAACATGCACAGTCGCTGTTTTCCAAATATTTTTATAGCATTGCAATTATAAATCTTCCATATGAATTGATTTCTTGATCCCTCGGCAAGCTTAGATGAAAAGCCACTCAATTTCGCTATTATCATCTATTTAAAGTTTTAAACTCCTTCGAAGTGAAGCAGCGGAACTCCAAAATACTGCGTTAGGGATTATCGCAGTGACCAAATTCCTACAATTTTATCAGTATGTACAAATTGCTGTCCTGCAAAGCTATGACTCAAGGCGTGGAGCTTGACTAAACAACAGGGCCATAATCATGACGACAATGTTTGCACTAGATAGGACCACCTTTAAATAAAAGTACGCAAGCAACCATGACCAGTTCTACTCATACGATGTACCACTCACTAACGTTGAAACTTGCGATAGTTTTGGTCACGACCTCGTTCTTATCCACAAAGGTATGCTGCAGATTTTCAGTACCTATCCTAACTCAATTTCAGCTACTAGGGAAGGATATGTACAGAGCCGTCAAGATGCCAGAGCTGAAAAGATTTTCCTTAGAATGAGGGAATAATGAAAATTCATGTGTATTGCGTTGATTGTAAGGTCCTGCGACATTAACGACATCTTTTAAAATTTATTTTTCTCGACTGGTCTGCAGCCTCAATCTATAAATTAATCATCATTATTATCAAAAGTGCTCCGACTCTCCTCTGGCGGGTTTCAAAATTCACCCGCGGAATCACAACACTGGCATAACCTTAGTTTTCAACCGAAATTGTTGACGCCAACAGTTACGAAGCTTGCCTAACGCAGGGCGGAGCACCTGTCATTCATCTCGAAGATGCAGTCAGTCGTTGCATGATGTGACATTGTTTGTCTCTTAAAAACTGCTTCATTTTTACATAGAAATATGGGAAACGCTGGCTGTCAAGGTCCGCATAGATCTATTAGGTTGTTGCGAAAATAATTGCCGTTTCACGGTATGCTTGAAAAAAAATTTTTCTTGCCCAATTCAACAACTTCAAGCCAATTCGTGCCAGCTCCTGGTAGGGTTTGTTCTGTTCTTTCAGATGCTTCTTCAATAATCTCGCTAGCTCTTCCCTGGACTTTTTTATAGGGTCGCGAAAAATGGTGAGCCGACGCGATTTTTGAGTGATCATGTTGTACGAGTTCAAACTCAGCCATTCTGCAGCGGAAGCAGCCCGTAATATAGCGCTTGCTTTTGGCACGGACTCTCCTTCCGAAAGGACAGTGAGATGCTGGTTCGCAAATTTCTCTTCCGGCGATTTTGATCTCGAAGATAAACCCGGTCGTGGTCGAAGGATGTCGCGGGACTATCAAGCACTGAGAGCAGCGGTGGAAACGAAACCCGACACTACTACTCGCACGTTGGCGGCAGGCCTGGGGGTTCACTATGCTACAGTTTTAAAACATTTGACCTCCATTGGCATGGTGAGAAAAATGCAAAAGTGGACACCCCATGATCTGACCGATGACCAGCAATCCACCCACTATGAGATCTGTTCTAACCTCCTCGTTCGCCAGAAAAACGAGCCATTTCTTCACCGCTTATTAATTGTAGATGAAAAATGGCTCCTATTCGATAATGAGAAACGTGGTTATGTATGGGTAGCTAGTTCTGTACCCCTCCAAGCTTCCCTAAACCAGATCTTCACCCTAGAAAGGTTATGTTGACAGTTTGGTGGTGTTGTAAGGGTGTTATTCATTATAGCCTTCTGCAACCTGGTCATGCTGTTACATCAGAGTCTTACTGTTGTGACTTAGACCTAATGTATGAAAAGTTACGACAAATGTGGCCGACAGTGGTAAACAGAGGTGGGTCTGTTCTGCTCCAGGGTAACGCTAGGCCTCACACTTCAAAACTCACCCGGTAAAAACTGACGTAGTTAGTCATCGAGGTTCTCCCTCACCCACCTTACTCTACAGACCTCTCCCCTACCGACTATCACTTTTTCCGGGCTCTCGACGCAAACCTGCGTCAGCAGCAGTTTCCTGATTTGGAGCATGTTGAAATTGTCTTCCAAGAGTTCTTAAAATCCAGCGATCTCAGTTTCTATTGTAAAGGTACAAATGAATTACCGGAGCGTTGGCAGAGATGTGTAGAATCTGATGGATTTTATTTTGATAGATAAAGTTGAGTTTGAACAGAGTTACAGCATTTTGAACTGGACTGTCTATTTCGGCAATTAATTTCGCAACAACCTGATACATCACATGACGCGACGCTGCACTCTTTCTCAGTATTTGCTTCCTGTCCAAGACTGAGCGTAGGACATCTCGCGGCGGATCGCGGCGGAGCACACTGCGTCCTGCGGAGCTTGACATCTGAAGTTCCCTGTATGATTTTCGCTCTGAACCCTCCAAAAGACTGATAGAGATGTGGGATTTGAAGCATACAGCAAGAAGCAAAATAGTTTATCATCTTATTTCTTATTAATTGACAGTTCATGTGTGTGTGTGTGTGTGTGTGTGTGTGTGTGTGTGTGTGTGTGTGTGTGTGTGTGTGTGTGTGTGTGTGTGTGTGTGTGT
>JARK01001404.1:94259-106328 GCA_000688135.1 Ancylostoma ceylanicum | reverse complement strand
GGGGGGGGGGCGTGGGAAAAAAAGTGGGGTCTCCGCCGTTCTGGGACCCAGATGGAAGATAAAGGTAATAAAAATTACTAGACGGTGTGTCCGGCTTCGCTCGGATGTTTCATTTTTTCCGGCAGTTCAACGCTGATGACGACAACTGTTAAACCCAACGATCCTTCCATAGTCCTCGTCATTTCTTGATCATCCCAGGAATCCTTTTTCGTTCACCTCTGCCAGAAAGTAGAAAAAGTTGTTTTGTTGGTAAATTCTCCTAAAATCCTTGCCATGTTCACGTCCAGTGTGCTGTAGAACCCTAGTGGACGTGTTCTTACTTATCACTAAGTGGAGTCAGAAAAATCAACAAAATCGATGACTCTGTGTTCTCGTGGAATGTGATTGTCATATTCGTATTCAGCGTATTCGAGAACCCCAGTGGACATGACCTCACCGACCCGTGGGCAAAAATAGCAAAAAATCAATACTTCGTGCAAAACGGTTGTGATATTCGTGTTCAGCGTATTGGATAGTCCCAGTAGACATGTCCTCACCGACCCTTGGGTGAAAATAGCGAAAAATCAATAAAATCGATAAATCGATCGATAACCTAAAGTAGCCTAAAACCTCCGTCGGCCCAAGATGGATATGTGTGCGAAGTGCAGAGTTTCGTTCCGANACACACACACACACACACACACACACACACACACACACACACACACACACACACACACACACACACACACACACACACACACACACACACACACACACACACACACACACACACACACACACACACACACACACACACACACACACACACACACACACACACACACACACACACACACACACACACACACACACACACACACACACACACACACACACACACACACACACACACACACACACACACACACACACACACACACACACACACACACACACACACACACACACACACACACACACACACACACACACACACACACACACACACACACACATTCTACTTTATATGTATGTACAGATAATAATAAATAATAATTATTCCAATAAATAAATATAAAAATAAACAAAAATGTCCTTACACAAGATTTTTGTTTGTATTGTGAAGTAATTTCAAAAATTTGGCAACCCATTCTCGGGGGGGGGGGGCGTCCCCTGACTTTATCTAGAGTGTATATTTCTCTTTCAAGACACTAGTACTCTGTTGTATGTTTTGCTGATGCATAAGAGTTATTATAGTTACCAGTCTGGCCGTCCGGCTAACGCCGGACTTCCAGACTTCTATAGATGCTCGCTTCGCTCGCATACTTCGCAATGAGTACAAAGGAAATTCTGGGAACTAATATCCCAGAGGCTATGAATATTTGGATGTAACCGGTTCAGTGCAAATGGTCACTTGGAATGATTTATTAGCCGGCTGTTTCGGTAGTCAAGTGATAAGGGCCTAGTGGTGTATGTAAACAGAAAGAAGCAGGTGGTTCATTCAGACACGAAGGGACAGAGAGTGGGGAAGGGAATGATGAGCGAGTAGGTGTAGAGGAGGAAGAAAAGCATGTAGGAGAGAAAGCTGCAGTGGACCGGCACATTCCTTGTGTAGTATTTTACACGTCTCACCTCTAAAAGTCGGCACACCTTTATAATCGCGGAACCCACCTCAAAGCGTCTCCCACACCTTTGGGCGCCGGCGCACTCTTATCATAGCAGTGGACCCACCTCCCCCCACCTTGGGTGCCGGTGCACTCTTATCACAGCGGTGGACCCGTCTCCCCCACTTTGGACCCCGGCGCACTCCTACCATAGCAGTGGACCCACCTCCCCCCACCTTGGGTGCCGGCGCACTCTTATCACAGCGGTGGACCCATCTCCTCCCACTCTGAGCGCCGGTGTACCCTTATCACAGCGATGGACCCATCTCCCCCCACTTTGGGCGCCGGCGCACTCTTATCACAGTAGTGGACCCGTCTCGCGGAGTTCTTGGACTCCAGAGCGTTCGTTCTCCATCGGTGCACCCGTTGCACACCACCCGTCCTTCTCCTTGATATTCTTCCTACCCCACTCTACCACAGCACACCGGTTCCTAGCCTTTTATATGATCTCACAATCACCATCACTGACCAATCGCAGAATTTCGTGATACACAGACAGTGAGTCACACAATCATACGCACACACACACACACACTTACAGACAGACTAAGTCCGTTATTATAAGTCATGATAGAAAGAGGGGTACGGTTTAGCGAAAGACCTAAGCAGTGATTGCGCAGGTGCACTTCTTCGATCGGACAAGGACCACAGCCTCTCTCAGGTATTCGCGTGGTTGCAATGGCATACAATCTGCGCTCCACATTGTGAAATGGGCAAGGTGCCACTCACTACATTGTTGCTTTCCGAGTGTCATCTACTTTTCAATCGGTTGCTATTCAAGCATTTTCAAAACAACAGATCAGCAATAGAGTAGCAAGCGATTAGCAACTATATCGCAGCTAAATAGCTGCTGATTCCTGTCCATTTTACGGATTGGAGCGGAGGTAACAGGCTGCTCCAGTCCTACGAGCGTCAGAGGTAAAGGCAGCACCCACTGTAAATTTGCTCTCACAGCCTTCACCGCATTCTAGCCTTAGCACTAGAGTGAAGGCGGACGTAGTATTCAATTCTGTCAAATCCTACGAAAAAATTCGATATTCAGTGCATCCAGTTTGGCCCGTTTGCAAAGGAAGTCGGAGCTTTCGGGGGTTCAATTGGGCGGAGGTTGAAATGAAAGCTTCTTATCATAATAACAGTAAACGAAAACATCTTTTTACTCCATGCTATTCTGAGCTTTCGTACCACGGTGGGCCCACTGTTATCCCACTGTGGACCCCAACTGGCGGTGGTCCAACCATTATCTCCCAGTTATCCCTGGATCGCGATTTCTGTCCCCACTTATCCCACCGTTAGGCTACCATTGTTATCACCTCGCGGTAGGCCCACCATTTCCCTACAGTGGGCTTACCATGCTTGGAGAACCCACTGTGGGACCACAATTTGCCCACCATTTGCCCACTGCTAACCCAGCTTTTCCATGTAAGCACTTGTTGTTGTTCGGCTTTTCCATGTAAGCACTTGTTGAACAGCTGCTGATACTACTAGAAACCGTATATGAGGCGACTGCGGGGTGTGAAAGCAACAGTCTTGTCTCCGCTTAGGTGGGGACTAAACGCGCCCTACGAGACTTGTCTGGCCAGCTGTAGCCCGACGGAAACCGCGGCCCAGCGAACGGTCAGGCAAGATGCGTGGGACGTGGTCGCGTGCGAACGTATCCGCGGATGTAC
Organism: Ancylostoma ceylanicum; assembly: GCA_000688135.1. NCBI lineage: Eukaryota > Metazoa > Nematoda > Chromadorea > Rhabditida > Ancylostomatidae > Ancylostoma > Ancylostoma ceylanicum. The sequence continues at coordinate 103,015 of JARK01001404.1, read as the reverse complement.
ATAGATATCCGCGCGTGCCCGCGGAGCCTAATGGGCGCCGGCGTAGGCTCCGATGCAGGCGCCAGTGCAGGCTCCAGAGCTGGCGCTGGTACAAGCTCCGCAAAGAAAGTGCATGCATGTTCAGGTAATCTTTCTATATGTTGACAATGCTTATCACTACGTTGGTATTATTGCTACGTATCCAAAACGATCAAAATCACACGAAAATCCCCATGAGTGCTGTTTTTCAACGATCATGAATGATGTGCTTAGCCATAAGTCACAACTTTGACACATATGTAGAAAAGCCAACGTGATCGTTAGGTCGGGTGAAGTTCCACGAATTCTTAAATTTTTATTGAAATAATAACCAATAGAAACACCAGACACAACATCCTGCACTTGATGTTTGGGCACTTCTCATCAGGAGGAGGCAGTTATAGATCGTTGTAAGGCCGAGTTGCCAGCACTTCCGATGAGTTTTAAAACCTCACAAGTTTTGGGTGTGCAGGAGAAATGGACGAGGACCAAGGATACGCCGCCTCGGGGGCGAATTCGCAAAATATTCTAAAGCTATGCACCTGCACTGTTTCAAATCGTCATGAGACTTGTGCGCTACAGAAATTTCGAACTTCATTCAATCCGTAAGACTGTTATGTGAATGGAAAAACGGACGTTACGCCCAGTTAATTACATTAAGATAAATTGCCCCATCATAATGTTCCCGCTGAAAACAATAGTGGTATCCTAGAGAAGTTCATCATCCCACGTCTGTCATTGCAGAATGTGTGTAGCAGCACTCCGCAAGCGTTAAGGGAGATCTGCGAGCGTTTCGAAACACGTGTAGTCCACGAGCTCTTCATGTGGATCGTCAAAATGGAACAACGAATCCAACCCGGAAGAGAGTGCACGTTCCCCCACTTCTGTACAACACTGACAACTAAACCGTCAACCACGACCGAAGCTCAACCGTCAACTACGACCGGACATGGTTTCCTTCCATTTTTCTGATATCTGATATCAGCCATTTGTTTTGAAGTGGATAATAAGAAAGCACGAACAAATTGTACCTTTTTATTGCTCTAAGCTCAATGTAGAACAGTAAAATAAATCTGTCAAATACAAAGATTATAAGGCGCAGCTATCACATCATTAAGGCGATTCGATAGAATCAACGCAAAATACCCATTACATCTACAGCACGAGAGTTCGAATGCTTGGCTATTTGATCTGGAAGCGTCCACCGCATTCATGAGAATGTTCACAACCTCCATGTGTCATAAATGCTGCTCAGTATATGACTATAGTAAAGAGGAATTACTGATGAGAAGATACAAGACGAAAAGTGATACAGTCAAAAGAACAAGAGTGTTCAAACTTACATGAGCTACGTAAAATTGATCCAGAAGTGAAAATACGCTGGCAAGAATACAATATAGATACATTTATGCGGTTCTACGACAATTCGAGCAACGACGACTTACGGTGCACGGTAGACAGCAAAGGAACACAAGACCAAATGGGAACGTAAAAATCGTAAGTAAAATCAAGCACAGCATACAACACATGTCTGTCTCCTTTGTGATTACTCCAACATTCTGAAAAAAAAAGTTGTTCATCAAAAAACAAGATATGAGAGAGCGAGGAAAAGTATGTGTTAGCACTGACGATGTGCTCATTTGCAGTAATTGTAAGGTTTTAGAACTGAACCTACGATATTACATGATAAACAGTGTTTCCGACACTAACAACTCCCGAGAAGAACATTTGAGGAGAAAAAATGTTGCTAAAGACAGCTAAACAAGTGCTATAAGGGGCTGTAGAAGCATGCGTCAAATGCAGTGAGACGGAACACATTCAGTGGCAGTCAAAAGTACAGAGTGGCTGTTAAGTATGGATCGCTTTTTTCACAAGCTAAAAAGAAAATGGGAAAGCAGCTATCGCGTATCTCTTGTAAGAATACGATAGCTAGCGACTTCTATAAATAACGTGAGGATTTTAGTTCCCTACATGAATCCCTTCGGAAGTTATGGATTTCATCTACTGCCACCAGTGAACCTCAGCGGTTGCACGCTCCATGTTGTTGAATTTGCTAAACGCCCTGATTTCTCCGCATCAACAAACAGGACTATTGTAGGGCAGCAAAGCAAGACAGGCCATACTGCTCTACTACAGAAACCAGAGAGACCTTGATCCATTTGCAAATCAGGCTGACGTGGCACCATCGAACATCGATGCGAAAATTTGATTAGATTGAATGGCGCAGCTTTCAACTCGAATATCTCCATAGGCATTGCTCAGAAGATTGCGAAAATTGGGCAGAGGTTGCGTAGCTGCTGAACGTTTTGAAACAGCACATTGTCAGATTGGGCGAACTGAGAACATTTGGACTAGGCAAAAACATTTTCAAAAAAAAAAACTTCATGGCCGCCTCCTCAACCTCGCTTTTACAGACGGAAATATTTCCTTTGTTAGGGCTGCGTGAATACTGCGGGAGCCAGCCCCCCACTGTTATTGTGTCACAGTACAGTAAAGAAATATGTGGTGAACGAATGAACCCTGTTTCTCTAGTCTGCTATGCTCTGGGAAGAATCGAGATCAGAAAGGCCTTTTTCGCTGTTTTTCGTGATAAAAATAGCCAAAAATTGACGTTGGTTCTCATCAGAAAGCCATATTACGATATGTACTCCTTTCACGGATCAGGAGACACAACTGCACGAAGTGGTTCACCCCGTAGCAAAAGGGTGCCATTCAATGGGCCACAAAACCTACTTTCTCCCTCTGTGACCCTGACTTTCAAAATTGGAGAGGCTAAGATATACGGTTCTCCTACTCCCTGATCTCAATCTGCTGTGCTGCCTTGTTTGGAGCTTCTTAGAGACCAAGTGCGCTACTAGCCGCAAAATCGTGAACTCCGTCAGCGCAGCATTCGAGAGGGAGTGGAGCAAGACCGACCTCAACCTGTCGCGGCCAGACGAAGTCGTACTTATTGGGCGACTTAGGGCCTGCACCGATGCCGAAGCAGACACCTTCGAGCAGCACCTTCGCATAGTGATGTTCAATGCTTGTGCGGAACAGGTGGTCAATATTGTATTGCAATATCTTACTTTTTGGAGGAGGTTAGAAAAATGAGCGACCCAAACTTAACAGCCACCCTGTATTGCAACAAGTGGTTGTTCGGTGGTGCATGGAGGGAAATGCAGGAACACTTCTTTCAGGGAAGCGCTAGGCAGCTCAAATTTTCATATGAACAGTAGCTACCCAAAAAATTTATTCACAGAGGTCATAACCTGTCATTCGCTAGTGTCCACAGTCTCTCACAGAAAGACAGTACGAGTACTTCCACCTTCGAGAAAACAGGCATGAACTAACATTTTTTGACGAAACTTTGTATGCAGGGTTATTTGGGCTGCTTATCACAAATTCCTTATGCCATTTATTCCTCAGTAAGTGCTGCCTTACCGCCTCAAAAATACATCTCGAAAATGAGATCATTCGCTGTTTCCATCGCACCGCGTCAGATCAATTTCTTTCCTCTGCTGCAAGTGACGAGAAACATAGCTTAAAAACATGGAACCTCATCTAAATCCGGCAGAATGCTTTGGTACTTTTCGCCGGATATTATCGATTCGGATATCGGTTTACTGAAACTTAAACTAACTTTAAACTATTTTTTGCGAGTTGTGGTGGGGCGAAATCGAAATGTACCTACTTGAGCAAACCGCCAAGCTAAAAAAATTTAATATGAACAGATGGAAGAAGTAATATTGGAGACTTCAAGACAGATACGGCTGCCGCTTCTTGCCTATCCAAGAAGATATGATAAGGTATGATATACAGTGTGTATCATAAATATACGGGCACCACAAAAATGGCCATATCTGCTTTCACGCACATTCCTGACAAAAGCCACAGCAACCAGTTAAATCGGCGTGCCCAAAAACCCTGCATGACCTCCATCCAGTTTGAAAAATGGGAAAATTAAGTGTAGCCCGTATACGACCCCATATTGCAGTGTATCATAAATATACGGGCACCACAAAAATGGCCATATCTGCTTTCACGCACATTCCTGACAAAAGCCACAGCAACCAGTTAAATCGGCGTGCCCAAAAACCCTGCATGACCTCCATCCAGTTTGAAAAATGGGAAAATTAAGTGTAGCCCGTATACGACCCCATATTGCAGTGTACCATAATTATACGGGCACCCTCAGTTAAAAAAAATAAAATCAACTACTCATCCGGAATCTCCTGTCTCAAATTCGCAATAAGTGACGATAAGCACTCCTCAGTTAGGCCTCCAATGTGGCACGGATCGGAGCCTTCTGAGACCGAACAGGCGCAGATATGCGCTCTTCACATGCTTACTTCAGCAACCGCAAGATTACCAAGCGTATTGGTCAGGATTCGAGCACCATGGACGCCTTGGTGCAAAAATCATAGCTCGTGCGGTCTGAATAAGAGAGCTGAACGGACAGGGAAGCTGCCTTCATAGGAAAAGCGTCGAGTAGGACCGATGGTTTCAGACACCATGGTGCACATCATCGGGGTTCGAGCCAATTAGGGGGTATCTTTACGAAGTGTTTATTAGCATGCAAATTTTCACTCGTAGCATTGAATGCTGTATTCATCGATAAGGATAGACGTCAGGCCAGAATTTTCCCCACTGAATCTTGCACTGTTGTAGGGCTTCAATGGGGAAACGGGAGGTATCTTCCTGCCTCAACTTCAGCGGTGGGAGTTTGAGTAACGGTCTTCTTAACTTCGGAATTGCATATGTGGTACTCTTGGCTCCGTGGCGTTTCTCACCCTGACAGCCGGCTAATTAGAGGTGCGAGTCAAGTGTGAAGCGCCTTTGGCAGGTTTCTATCAAACCTGGCATACCCCATTAAAGCTATGATCTTCTCTTATGAGTCCTCGATTGAATGCAGGAAAAGAAAGTAAAATTGGTAAGTGTTAAGTCAAAGTGATAAGGTAAAATTATTAATAATTTGACAGAAAAGTACTACGGCAATATGAAAACAACCATTTTTCTTCGAAGTCATCTTGAATCAGCTTGTCTCAAAGTGAAAGCGATACCAAGAATACCTTCCAAGGGGTTTCCTACGTGGAATTTTTTCGGAAGCTGGAAGATCATAATGTGGAAAGCAGGAGGCGTCGTTTTCCAGAATCAGGTTTCTTCTGTATGAAGCTTCTAAGCTTCTCGTCGCGGTGCGATGATCGCCAAGCATGTGGGGTGGAAGTTTCTCTGAGATCAAGTAGTGAGATCTGGCACCAGCGCTTCACACTTGGCTCGCACCTCTAATTAGCCGGCTGTCAGGGTGAGAAACGCAACGAGCTCGGTACTCTTTCATATTGGGTTGTGCAATAGGTTCGTGCGGTTTTCCATAGTCATGGAAACTACTTCTTTTCATAAGCAACAAATCACAACAAGTAATTTATGTAGGCCCTTTCCTTTTCTAATGAACCGGCGATAGAGCAGCGCACCGGTTCCATCTCCATGAAAACCCCATTGTTTGAGACAACTCAGCTTGTGACACTCAGTTGCAGCTGTTGAATGGAACTCTAGAAAGTGCCCAAGAAAATAAATGTACTGAGGGGTCAAAAACTGTTCAAGGCTATTATAGGTTGCGTAAGAAAAATCGCCTTTATTCTAGCACCTCAGTTATCATTTTTGTGGAATTTGCCCGGAGGAGACGCGCGCCCTCAATGTGAAAGCAGAGTGAAGTATGGGGTGCGATTTGGCGTTCCCAAATACGTACTCCCTTAAGCTCTCATCTGACCGCAAGCAATGCCAATAACCATTTCGCTGAGGTGCCTCGGATGGAATCGTGTCCTTTCTATTTGTAAACTACAATCGCACTTTATTCTGGAATTTTTTGATCTTATCAGTTAGGATGAAGAAGAGGTCAACGTTGTGGAGAGAGGAATTCCATGAACTACACGCGTAGTGGAGTTAGACGCAGTGTCCATGCGAAATATTTGGACACTATTCCACATTACTAGCCCCAAAATTTCCACAGAATTTTTTTTTGCCAAAACTTTGTATAGTGTGAGGTTATTTAAGGTGCTGGACACGAATATCGTATGTATTTTGTACTGTAACCCCATTTTCGTGAGGTTACGGTATGACATACTGTAGATACTGTACCTCACAGAGTCCTCTCAAATTTTCCCCAACGGGGGAGGGATTTGGGGTGATGATTACAAATTTCGTATCAATTTTATGCCGTAACTTCATCTTTGTGCGAATACCTTTGTAAGGATATTTTTGTAGGGATGAAGCACTGACTTGGTACATCCGATATCCCCGGCAAGTCACTGTTTAGAGCATACGCATTCAATGCCTCTCTGAAGCTCAGATAAAGTCGAATCTAGTCGATAGCGCATCCCGCAGATTAACGCCTTATTGACGATTAATTTGATTAACGCCGACCACTTTATCCTTTACCAAGAGATCATTCATGTACCCTGTCAGTTTCGGCAGTTTACGCAAATTATCTTACAGTATTAATCTCGGAAACGATTTCTGAGTAAGATTGCTCCTTTGTTAGAGAATGCACAGTGCTATTGGCGCTGTATTTTGTATCAGTCACACTGTAGAAGTAACACTTCAGAGACACCTCAAGCAAACCATGATTTACGGCAGAAATATTAGGTTGTTGCGAAAATAATTGCCGTTTCTCGGTGTGCTTGAAAAAAAAACTTTTTCTTGCCCAATTCAACAACTTCAAGCCAACTTCTGCAAGCTCCTGGTAGAGTTTGTTCTGCTCTTTCAGATGCTTCTTCAATAATCTGGCTAGCTCTTCCCTGGACTTTTTTATAGGGTCGCGAAAAATGGTGAGCCGACGCGGTTTTTGAGTGACCATGTTGTACGAGTTCAAACTCAGCCATTCTGCAGCGGAAGCAGCCCGTAATATGGCACTTGTTTTTGGCACGGACTCTCCTTCCGAAAGGACAGTGAGGTGCTGGTTCGCAAAATTCTCTTCCCGCGATTTTGATCTCGAAGATAAACCCGGTCGTGGTCGAAGGATGTCGCCGGACGATCAAGCACCGAGAGCAGCGGTGGAAACGAAACCCGATACTACTACTCGTACGTTGGTGGCAGGCCTGGGGGTTCACTATGCTACAGTTTCAAAACAATTGGCCTCCATTGGCATGGTGAGAAAAATGCAAATGTGGACACCTCATGATCTGACCGCAAACCAGCAATCCACCCGCTACGAGATCTGTTCTAACCTCCTCGTTCGCCAGAAAAACGAGCCATTTCTTCACCGTTTATTAACTGTAGATGAAGAATGGCTCCTATTTGACAATAAGAAACGTGGTTATGTATGGGTAGACAAGTTCTCTACCCCTCCAAGCTTCCCTAAACCAGACCTTCACCCTAGAAAGGTTATGTTGACAGTTTGGTGGTGTTGTGAAGGTGTTATTCATTATAGCCTTCTGCGACCTGGTCAGGCTGTTACATCAGAGTCTTACTGTTGTGACTTGGACCTGATGTATGAAAAGTTGCGAAAAATGTGGCCGGCAGTGGTAAACAGAGTTGGGCCTGTCCTGCTCCAGGATAACGCTAGGTCTCACACTTCAAAACTCATCCGGCAAAAACTGATGCAGTTAGGCATCGAGGTTCTCCCTCACCCAACTTACCCTCCAGACCTCTCCCCTACCGACTATCACTTTTCCGGGCACTCGAAGCAAACCTGTGTCAGCAGCAGTTTCCTGATTTGGAGCATGTTGAAATTGCCTTCCAAGAGTTTTTAAAATCTTGTGATCTCAGTTTCTACTGTAAAGGCATAAGTGAATTACCGGATCGTTGGCAGAGATGTGTGGAATCTGAAGGATTTTATTTTGATAAATAAAGTTGAGTTTGAACAGAGTTACAGCATTTTAAACTGGGCTGTCTATTTCGGCAATTAATTTCGCAACAACCTGATACAATAAGAACCCGCACAGGCCCTAGTGTAGCAGAAAGATGTAGTGCAGGGCTACAGACAATGGGGAAATAGACAGAACTCACTGCTCTGTGATGTCAGGAATCGGGGGGTTCTCGGATTACCTGCCATGTTCCTCTACACCCATCCGAGGTGTTTATCAGTGTTCGGCGGTGTGTCGCACCCCGACTACATCCTTCGCAAGTCCCAATGGTTTTCGGGCCCTGACCGCACCCCCGACTATGTCCTCCGCATGTCCCGAAGCAGGCCGTTACCGCATGACCATAGGTGGAATAGTCTTGCAAACAGTTCTTCCGAAGTGATGGTTATCCGTGGAAATCGGGATCGAAAAGTGAAGGTGGTCAGCCCCAGTAGGCGTCAACCGGGGGGGGGGGGTATCAAAGCTGAGCCTATGATAAGTTAGAGGAGACAGAGAACTGTGTTAGAATATGCAAAACTGGTAAGGCGTCAGGAAAATAAGCACAGAAATGTAGTCCACAATTTTTCGTTTTCTCCCAGGAATTTTCAGGAAAATTCTGACGCGCTCTGCCGTGCTGCGACATGATCGGTAATCAGTAGCACTTGTTGAGTTCGAAAATATGCGAGTATTCGGCACAGGTCCTCTGAGTAGCTCACAGTTGGCGTGGGAAAATCCGCAAAATTAGGTGCACGGCAGGGTTGGGTCCTCGTCTCGGCCTGCCACGCACCAGATATTCACTTTTTCTCGAATGCGCGGTTGTCTGGTATTAGAAGAAGGTTCCCTCTATCGAACCATATACAACACATCTATGGTGGATCACTGCTTTTACCTGCCGAAGAGCCCAAACATCGGGTATTTTAG
>JARK01001404.1:78460-93389 GCA_000688135.1 Ancylostoma ceylanicum | reverse complement strand
TTCCCTCCCCCCAAGTGATGGTCCCCCTTACCTCGGCAAAAAGTGATGGTAGGTGGAGTACGATACTCAGGGTATTCCACCTATGCCGCATGACTAATAAACTCCTTAAGAAATGAAGGCTGTCGTCCTCCGCATGTCCTGACATTTTCGTGTGAGAATGGAAGCAGCGGAGAGAATGGGGTGATGAAATTGTATGGAAAGGCTGGTTTTCTGCATCAATGATTTTGAATTGGAACTAAAACAGAATGATCAATCAAAAAAGAAGGTAGAATGACTTCCAATAGATGACAAGCATGGTAAACTCCTCGAAAGAAAGGATTCGGTAACTAATAGGGTGTTTGCGAAGACTCAGTTTCAAGAGGTGTACTCGGACCCAGCAACACAGAAAAAAAAGTAAAGTTACTTTTACTTTTTCAGTTACTAGTAAACTTACACGAGTACAGCATCACTTCAAAAACTCACACAATGAGGGCACGTGAAGCCGTTACCAACTGCAACGACAACTTGAGCGGTTGTTACTGGTATTCTTTCGCCTTGTGGGAACTGAGTAACACCTAAAATAATTCTGCAACAATTACAGTAAATTAAAACATCGAAGTTCCCCAAGGATTCGATCGTGCAGCAAATAAAAAAGCGGAGCTCAAGGTACTAAACACTCACCAACAGCATGAGTAGCATAATATATAGGAGGCTGGTTAGGCTGCGGAGAATACATCTGATGAGGTTTTGGTGCATAGACAGGAGGGATCCCTGGCGTTGGCATGTGTTGCAGCCCATGTGTCGGATATGGAGTAGTGGGATATCCCACTGCCATCTGGTACGACGGAGGAGGTTCACTGTATGGAGATGAACCCTTGAAAAAAGAAGTACTGAAAAGTTCAAAATTGATGGGGAGATGGGCGAACGCACTTGCCCTCCACTTGCTGAAGGTTGTGTTTGATTTTCATGAGGATTGACGACTGACGTTCCAGTTGGAGTGAAATTATCATTGCTGAAAAGAATATGTAGTAACACACCTCGCTGATCACCGAGACAAGGCACAAATCTGATTGCTCGAAATATTGCTCAAAAACGTGCGCGTTTCCATGATCAATTTTGTAAACGGCGATTTTGTATACCTATAGAAAAACAATTTGTTGTTTTCATATTCCACTCTGTTGTTCTTTTTTTAACAATACATCCTTTCCGCTCCATACGTTAAAAAAGTTCTCTCGATTTCGGAATGAACTTTCAGAAGGAGAATTTCGTGGACGTCTATTTCCCTAATCTTGGAATGAAATGTTGCATGAGCGAAGTACAGGCACAACCTCCATTCTTAAACTAATCAGGCCATATGAGCGTTCATACATGATCGATTTACCATGTCACCACTAAGAGTATCCCCAGACTTCACCACGACCGCCGGCGATTGCCACATGGATAAAGTGAAGGAAGAGACTCCAGATGAAAGAGGCGATGAGCTCCGTTTGGCAGCGATCCATGGCGATGTAACGTGGCAATCGATACGTATCATTTTCACCATCCTTATCTTTTATATCGCCTGTTCATTTTGATTCATTTTGAACTGGCAAAGTGTGGGGATACTCCAAGACTAGAAGAATGGAAAACAGCAAACATATGAACAGATCCTTCGGATCCTCGTCATGCTAATTCCACAAAAGTACACAAAGAGTCCCGCAAGTGACGAAAACCCCACTTTGGGGCGGGTCCAAAATGCCACAGGCTTCAGGAAACCTCCCGGTCAAAGCAAAAAATAAGTTAAAAATATGCAGAGGTTCCAGACAGCTTCCCTACCTAGCTCAATATTGGCGTGTAAAAATTCGGAAAAATAGGTGCATGCCAGGGTTGGGTCCGCGCCGCGGCCTCCGGCGCGCGCTATAAAACTTTTCTCAAATGCGACGTGGATTCCTAATAGAGGAATGTTTTCTCTATCGAACCGGGGTGTAACCCACTAGGCGAAGTATATAGGTTGTAGGGAAAGTTCTCGCGGTTTTTGAAACATCATGTTTTATTGACTTTTTAGAAAAAGGAAAACACATTGAGAAATGAATAAATAACTATCATGTACTACCAATCTTTGCCTATTTTTGGGAAGCTTTTCGATGCGCTCGGCTTAGAACTAAACTGGCATTGGCTCGAAAAAGTTGCTCAACCAGCAGTCCAAGTCATCTTCATCATCGCACGCTCTCTCTTGCAAGGCGTTGGACAAAGTCAAGAGGAGTTGATAATCTCTTGGCACAAGACCAGGCCTATACAGTGCTGAAGTCAGCACTTCCAATCCAAAGTCGAGTAGCTTCTGGCGGCCCACTCTTATAAAGGGTGGACGAGCAGGGTCGCGCAGGAATTGGGTCATTTTTTTATTCAGACCCTTTTCTGCGATTTTTGCGGCCACTCTAGGCAGTCGCTGACAGTACAGGTCTATCGTGAGCGCATTGTAGCGTGGCAGTACCTAGCAGTGTATGATGTCTTTACAGTCACGCCAAGTACTGATCATAACCTCCAGAGGGTGAAGACCTGCCTTTAACTGCGGCTCATGCTGCTCATTCTTGTCAAACCAAGGTAGACTGCGCATATTGCTGACGTACAGACACCACTTCTCATCTACTGTGAATACGGGCTTCATCCCGTTTTTTCTGCGTTTTTGTGAGGGCAATCCAGTAGCCACCTCGGCACGTTGCGGGAGATCGCTTTCCGTCAAATCATCATTACACACTGTAATAACTCTTGTACCTTACCTAACTGACGCAGGTGATCGACAGTGGTGGTAAAGTGAACGCCTAAGAATTGCGTCCTTCCACACATGGTTTGCCGTGGATCTGAATCTACCAGCTGCCGCAATCGACAATTGTCTTCTGCGAATTCGCGCCCCGACTATGAGAGAACATTGGGGTTGAAGTCGCCAGCACGAAAGCGTCTGGACCAATGTTGCGTAGGGCGTTTGACCACTGCATCGTGCCCAAATGCAGCGTTAATACGGCGTCCGGATACGATTGCTGATTCACCAGATTTGAAGCCGTATACTAGAAGGCCGAGAAGTACTGTTTTGTAAAATCTATCTTCCTGGTAGGGGTTGTGCAGGAGTTTATAGTGAGTGACACTAATAAACTTGCACATACCTAACCTCCTTATATATGCAAAAGATAGGTCGCTAAAAGGCAACGTGAGGTTGTAAAAAGCACAGTTTCGAAAACCGCGAGAACTTTCCCTACAACCTAATATAATTGCGCTGACCGTCCACCGTAAGCTCCGCCTATCACTTATGGGGCTCTGGGATGTAGGCCGTCTGGAGCGACTCTTCGGCTGTCAGTGCAGCCACATGGATTCTGGACGCGTTCCTTCCACCTGGTGTACTGTGGAGCATCGGGGTTTGCATCTAATTGCCTACCAGAGCAACTCGCCCGCGTTCCGATAATCCTCCCAACTCAGAGATGGACGTTGACTTAGCCGTATTTATAGTGAATCCGCGCCGTCAAAGCCGCCACAGCGGTCGGGGATCCAGAGGCGACCACGCTTGCCAGCACTACAGCCACGTTTGCCAGCACTCCACGTCATCATCTCGAATCTGCGTATCACGTTTCACCGTTATATTCATGGTATCAGCCAATGATTTGGCCGTGACGTGGGCGACTCGGAAGCTAACAGCATACGCGCCGCCTCTGGATTCCCGACCGCTGTGGCGGCCTCGTCGGCGCGGATTCACTGTATGTTTTTAGAGTGCATGATTGAAAGCAATATTCGACAAACTCTTCTGTAAAAAACTGGACGGATAGTTCAATCAGAATCACTTTTATGGTCGCGATATGGATGAAGTATCCAAATAAGTCTGATATAAATGTTGCGGATATTTTTAGTTTCTTCAAATACATACATGAATAAATTTTTCCAGTAGTTCGTTCATGCGGATATCACTATCTCGACGGAATCTTGGAAACAGGCTAATTTTCGATTCGCTGATCACGACCATATTGAGCACTCGAAATCTTACTTGCTAGTGTAATTTGTATCCTGTAAGAGAAAAAGTCCTTATCATTCCAACACCTGCTATTTCCGCTAATGGTTGACCTCTGCTACAGGATAGGGAGAAGGGGGGGGGGGGATTTCCCCTAATTTCCTATGAGGAACTTGGGGGAACAATACGACGTGCCCCTTGGCGTAGCCACCGTGGGGGTCACTGTGGAGAATGGTGATACCAACGAATCAGTAATTCCCATCGACTTTATGCTGAGGTTTAAGCTGAACTAAGGAAACAAATGATTAGCTCAGCTAGGATTTTCACGTTTACCACCCATTTTTTGAGTTTTCCCCCAATGCATTCGATAATAGATTTCCGGTCCTCTTGCCCGATCTTATCTTGAACTGTTTCAGGTCGTTCAAACTTTTTTTTGAAGGTCTACTCCGCAATGTGCTATTTTATGGGCACCCAGGAATGGGATGCGGACACCTAGTTATCCGTAGCATCTGCCACAACGAATTCGAAGAGATGCGTGGCAAACGCTACTTCATCATTGTCGATAAGTTCACTGTCCCTAAAAACCCAGATAAATCCACAACATCGGAACTCTCGTATGTCCTGCCTTGACATAGAATGAAATTGTTTCATAAGAATCGCAAATATAATAAGAATATTAAGAACATGCAGCTGCTTCCACATAACCCAACTCCTATTGAATTCATACGCCTTATCGCAGCTTATGTGTCTTTCATCGTGAGTTCCGACGAGTTCTTACTCCTCGTGGAAACACTATTTTTGGGTTCTAAAGACAAAAGAACAACAACAGGAATAGAAACTCACTCTGATCTTTGCACCTCGGCATGCACAATAGGAGGAGCGGATGGAGCTTCACTTGTCTCAGCCCCATGAGCTGATACTTCTACAGTTTTTTCGTTCGCCATTTCCCTGGAAGCATTTGAAGAGGAAACATTTCAATAGTGTGCACTGTTCCTGGAGGAGCTAACACATAATCCAATCCTTTCCCAGATAGACTGTTGCGGAAACGAATCAAACGTGGTCAGGGCATGCAAAAATAACATTTATCCTTTTGAAAAACAAAACAATAAACAACAGTTACTCCTCTTCTACGGAAAAAATGCATGTTGCCACGAGTACTTGAATTCCTATGCAGTCAACAGCATAGCTCGGACTAAACTAAAAGTACGCCTACACAACTAGCTGAATCTTACGAATCCGTAACTACAAGGGCTACTTGAGGCAAAAAAACTACTGGCGTTCACAACTGCAAATATTAAAAAAAAACAGTAAGAAATAAACAATCCAACCTTAGTTGTACCTATGTTTCTTGCGTACTAGAATCTATCACACGATAACCATGGAACCGTATGAAAGCGTAAGGCCACCAAATTGTGCGACGTGTCATACGTTTAATAAAAAATGTAAAGAAAGAAATGCAGCAAAAGTCCAAGCGAAAACCTTACAAAACGAGAAACAATCTTGAGAAGATGAGTGAAGCAGGTTTCATGACCAAAGTTGACATTGGATAGTTTTCAGGAAGATGGAAGAACAGTAACACACCAACATTTCTTGTAACCATCCATGATGAAAACTGCAACCAAAGGATGAAGAAGAACGGTTATGGAAGCGATTATCGATATGACACGAGCGCCGCGGCATGTGATGAGTCAGAAGGCACAGTGAAACCTGTACCAACAGAAGACGGCGGCAAGCCAAAACTAGAATGGCACGAAGTGACGAAACCATGGTTCATTGAAGCACTGGATAGAATTGCAGCTCATACGCATCTGAACTAAGGTGAGTATTCATTCTCGCGAGCGAAGAAACGAAATCCCACAGAATTTCGTATCGAGAAACATTAAATTTGGAAGATTCAAATAGTCATGTCTCAACAGGGAAAGCTAAACTAATAAAAAATTACGTGCATGGTCATTTCTGCTCTCTAATTTCTTAATCTTGTCGTCGTCAGAACAAAGAATTTTAGACAATGTGGTGCTCTTTACGAAGCAGATTTCATGAAATTTGTCAATGGTTTGTTAGAAGACTCGAATATCAATGTTTTCGTTGTACTCAGATGCACTACTACGTGTCCCACGTAGCAAGCTGCTACGAAGAGGGGTATGGGGTCTTCAGACTGTCGCGGAGGTGGTCGCATAGTGGCGGCAAAGGAAGTTGAGCCGCAAAAATTGTCGCTCGGTGAAAAAATACATCCACTGTCATTCCTTGCCGTAAGGTGCTGGGTGCCACCACGACAGAAAGTAAGGAAGCTCCTGTCGCCGGATCCATGCCGGAGCACCGATACCGCGAGGTCATCGGTGTACGCTTAATTATAGTGACTGTTGCTGCAGCAAGAACCAGATAGCCCCCGTAGCGGGGGTATTTCCTCGCTGAGATGCATCTTTGTCGCAAGGCCAAGACAACTTACTACAGTACCCATAACCCAGCACAAAACAACCGTGGTGGGACCGCCGAGCACGTCATCTGCATGTGCAGACAGTTTGAGGCGTATCAACACAGGGATTTCACCACTACCAAACTGATAACTGATACATAAATCTACAGCTGTCTGCGCACGACGCGCCCAATGACCTGCGCTAACAACGATGATAGCTGGATTACGAGGTAGGCCGACCTACCTAGATGAAATATTAGTGTGTGGAAGGACCGAGCAAGAGCATACGGAGAATTCGCTTGCGTTATTGGAGAGGATAGTGATACGGATTCAAGGTCCGTTCAGAGAAGTCACTTGCGAAGCCAGAGATTCGGTATCTGGGCTTCATTGTGGACAAGAATAGCAGAAGGCCAAATCCAGAGAAGATTGACGCGATCAAGGGTATGGTAGAGCCGAAGAACGTCAGTCATCTTCGAGCATTTGTGGGCATGATAACTTATTATCCGGCGTTTATGCCAACCATGAAAGACATTCGTGGACCTCTACATGCGTTGCTGAAGAAAGATGTGAAGTGGGAGCGGACCTCCAAACAGCAACTGGCATTTGAGAAGCTGAAGGAAACTTTGTCGAGTAAGCTCAATCTGGCTCACTATGATCCAAGGCAGAAGATCGTCGTGGCAGCTCAAGCATGCGACTATGGAATTGCGTGCCTGATTTCGCACAAATATGCGGATGGTTTGGAAAAGCATATAGCACATGCTTCACGTTCTCCCGCAGCATCTGAGAAGAACTACTTGCAGATTGTGATGGAAGCGTTGCGTTTGTCTTCGCGGTAAAGAAATTCCACAAGTATGTGTTTGGAAGGAAGTTTCTGCTGTTGACGGACCATAAACCATTGTAAGCCATCTTCGGTGACAAGAAGGGAGTTCCGGTGTACTCGGCAAACCTACTAATGAGATGGGCTACATTTCTGCTTTGACATGACTTTGACTTAGAGTATGTCAACATCACGAAGTTTGGACAAGCAGATGGCTTGTCGAGGTTGATGCAAAAGCATCAAGTGGAAGATGAAGATATTGTGCTAGCATCAGCTGAGAATGATGTTGGCTCATTGCTGAAAGAATGCATAAGAGGATTGCCACTGACAGTAACCGATGTCGAGTCGTACACGAGGACCGATCTGTGCACAGAAAGGTGATCTCGTGTGTGAAGAGTAGGGAACGGCCAAATACAAACGAGAAGCTGGCTCATTTCCAGAACCGTGGTGAAACCTTGTCTGTCGTTGGAGGATGTCTGATGTCTGGAGGGAATGGTCCAGAACCGGGATCCAAGGTTCTGAAGGAACTGCACATTGACCATCCTGGAATTGTAAGGATGAAGAAGTGGGCAAGAAGTTATGTGTACTGGCCAAACATCGATGGTGATTGAGAAGACATAGTGCGCAGATGCACAAATTGCCAGGAAGCGGCAAAGACATGGCCGTCTCCAACTCGCGTGTAGCAACGAGTTCATGTAGACTTTGCTGGAGCTTTACAGGGAGTCCACTATTTGGTCGTAGAAGATGCGTTTAGAAAGTGGCCCGAAATGATTGAGATAAGTAACATTTCGGCGACTAAGACGCTGAGAGCATTGAATAGTCTGTTTGCGAGATATCGTTCACCGCAAACCATTATGAGTGACAATGGCACACAGTCCACGTCAGAGCAGTTCAAGACGATGTGTGATGAAGGTGAAATCGTACACATCAAAACAGCCCCATATCACCTTCAGTGGAACGGACAGGCCGAGCGTTTTGTTCATACGCTGAAACGAGGTATCAAAAAACTTAAGGGGGAGAAGAGGCCATCGGGAGAAACGTTGAATGTGGTTTTGCGGGCGTACAGGACGACGCCTAACTCGAGTCTGGACGAGAATACTCCGGCTAAAGTGTTTCTAGGTAGAAAACTACGGACTTGAATGAGTCTGTTGGCCCCGCAACCGGAAATCGATGAAGATCCGCTCGCGAAGGCAAGGCCGACAGAAGGCACGAAGTAGTGAATAGAAGGTTTGAAGCCAGTGATAGAATGTATGCAAAGCAGTGGAAACCGCCACAATTCCACTGGGTGAAAGGAAGTGTGGTGAGGCGTATTGGCTCAGTGAATTACAAAGTTGAGATAAATGGAAGAGTTGTTCGCGAACACGCGAACCCACTTCGTTGCCGTGACAAGCAGGAAGGTCACGTGGAGGAAAGTGAAAGTCTGAAGGTGCTGCTGGATGTTTTAGCAGCAGAAGACGCTTACACGAGTCGTGAAGTGAATATCGAGCCGAATCCGGAACGTGTCATACCGAATGCGCGTCTCCCAGCCGTGCCCCATCAACGTCAACCGTGCCACTGACTCAAGGACTACCGGCACCACCACCACCAACGTTGAATAGATCGACCAGAATCCGAAGACCTGTCTAACCTTTCGATCCATCTCCTGCGTAGTTCACTGCATAAGATTTTGCTGTTCTACTCATTTGTTATCGTAGGTTATTACTAACAGCAGTAGTCTAGCCTTGTGCTAACTATCCTACTGGGGGAGGTGTTGTGGCTGACGACGTGATGCCACAAAGTGAGTCTGTTGTCGGCAGGCAAAAGACCGACGACCCTAGGTGGCGTGGAGATCTCCCGTCCGGATAGATCGCAAGGAAGTGCGATGGCGGGAAACAGAGGCGTACATAAGGCCGTCGTTTGGGGCCTTAGGTATGTTTGCAGTGGAGTCAGCCGGAAGCCGCAGCCGCCCTCGCCTACTGGTTATTCTGTACTAATAAACTAATTGAGTGAGTAGCCCTGGCCTTGTATTCCCTCTCCTGCCATGGCAGGTTTTCGACTACAATATTGAATGCATCAAGCGAAATGCGCTCTTCGCATCCATAAAACATTCCCCTGTCGTCAGGTGATGCAAATGGTGAATTATCAGAAAAATGCCCTCTGACCACCCGCCCTCGACATGCGAAAATATGCTCGGTCCACAATGTGCTAAGATTATGCGAATTGAATTCCATTAGGCATCAATAAATTATGGAAATCAGAGAGATCACGTGATGCTGGAACACGAAACACAAAAACTCACCAATTTCCATATAAAGACTAGAAAAACTACAAGGAATGCTGGCCGGAGATGCGGTGAGCTGAAAAAGGAAGCAAAAAATCAAAGAAATATAAAAATGGTTATTGGCAAGAACTGAGCTCACATTTGGTTGGAATTTGCAACGGCATATCATCAGCCACCGTCACAGCGTGTGGCTCATCCCGGAACATATATCGTACTTGTAACATTTTTGGTTCTCCTGGGCAGGGATCGTAAAATCCAGGCAACTGACTCTGAAGCAAAGCAGCCCATTCATTGCAAATATCAGAGTATTCTAGAATCGAAGCACCTTGACAGAGTATATCCGCAACTGCGAGTCATTGACCATAGCTTGAAGGGGAATCGTTACATCAATGGTTCTGTCTCCAGCGAGAATGTACGATGGAGAGCCGAATGACTGTGCCTGACCATATCTAAAAATTACAGCATAAAACACGAAGAATAGATGTACATAGCAATCACCCTGGATTTGCAACAATGTTAACTATTCACTAATAGTGATATTAAGTATCATTAACATTCGCAAAAGTCGAGTACCTCTGAGATTTTTAACAGCGCTGCCTATGGTCATGTCCATAAACAACCAGACGATGATTAAGTTGTTCTTGAGCACTACTATACATACATTTGTGATAGATGTAGCAAACCATACGGAATCAACCGAACGAACAAGATGTGCTGGCTGCCCGCCACAGCAGCAACTTCGGCTTAATACGTCTCCACCTGTCTGATCGATGAGATCAGCAGTGCAACACGTTTTTGCACGTAAGTTTGCTCCAGCAAACTAATACAAACCCCGTTACGAAAAGCGGTTCAGATGCCATTCTGGGAAATTTCAAGTACATTCCCGAAATTAGCGCTCGAGGAGATTGAAGGTGTTAACGGCTCAGACACGAATATGAGGTGGGTCCCCGCCTTTCAGTGCTCATTTGTCATGAACCAATGCACCAAAATGCTGTTGGTTTGCTGGATTATTCTTTCGTGGATCCCAACCCTGATGAAAATGATCAAAAAATTTATTGGTTAGATCTTTGAAAGAGCACCTTGCATCCGTTATCACTACGCCTAACTTCTGTTGTTCTTCACGTCGAATTCGATCCGATGTGGCACGCATCAAGTTTATCACCCTCGCGGCTTCTTCCTGCTTAACGGTGTCCACCTGGAAGAAGGGCGATGTGGATTTTCCGGGGATGATTTTTGAAGAGTATCAGACTTACTTCTCGATCATGGCTGTGATCATCGAACAGTGAAGCGAAACGATCGCACCACTTGCGAAAAACTACCTGTGAAACGTTAAAATTGCGGGTTTGGAACTACAATAACACACTAGAGAATGAAAATGTCGGCTTACTTTTGTGGCCAGTTGGAAGAGAACAACAGGAATCACAACACCGAAAATAGTACTTCTAGCTAGAGCATCACGATCATCACACAAAATTACTTGCCATTCGAAAGAAGATTGTCCGGTCTTGAGCCTATGCATTCATCATTGCAATTTGTAAGATATGTACAGTCGTTCCAAAAAATTCTTGCCTCCGGCATTCACCTGCTGAGCCGCGCCACGGCTCCTATGCATTATCATACGTGGTGCGACGTGGCTCAGTCGACGCGCAGTTTAGCGTGATCATAATGCATAGGAGGCCGACGCGGCTTAGCAGACGGGCGGTGAATGCCGGAGGCAAGAATTTTTTGGAACGACTGTATATATGACCTCGTAATTGAATTGAGAACGTTTACAGGTATGTTCCAGACCACTACATTGAACAACCTGTATATAGGGTGCGGCTTGAAGTCCTGGACAGAGGTTAGTTAACCCATTACGGGTCATGTTAACAATTTGAAGACTTTACATATTCGCCCCCGTCTTCTACCGGCGAATTTGCGTAGTACATCTCATTTTTCAAATCACACTTTACCTACCAGTCGAAATGTGAACTCCAAAGAAAACGTGGCGTTGTTATCGCATTGCATCGCGGGGGTTTACCGAATTCCGAAATCGCCAAAGCAGCTTCACATGCCTCGCACGACTATGCACTATGCCGTCAAACGTTTTATGCTGCTCGGAGATCATAAGAACCGGACAAGAACAGGCCGTCCAGTTTCCCAAGCAAGAATGCGGGCACGACAGATAAAAATTAAGCGAATCTACCGGAACCCTCAACGATCTATGAAGATGGCGTCAGATCTGAGTCTGAGCGAGAAGACGGTTCGCCCAGTAGTAAAAGAAGATGTAACTTCCCGCCATACACGCTGAAGAAGACTCACTACCTGGACGAAAGGATGAATTTGAACCGGCTGCAAAAAGTAAGGATAATGCGCCGCTTGGCCGCAGCGGGCCATCATCGGCGCATTCTTTTGACCGATGAGAAAATCTCCACGCTTGATCCATCTCATAACAAGAACAACGACCGTGTTCTACTTTCATCTGCTTGGCTAGAAAGGAAGTGTAGAGAGAAGAAATTTCCACCTCGCACAAAATCACTGTTATCCGCAAAGTGCGGCGTAGCTGCGTTTGGTGGGGATGACCGTGATTTTTTGGATTTGAGATGTATCAAGGCAACGTGGCTCGTGGACTTTTCAAAAAGATGTGCCATGTCAGGTTTTTATAGTGGAAAACTTTACTACGATCTTACGCTTTGACAGAAATCGTCTTCGTCAGAGGTCAATGTTTTCCACCGTTTCACGGTATTGTCCGCACAGTTCTAGGGCGTTGCACTCGACGACTCGTCCGCTGCAAACGATCTAGAACTCGGTGGCTCGTCCGCCCACTGTCCCATACCCACTGTCTCAATGACACACGATCTCCACGAACTTGATTCACACAGAAGTTGGACGAGGAATGTAGGCTTTTTGAAATAAGTAAATATAATAGATTTGCGCTCTTTCCCGCGTAGTTTTGCTTTGCGTGAAGTGAAACACAGCGATAAATGGACGAAAAAATTAGGCAATTTCTAACGTTTGTTGACCATAACTGTTGTCTGAAAAAAGATCACAACCAGAAACCCAACTTTACATTCAAGTTGGAGTAGTACCCCAGTTAGTTCTCGACACGACTGATTATTTGCATTAGAAAACTATTTGTAAGCCAAAGAAGAGTCTCGTAACAGTACAAATTCATCTTAAAGGCAGCACCCACGGAAATCCTTACTTTCGAGGTGAGTCGTTCCCCATGTGGTCGGATGCCAGACTTTAACAATGATAACTTGAACACAGAAAAAAGCGACCGTCCTGCGGAGAGACTGCAGTGGACACATAGCCGAGCGTGACCATTTTGGTGTCCGCCACGCCAGTTAACGCTATTGATTTGGCATGCTACGAGTGGTCTAGCCCATTGTATCATGTTGTGTATGGAATATTGTGTATTTTAAGGTATGGAATGCGCATCATCCACAAGAATTCGTGATGATACGCGCGTATACCCTCAGCGGAAAACACCTCCGCGCTGTGGACGCATGAGAAACAGTTGCTTCATTTTTCCTCTTCTGGCGTGTTCACGCTGTTTCATCACTGCCTATGAGTTCATCGTCCCTGAAAACCTTGGAATTCAGCGAAATCTCCAACACAAAAATTTCCATAGGTGCTGCCTTTAAGGTGTATGACAAAGCAAAACGATATGATTCGCGATATTTGCAAAACAGCAATGCGGACGAGATTCGAACCACCAACGCGTCGGCGATGAGAGCGGCCCCTGGTACTGCACCACAGCCATTATTGGGGTGATGAAAACCCTCACTTAAAGGCAGAATTCACAGAAATTCTCACTTCTGAAGGGAGTCGCTTATCGTGAGGCCGGCGCTGGACAACCACAACAGTAACTTGAACACAGTAAACATCCGTCTATCTGCGAAGACACCGCCATGGACACGCGCCAGGTAACGCTGGTGTGAGCATGTTGTCTAGCGCGGTGGATGAGGTGCTGTCTATAATATGCGGACATTTATCAAGGTTTCGTGGCGGGACCAATCAGCGGAACACTCGTCCGCGACGCACAGGAACCACCGCCATCATTTCCTGCGTGTTTCACGCTTGTCGGACACATACCACCAGCCCGTCAGACCGCCGTAGGACAGCGTATAGAAAATCACTACTGCACTTTTCCCAGGATGGACAGCTCCTAAGACGATCAATAAGGTGGAAAAATGAGTTGCAGCATCTCTTGAACCTGTTGTTTTGGGTCTTTTCTTCCAAGTTGACAAAGGCAAAACGGCCTGACGCTATGCGCGCGGATTGTAATTGTACGTGGACGGTGTTTTACACGACTTCAGCATTGTCAATGAGTTCACTGTTCCTAAAAACATCGATAAATCGCTAAGTCCACAACAAAAATTTCCGTATGTGCTGTCTTTAAGGCGAATGAGCCTGGATGGTTCCGTGCAATCAACCTAACGACGTCCATATCAGCGTCAAATCGATATTAGATGTTGTCATAAAGCTAATCACCGTACAAAATCCGAAAGTCACAGCGGTTACTAAAGCTTTGGGAAAACTTACTTGAACTTGGCAGTGAGCATACAAGATGGGAAAGAAAAATGGAGTGCGCAACCTATGCGGGAGAATCTTGACAATCGTCGTTCGAAATGGATGGAAGGCGAAATTCCTGAAACGGGTATTACTATCACTCACTTCTAGCAGTCAAATGTTACTTGTCGATTACTCATTTCTCTTATTTTACACTTTCTTTCGCCCCTTACAAATATCGAATTCCACAGAGAATCACTGTCATCAACATGAAGCGCGGCGAAGCTGACTATACCACAAAATTCTTCAAGGATGCGATAGGTGGTGAACCGTTTGCCAGCAACGCTATCGCGATTTAAGGCAGGTCGTGGAAGCAAATTTTGCCCGATTTTGGCAGCGCAGAAAATGGGCCTTTATGCGTCTCGAGTGTTTTTCTATTGGAGCATCTTCGACTTTTCAAACCAAATAACAGCTATTTGTAACGCTGGGTAACGCTTCCAATTAGCAGCATGAATAGGGTCGTCTAGCCAAAATTCCAGAAAAAAAGCAAAGAAAGTGCTTTGAAAAGTGCTCGTCTGCGTTTCCGTAAAACGGAAGCAGTTAAGCTAGCGCTAGAGAGCGGAATTTGTAGAGATCTCTCGGTTGAATGAAACGAAGGTGTTTCAAACTAATTTGCTTGTGGTGCTGTTGAAAAATCACAAGAAAGACGAAAAATTGAATATGGGGTCATAGCGAATTTTTGAATGTTTCGTGCCTTTAAAATGCAGCGGGCGGCATTGGAACCTTTGGCAAACAAGGGTATGATTTGCTCTACAAACACATTACCACATAATGTTCTTTCACGACATCTAGGGAGAATCATGGTTTGAAAAATCGCCAAAATTTCTGTATATATAAAAATGAAAGTCTGTGTGTGTGTGTGTGTGTGTGTGTGTGTGTGTGTGTGTGTGTGTGTGTGTGTGTGTGTGTGTGTGTGTGTGTGTGTGTGTGTGTGTG
>JARK01001404.1:51656-66693 GCA_000688135.1 Ancylostoma ceylanicum | reverse complement strand
CCCCCCCCCCCGGTCGACGCCTACTGGGGCCGACTACCTTCACCTTTCGACCCCGATTTCCACGGGTAACCATCACCCGTTTGCAAGACTATTCCACCTATGATGTGAAGCACTTCGGGAAGTACTCATCACCTGGTAATAGAGCACTTAATGGAAAAAATATGAACATCAAGGTTCTGGCGGACCAACCTTCAAAGAACCTTCACGGGCTTTTATTGCCGTGAAAGGGGACATCCTGCGAAGGACTGTGTTGACATCACATCTCATTGCAAGTGATGAGAACGCCGAATCTCTGCTGCAATAGGTCGGGGAGGGACCAATGAGCTACGAAATATCTCAAGGAAGCTTGCCACAAGCAGACCGGACATCATACGTCCATCTGCAAAGAGCTCATCAGCTTTAAGTAAGCCGTTCAAAAGCAACTTCCAGAAGCACCACAAAAGCAGGTGGCGAAGCCTCTACATTCCAAAGCCAAGACTTCGAAAATGCGGTTACGGTTGCCGCTAATGACGATAGCGAAGGACGAAGGAATGCTTCTGGTGCGGTATTTCACGTTAGCTACACAATGAAGGTTCCCATCCTGGCAGGACAAACCAAAGCACCCAATCTGGCAACATAAGCGCTGTAACCAGTCCACGTGATTCTCAAGACAGAGGTCTAACTGAATGTGAGCTCCTCCAGGTGAAAGACATGGAGCCCACTCGTCCAGGGATCAGCACCTCCTACTCTCAGAAATCATTCGGTAGGACTTGCGCCATCAAGTTTTTGCCTATGTGAAGACGCTAAGGGAACTCCACATACATTCACATTTATGAAGGTCGACTTTATTACTGCCACTGACGAGAAGCAGATTGAGCAATCAGGACACAGTTTCAGTTCCAAAACGACAATCATCTCTCCATCAACCATGCTGTCAGAAGATCCAATCAGACGAACTCTTTGGTTGCTCTGATCTTTTATCACATCTCAAAAGAAGAACAGAAGCTCTACCACACATCCAACCGTATTGAAGGCAATCCGCTTGCGACTGATTTCTCATAACAAGGAGCGATGAAGAACTAGTCAATTCGGAAAGTTCGGTAAAAGTGACATGAACAATGGACTTACGGAATACGGAAAGCAATTCTACGCAGATTACGGAACAGTTCTGAAATTTCGAAGCGTTATGAAATATTCTGGTCCAGTATCAGAGGAAATGGAGCAGACAAACGGAGAAGTTTGGAAACGTTCAAAAAAAGCCATCGAAAAGAAAGAAGATGGGTACTAGATAAGGCTCCCGTGGAAAAACGAAGCAAGCGAGCTTCAGAAAACCCGTAATTCTTCCAAATAGTAGGAAATCTTCCTCCGCCTCAGCTTCGGAAACGTTGCCACACTAGTGACGTCGAGAAGGTTTTTCTTCAAGTAAGGTGGCACCCTACATATAGAAATGCGACACGGTTCATATGGGTACAAGACATCCACCAATCGCTCATTCAGGAGAACGAAGTATTCTTTCAGTTCACAAGAGTGACATCAATACTGAACTGCTCATCATTCCTACTCGCTGGGACCGAACTGCGTCATCTAAGAACACGTCGACAGTCGGCTTGCCGAAGATATCGAGGAAAGCACGTACGTGGACAATCTCAACGTGACCAAGAAATAAACAGACGAAGGATTGGGCTCTGTTTGGTGGCGACACATTTGGCAAGAGAATGTGTTCGGCAATACACTTTACGGGATAAGATTTCGCTTGGCAATACATTTTAGGGAGAATGACTACGGAGTCTGCTTGGCAATACCAAAGGTGAGAATCTGTTGGCGGTACATTTTGCGGGTGTTTGGCGATACAAGAGGTAAGGTTTACATGGCGACACATTTTATAGGTTAACATGATCATTTCATTCTTAACTAGTGGTTCAGTTATCATCGGTGTCGACTCGAATGGCGCAGTCGGTAAGGCAGTGGACTCCTAATAACAGAACCACGGTAGCCAAATGTATTGCCATTCAACATCAGAGAGGTCCTACAAAAGATGTTTCCAAACAGCTTAGTAGGAATTCCAATCCAATTTTGAGCGGTTTAAAGAAAAATATACTACATCCACCGATTTAGCTGAGAACGAAAACCAGAAGGTTCTCGGAGTATTGTCGAACACCAAGGAAGATGCACTTGTATGGTCGCGATCGTCCCGATCCAGTGCTGGTTCCGTCGTCGACGCCGCACAGTATGCAATTTCGAACATCTAGCCGCTCAAAATTATTTTCTGGAGAGCCGGTGGATGATTTCTTTTACTTTTTGGTATGTATGCTCTACCTAGTCTGTTGCTTCTGCGCACTGCACATGACCAACGGATGCGGAGGTTTTATTGCAGTTCTTATGCAGTTCTTATTACTACGGTAGTAGAGTTTTGGAGTATAAAATTCATACATTAAGGAACAATTTTTTTCGCAGTAGCCGCGGCACATGAATTCAAGTCTACAGTGGGCGTCAATAGCGGTGACCCGTCTGCGGCCTCGAACAGAACGCGGCGTGACCGCGCCGCTTGAGCGAGAATTTTCTCCGGGACATCAAGTTATGGGGTTTTCTTGATAGATCTGTTAGTTTTCTTATTAGTTATCATCAAATATGATGAACAACTATCAAGAAAACCCAGATAAGCCACTGCAGCGACGACTCTAGCGTGAGCGGCGCGGTCGCGCCGCGTTCTATTCGAGGCCGCAGACGGGTCACCGCCACTGACGCCTACTGTACGTGCGTATGCTACCCATCGCAAGAAATTTTCACCTACAAAGAAAAACCCATATGAAACTCCACTTATGGATGCAGCGCTTTATCATTTTCCTCGAATCACTTTTAACCCGCATCGCCAATAATGCTATCCTTCTAATTTTTCTCTTAGAAGAAGCGATGTTCGTCGCTCGAAAGCGACCCTGAGGCAAGACACTGCTTCCCAGACTTAGTTAAATTGTTGGTTCAAAAAGATCGATTACGTACTCGTACAACATGGATAGCGATTTCAAATCAAAAATGACGTACAGCAAAAAGACAAAAAATGGGAAGAGGAAACTGCGCGTGAAAAAGCGCTGGGACTTGTGTTAACACTTTCATGCAAGACACAAGGGAATTATTTGATAATTCGAAAATACTCATATCAAGTGTATCGTGATCAGCGACATACTGAAAAGTTAATTCTGTGGAAACCTACGGAAGGTTTCATTCGCCAAAGGTTCATTATGTAAACGATGAAGGAGTGGTATACTCTGATTGCTTGAAATCTTTCCCACAGGCCGGGAGACATTATTCAATTTATTTCAACATCCCAAGTGAAAACAGGCATACGGCGTCCTAGCAATGAAATCCGCTACTCACCGTAAAATTGGCGACAACTCTGGGTTGGTTATTTTCTGTGTGAACAAGCGTAGTTGTGATGGCACTTTGAAGAGGGGTAACATTCAGGATGATGCTACCCTGCCACCGAACGCGCAATCTCATGGAATATACTAAAAGAAAAATTATTGCTGAATATGGTGGCAAATCCAGAGTAAAATAGAAAAAGGCGAGAAATCACTTTGACACAGAATGAGGCGAAGACTTGTTAACACTAAGTGGAATAAACTGGACTCACTCAATGTCAAGGCGGGAGCGAACGTTTCTTGCATTGGAAAATACTGAATAGATGGTTGCACAATGATTGCAGCACGAGTGTATATGTTCCTAGCAATTCTGCATGACAGGTTTATGAGATCACTGGAGGCTGTAAGCGCATTCTGAAGTAAAAATCTGCATTAAGAAATTAACCCAAATCATGCTCTAACAAATTCGTGGGATGGCAAGAGCAGATATGAATTGACCTAGCAAATTACACAAAAGAATGTCAAACCTGATATGCCAACCTGTTTTCGCCAAGATACGCGCTCACAAATTTCAGTTTTGGGGGTTCAAAAAAATGGTGGTAGTAGGACAAAAATAACCAAACACTAGCAGCGATGCAGAATGTCAACCAACCTTATTAACTCAAAACACATCGATCCGATTGTATACAGGACCCTGCACATCAAAGCCGTTCAAGTCTTTGAATGTGTACCTGCGCATAAAGTCATATATCGCCTTTTTACCTCGTAGCATTCAACTCTTACCCATGTTTTAGTGATTTTGAGAGTTACATGGCAAAGATACAACAAAGTGGTATAAGATAGCGAAGCAAATCACCAACAAAATCACTATTCCTGAGGAAGTCAAAGTACAACCTTTGAAATCAAAGGGAATTTGATAGCCACTAGTCAGCGCACATTCGAAGACTCTCAAAGGACTCTGATGTGCACGGTACTGAGTACGATCGCATCAGTTGTTCCCCGGACTGTCATAAAGTTTCTTTCGAAGCCATCCATCCCTCCGAGATCGATAATTTGATAGCAGAGGAGAATGGAAGGATGAAGCGCTGACTTGCTACAGCGGATGCTCACTGCAAGTCACTGTATAGGGCATATACAATGTATTGTCTGTTAGATCACAGAGGGCCGTTGATCCGACTTTGTTCGACAGTTACGTCCGCTTGATTTCTAAGCCTACTTCAGTATGTTTTGATTTGAATTTGGTGTCATACCTCCTACCTGGTCAGCCCGCTGCTAAAATGGTGTCGTGGGGTGCTTGCAAGGATAGTAATGCTTTCTGAAGCTAATGAATGACATTTTACCTATTGAAATCAACCTTAGACATGTTGTCCCATCCTTCTTTTTTTAATGTGTAAAAAAAGGAGGGTTGATGCTTATCATATCCGACATTGCCACAATTTAATCCGTGTTCTTCGCGCTACGTTCCTAGACAGTAGAATGTTCACTCTAGAATAACCGTCCACGAAGTATGTACTTAAAACCAATGCAAACGCCCTCTGAGCGAAGGCTCTGCTTCAAAAATGAACCACGAGTGTCACCCACTCCTCCTGGACTGGCGGGTGATCTCAGCTCGATCGGTAAAATTTGGTGGCGGGATTATTTTCTCCCGTCACATCGTCTTTCTCGACTAAACGAGTTTACTATTTCTTTCTACATGTATAAATATAGTGTCATTGTTCCTACATCCTTAATCGCAACGTACATTTCACGGGAATGACTTGCGCCTTGTCACTACAATGGGCCAGAAGTTTGGCTGACCGCGGACAGTACCGCGGTCAGCCAAACTCTGATTAAGGTACGCGGTCTGCCCGCAAGCCACATTTTGGTACCGCGGTCAGCCCGTTCCATTGTCCGAATCTAAAGCTGCGAAGTAATATTGCGGCCCAAACATGTTACCGTAATCCGAAAACACTGCCGTCCCTAAGGAGATGAAAAATACTAAATCAAGGAAGATTAAATATTAAAACGGCTATTTTATAGCGATGTGCGTGAAATACTCAACTATCGTCGCGTACGGAACGCACAATAGAAAATGAAGACAGGAGATGGGACGCGATTAGCACTCTCTTCCAGATAATAAGGATAACACGACGCAAATAAGCTCTGGGAGATGAAGCACTTCGTCAACAGTGAGAAGGCAGGAGAGAAGTATTCGTAGTCATTTAATGCGGAAGTAGAAAAAACGAAGCAGTTATATGCACACAGGAAAATGGAATAGGTGGAATGACAAGTGCTTAGAAGGATGACATCTCAGCAGCAAAATTTGAAGCGTGAGAATTCTGCTATAGCCACGCTGCGAATTTGTTTGAGAGTATGCATGTCTTCTTTACGTACACGGAAAATCTGAGGAAACATTCTCAGCCTAGCGACTCACCTCAATATGAAACTGCCCGGTACTCTTCTTCCATATAAGAGACACATTTCCGTCTCCGCGTCCGTTGGCGGACTTAACCCTACCAGTGATACCTACACGATCATTCGCAGTCATCGCACAATCTACTGCTTGTGAAATTCCTATTCCAATGAGCTGCGGAGGGTACCTTTAAAAATAGAGCACGCTATTACAGATTTAAAAATCAATCCAGTCCTGTATGCTTGAGGTTTAGTTGATTGCACGAGATACGTTCCCCAATAAGGATCGGAACCGGCCGCGCACCGCTAGTCCTCTCGATCTCTGCATCTCCGATCTATGGGTCCCTGGACGGTTTCCACCCATCCTCCCCCTGTCTATGCTCTAGCCTTTCGCGGCCGGCGCAGCGCAGCTGGGGAACGTATCTCATGTACAGTCCTTCTCAAAAGATGGACTGTTTGCGCGACTGCACCATCGCGGCGGAACCTGAACGAGGGATGAGGAGAGAGCATGCTCTAAGTGAGAGGTCTAGTACGTCCCGCCGCGATTCTGCTGCCGCGACGCTAAGAAACCTCACGGCGCAATCCGTCTATCTTTTTGAGAAGGACTGTACATAATCGGTTCAGTTCTGCATGCTTATTAACGCATGAGAAAATGTTTACAATACAATAAAAAACAACAGGAGGGTTGTACGAACTTGTGTACCTATCATCTGGATCCTCATGGAAGAAGCCAGCAAATGAAGTCTTCACGATGAAACCACTCTGCAAAAGAGATAAATACACAAAAAGGTGGCACTTTTCCACATTAAGGGCCCCAAAATTTTCGGAAAAAAAAATTCATCGAAACTTCGTGTAGAGGGGAGGGGTATCTGAGCTGCTAAACACAAATATCGTACCCATTTTGTACCGTAACCCCATTTTGGTAGGGTTACGGTAGAGTCACCCAAGATAAGGTACCTCATGGAATTCGCATAAAATTTGCATAAGGGGGTCATTTGAGGTGCTGATCACGAATACAGGTAAATCAGCGGAGAGTCGGTTTCGCACTGCTCGAACGCATGTGTTCCACGTGACCCCACACCACTTCTGGGATTGTTTTAACTCTGAAATTGACTGATTGTTTTAACTCTTCTTCGTGAAATTGACATTTTCTCTGAATTTCCTACCGTATAGCTACCACATCCCCACAGAAATTACGGTACAAAATGAATACGATACTCGGGACCAGCACCCCAAATAGCTCCAGTGGGCAAATTTTGAGAGGATTCCGCGAGGTACAGTATCTACCGCATACCTACCGTAACTCCACAAAAATGGAGTTACGGTACAAAACGAATACGATATTCGTGTTCAGCACCTCAAATAACTCCCGTATACAAAGTTTCGGAGAGCAAAATTTTGTGAGAATTTTGGGGCCCCTTATGTGAAATAGTGGCAAAAAAGTTTATTCTTGTACGAATTC
The DNA here is from genome assembly GCA_000688135.1 of Ancylostoma ceylanicum. Taxonomy (NCBI): domain Eukaryota; kingdom Metazoa; phylum Nematoda; class Chromadorea; order Rhabditida; family Ancylostomatidae; genus Ancylostoma; species Ancylostoma ceylanicum. The sequence goes on along the minus strand of JARK01001404.1, from coordinate 59,505 downwards.
TGGTAACAGCCACTCACTGAAGGGTGTATCCTCTGAAGCATCAGTTCCTGTTCTTTCAGTCGTTGCAAAAACTCGTACTCCTTCCTGATATTTTCGGGATTTGCAGACCTAGATACGAGTTCCCATCCTTGGGTGTCAAGACCCTGCACACCTAAGGCATCGTAAATAGCACGTTGCTTAGGGTCCATCAACGCTAAATGACGGTTGGTTAATGTAGGAAAAAGAGAGCAGGAAACAAAATCAACAAACAGTGAGTTAAGGAGACTGAACTGCATAACTATGACACCAGGAACCGTATTAACGTAACTTCTCGTGAGCCATCCGGGAAGCTAGCGGGAACTTCAGTGGACGCGCAGCAGCGAGGTTCTCGATGAAACCGTAGCCATGAACGTTTTTGACGCTTCCCGCTCGTTCCCAGCAGTTCCTAGCCCCGCCCATTTGGCTCCTGTTATAATCAGCGGGAACGTAAGATAGCCGCTACACTCCTGAGGGAACATAGCACACTGCGTTGCCGTCACCGGCGATGACGGCCATGCGCATCGGCCTCACAGTCGCCAGCAACGGCGAAGCAGGGTGCTACACTCCTCGAGGACGTAAGTCCACGGCATACTGAATATCGACAAAAATTTCATTCCTCTGTCGATTACTGGTGAATTTCAAGTCCAATAGTCGGAAATAAATAATAGCCTACAGTTTTAGCGATCCTGCTTCTCCAACAAAAAATTGTATCCAGAACCGACTTCTCCCTGATTTTGCTGATTGAACAGTGGTTTTAATCCGCTATTCGTCACAAGCTGATAACCCTTCAGAAATGTTGTGTCCTGTGTGACTATACAAAGTTCGATGCTTTTTGTGTCCTGTGTGACTATACAAAGTTCGATGCTTTATTTGCAGGATTATTGAGATGTTGATCTGAAATAGTATATGGCGTGGTGGGGAGGGCACATCGCATGGGAAAGGTATCAGGTTGGTGCGAAACTAAGCGCCACGCCACTTACCTTCTTGACATTACTAGTTTTCTATCAAATTGGGCAAAAGTTGAAAGAAAAGAAAACACTGAAATACAGAGCTATTTGTGACAAGCACTTGGTGTCAAAATTATACAGCCCAGTTCAAATCTAGCTTCACCAGCAAACTACATACTTTCGTGAGCACGACGTAGCCGAACGAATATTTTTTCGGCTTCCTTTTTATCGTCTTCGTCACTATGTCGATCGGGATGAAAAATGAGACAGCGCCTGCGGTATGCCTTGTTTATTTCTTCTTCTGTAGCCTGAAGTAATGAATCAATCAGGCTACAACTACGGACTCTATCACTATTTCCCAGGAAACTACGGTTGTGGTCGATGAAGACCGCTATTAATTGCACGAGCAGTAGTTCCTGGAGTGACAGACTACAGGGTGGCGCGTAATTACTGTCCCATAATAAAAAGCACATAAAGGACTTACAAACGAATTAATCCAGACGATCTCTTCACCAACTGTTTATTAACATTTGACGAAACGATAACCAAGAGATCATTCAATGTGGCCTTTTTTTGGCGCGGATGACAGATTTCAGGCGCTCAGGATATGCCTCCACCGCGGCCCGCGCGTGATCTTGTGGGATTTCGTTCCAGGCTTTCTCCAGAGACTTTCTCAGAGCCTGAACACTAGTGTGTTTTTTCTGGTAGGCCTTCTGTTCTAGCATCGTCCAGATGGAGAAGTCCAGAACATTCAGGTCAGGTGAATTGGCCAGCCGATCGGAGGCACTGATGAAGTCCGGGAGGTTGGCGAGGCACCAATCTTGGATGAACTTAGCCCGATGGGCAGGTGTTCCATCCTGTTGCAGGATCCAGTCGCCGGTTTCGTAGTGTTCAGTGGCCCACGGAAGCATACGATTCCTCAGTATTTCCAAGTATACGTTTTTGTCAATCCTAACGGTTTTTTCCACAGGGGGTTCGCCCGGTCGGTGACACTCCAGCAAACACTATCACAGATGCTGGATGCAAGTTGCGTGATACGATCCGGCCTGATAATCGGCTCCTCTACTACTTCCCGCGTAAAATCTATCATTTTGGGAACTGCACACCTGCTCGATTTTGAACAGTTTCTCATCCGTAAAAAGCATTCTCACATGGTCACCACCGACGGCCCTCTCAAGGAGCGCCCGGCATTTCACTCTGGCAGCTGTCTGGTTCTCGCTGGGACCATGCAACTTTCGGAGCTTGTAAGCTCGCATCCCAAGCTTGCCCTCAACAATTCTATGGAGGCTTTTCAGTGAGACATCCAGCGCGATTGCCATCTTTCTCATGCTACGGCACCTATTTCTCTCCAAACGTTTTTTTTTCACAATTTTCGTCATGCGGGCAGTTGTTACCGTTACAGGATGGCCGATTCTTGGGAGGTCATTCGTCGTCCCTCATGTCAGAGTCCGGTACACCAGCTTCCTATTCACTTTGAGTCGACGACAAATTTCCGAAGGTACCATTCCCCTTCGATGCGTCTCCAGGATTGCGGAACGGTGTGATGATGGGTTTGTCATTTCTTTGAAAGTGAGGCAAGCCAACTGATATGAGGCACATATAAGCAAAATGATATGCCGAACCTAACAAGAAAAAACCGGATTTAAACCTGTAAGGTAGGTCAAATTTTGTGGTCGCGCAATGATGGGACAGTAATTATGCGCCACCCTGTAGTACACAGTCAAATATGTTACACCCTAATTTTGAATACCTACTTCATTTTTTTAATTTACTCGCCCGAGGCTTCCAACCTAAACGAGACCTCACATCGAAGTCGACAGTTCTCATGTGTCGACTTGACAGCTTCCGGCTCTACATTACACTGCCCAAATAAATCAGATCAATACTGTGCATATACATACACATTTCACTGCTCATTACAATACTGAATCACCACACCAGTCTCACAAATGGTGGAAAACAGAAGCCGTGTATCTCATTGATGAGTGGAGCAACAAACTTCAGCAGTGGAGGTGTAAGGTTAACCGCAAAAAGAAGCGAGAAATATATTAAGAGAAAAGAATGTGAGAAAGTGTGCGCTAGTTGGGAAAGCAGTAGGGATAATTAGACAGTACGCGCAACTGCTGTAGTGATCGGGCCCAAGCACAAGCGAATTTTGGGCCGATTTGCTAGATAATCCTGTAATTCGCGCATTTCTCGCTTATATGTAGGACAATTATCGTCACAATTCGCCAAATTTATATTGGATCGCGCAAGTAAAAAATAGCAACAGAACAAATAAGTGTTTTGGCATGGAAGCCCGCGGTGCGTCGCCAATGCATCTAATTTCATGCCTAGGTTACGGTCAGACTTTGTGCGGACGTTGTGCAAAATTCATCTTGTAATATTCTTGCCTTCTAACAACAAATCAATAGCAAAGAAGAGCAGGATCTGCTCTACAAGTCCATTGCAGTGCCTCTTATAGTTTTTATACGAGATCTATGGGGTATTGTAGAATTTTGAACAAAAAAAAAAGACAAAGCTCTTCACCGATTTGATATTCAATTGCGGGAGGAAAAACACAGCAGGCATATACCCGTTCCCACTTGTCCCTGCCTACTTCGCTAATTTGCATAATCCATTCGAGTGTTCATTTCTTAGCGTAGTTGCGATGCCTTGGCGAGAAACAAATGAAGTGATGGTGATGATGGAAATCATGGATCGCTATCCAGCAGAACTCAACCTGATAAAGATATCCTGCGGTGAAATGAGTGGATTCATCTGTTCAGGGATAAGTTCCTATTGGATAGCAGATTCTCTATACCACATCAAAACACTCGCCAAGGCGTTTGTTTATCCGGCTGGATAAAGTATGGTAAGTGCACTGGTTCGTTTTTGCTGCAATGAGGTAAAAAGAAGTTATGATTATGAGCAAATCCTTCTCGCACACTCTAATTAATCTACACATTTTTTGCGGAATAAAAAGAATACTCAGCGGGCCTACACAGGAGGGCAACTCACCTAGACTGGAAAAATCTTTCGGCTACTGGTAAAATTTCAGCCGAAACCAATGGGTTAGGTAATGCAGTAAAAACCATTTTCAAACAGAAACGAAAAAAGCGAAGGAAAGAGAAAGCATTGCATAAAATGACAGAGCATCGTCCGAAAACGAAACTCACATTCTTCGGGACATTCAGGATTGCGTAGAAGTCTATCTCCTCCTCGTCATCGAGTAAAAGCCCTTGATCCTGATCTCCACACAATGAACTGCCGGAAGAGACCGACATAACTGAAAGCAGAAATAACACATGCTATATGTAAGTACCAAAGCCACTACAAGCAAACACTGGCTATGGTATGATGAGAGTGAGGTTATGCTGAGACACTCGCGCCGTCCGAGCATTTGAAGAATTCGAGCTACAGAGCGTTTCGCCAAGGGGAGGAGCGTACATTGAAGAGCGGCTCTGGCAGGGGCCCTCACCATCGCCACGGACTCAGACACTCGGTGCGGACGATCCGCGAGCGATGCCTCGCCGCTCGCCCTGCAGTGAGCCGCCGATGGTACGCCATTGGGCCGCCGATGGCTGGTCTAGGGCTCGCCGCTCACGCTTTTTAATTATAATCGATTTTAATCGATTGTAAAATACTTGCCTCCGGCATCCACCGCCCGTCTGCTGAGCCGCGCCGCGCCTCCCATGCATTATCATACGTGCTGCAATGTGGCTCAGTCGACGCGCAGTGTAGCGTGAGGCAAGTATTTTTTGAAAAGACTATACTTTGTTCTATTGTCTGTTCCAAAAATCAGAGCAATTCAATGATTTACGTGTAGCTACACAAGACACGTCAAATCTTGGAAATTGAGTGCTATCACTAACTGGAAACGTGCCAAAACATGTCTCGCCTATGACAACTGGCGAGAGCTACCTCATCGTGGAATCCTGCCAAGTAGCAACATCGGTGAAACAGACAGTACAGTCCCTACAAAAAATCGGCGGACTCCGGTTCGGCGGGAAAGGTGTGCGCGTCGCGGTCGCCCCCCGATCGGCAGCCTGAGATTCTATGGAAAAACGGGTGATATCGACCGACGTTGCGAAGCGGCGCCACGCTCAGCGGGAGTACGCCGATTTCTTTACAGACTATACGTACAGTCGTTCCAAAAAATACTCGCCTCCGGCATCCACCGCCCGCCTGCTGAGCCGCGCCACGGCTCCTATGCATTATGATACGTGCTGCAACGTGGCTCAGTCGACGCGCAGTTTAGCGTGATCATATTGCATAGGAGGCCGACGCGGCTTAGCAGACGGGCGGTGAATGCCGGAGGCAAGAATTTTTTGGAACGACTGTATATATGACCTCGTAATTGAATTGAGAACGTTTACAGGGATGTTCCAGACCACTACATTGAACAACCTGTATATAGGGTGCGGCTCAGCAGACGGGCGGTGGATGTCGGAGGCAAGTATTTTTTGAAACGACTGTATGTACCGTCTATCCGAAACGACGAGTCCGCCCAAGCGGTCGAGGCGGCCACGCTTGCGAGCAGTCCACGTCATCATATCTACTCTGCGTATCACGTTTCATCGTTGTCTTTCTGATATCCAGCAATGATCCGGGTGTGACGTGGACCGCTTGGGCGGACTCGTCGTTTCGGATACACTGTACTTGCATACTGTGATGTGGCTCACTTAACGTCATGAAATAACATTTATTAGCAAATAGGACAGCGTACGGGTTTTATTCAGTAAACCAGTCTGGCCGTCCGGCTAACGCTGGACTTCCAGACTTCTATGCTCAGGACTAAGCGCCGTGCGAGCGGACCGCATCTATAGATGCTCGCTTCGCTCGCATACTTCACAGTTAATACAAAGGAAAGCCTGGGAGCCAATATCCCATGGGCTATGAGCAGTTGGATGTAAACGATTCAGTGCAAATGGTCACTTGGTATGATTTATTTTCAGCTGGCTGTTTTGGTACTCCGAACTTTCTTACCACGGTGGGCCCACCGTTATCCTACGGTGGACCCCCAACTGACGGTGGGCCCACTACTTTCCCCGGTTATCCCTCGATTACGGCGTCCGCCCCCAGTTACCCCACCATTTATCACTTACATGGTGGGCCCACTATTTCTCCATGGTGGGCCCACCATGCTTGAAGAACCCACAGTGGGACCACAGTTTGCCCACCATTCACCCACTGCTGACCCACGTTTCCACTTTTCCATGGAAACAATTGTTGGACCATATATAAGCCGAGTGCGGGGTATGAAAGTCAGAGCCCTGTCTCCGCTTAGGTGGAGACTAGACGAGCCCTACGGGACTTGTCTGACCAGCTGTGGCCCGGCGGAAACCGCGGCCCAGCGAACGGTCAGACAAGATGCGTGGGACGTGGTCGCGTGTGAACGCATCGTAAATCTAAATATCCGCGCGTTACCGCGGAGCCCACTGGGAGCCTGTGCAGGCTCCTGCGCAGCCACTGGGCGCTTGCGCGGGCCCCTGGTCGCCTGCGCAGGCTCCAGCGTAGGCATCTGTGCACAAAGCACATGCATGGAAATCCTGGAAATCCCCCAGTTTCCCCACGGAAACCTCCTAGGTTCCCCTCGGGAACCCACAGTTAGCTCACGGTGGCCTCACGAGTAGCCGGCGGTGGCCCCACTGTTTGCCCATGGTTGACGTGCCGAACATTCACTATGGGATAACGGTGGGTCCACCGTGATACGAAAGTTCAGAGTAGTTAAGTGATAAGGGTCTAGTGGTATATGTAAACTGAAAGAAGGAGGTGGGTGATTCAGACACGAAGGGGACAGAAAGTGGGGAAGGGAATAATGAGCGAGTAGGTGTAGAAAAGGAAGGAAAACATGTAGGAGAGAAAGCCGCAGTGGATACTGGCATATTCCTTGCGTAGCATTAAACACGTCTCACCTTTGAAAGCCGGCACACCTTTACAACCGTGGATCCCACCTCAAACCGTCTCCCACTTCTCCGCGCCGGCGCACTTTTATCAAAGCGATGGACCCATATCCCCACCACTCTCACGAACGCTGACGCAATCGTATCACAACGGCAGGTCCGTCTCTCCTCGCTTTGGGCGTCGGCGCACCCTTATCACAGCGATGGACCCGTCTCGCAGCGTTCGTGGACGCCAGACCAGTCGTTTTCCATCGGTGCACCCTTAGCACACCACCTGACCTTCTGCTTGATCTTCTTCCACCCCACTCCACCACACCACACCGGTTCCTAGCCTTTTATATGATCCCGCAATCACCATCACTGACCAATCGTAGGATTTCGTGACAGACGGACAATCAAACAGACATCCACACTTACAGACAGACTAAGCCCGTTATTATAAGTACCAGTCTGGCAGTCCGGCTGACGCCGGACTTCCAGAACTTTTCCTTATGCTCGCTTCGTTCGCATGAGTTCACTTCGCATCCATCCTTGTAGAATTGTGGCCATGCCAATTTTTGCTTCGTTTCTCCTGTATGCCCTCCCCATAAAAATGGACTGGTCAAAGAGGACTGCTTGCGTCTCTTAGAGCAATTTCATCATTCTCTCGAGTTATAGCTGGTTGCAGCCATATGTAACCGATTCATCCTGGAATGAACACGGGAGATGGTCAATCATTCATTGTTTGTTGTAGTGATCCATTGATAACAATAGAATTTCGTGACACACGATAGGCTACCGGTATACTCCTCGAGGATTATAGCACCTCGTATAGGCGACTTTATTTTCGATACGTTTTGATTGTGGGCGGTCCAATATCGGCGACTGACCGTCCGCAATCGATACATAGTAAAAATGAAGTCGCCACGGCGACAGAGATGCTAGGCCGAAGCCATGTTGCGAGACACACACACACACACACACACACACACACACACACACACACACACACACACACAC
>JARK01001404.1:30705-51171 GCA_000688135.1 Ancylostoma ceylanicum | reverse complement strand
CACACACACACACACACACACACACACACACACACACACACACACACACACACCACATCCAAACGGCATTTCTCTTGCAATAGTGTGAGACGCAGGATATTGGATTCATAATGGTAATCATTCGCTAAGAAGCACAACAGTCACATTTAGCTGTTGGGAGCATTAACAATTACACGAAACATACAACTAGTTAATAATCATATAACATCGCATACAGTCCATAGAAAAATCGGCGGACTCCCATTCGGCGGGAAAGGCGTGCGCGTTGCGGTCGCCATCCGATCGGCAGCCTGAGATTCTATGGAAAAACGGGTGATCTACGATATCGACCGACCATGCGAAGCGGCGCCACGCCCAGCTGGAGTCCGCCGATTTGTTTTTACAGACTATAAGTTGAAGTTATAAGGCATTCAGAAAGGAGTCGGTACTGGTGCATTCACGGACTGAGGGTAGGCTGTGCAGTTATGCACTGTCAAACATGCTTGATATTGATTGAAAATGACCGCGTATCAGTCCATGATCCTTTCTCCGACACCGACTCCCGGTTGAAGGCCAAAGATGACACTTCCATGAACGCCGTCCCTTTTATTGTGCAATGTTCCGTGCGATGCACTTGTTATGTTACGCATTGCTGTGGACTTTCTATGGCCCACGCGTCGCCCGGTAGAAATGACTGGCCCGCCGCTGCCCCGGCTGTTAGCCACGCCCACAATTTAGGGCCCGCCAATCGCCCGCAACTTTCTATCTTCCGCCGCTCGCGGACACCGAGTGTATGAGACCGGTTGGTGTTTAATGTGCACGTGTTTATAGTCCTTAAAGCAGTTGAATGAAAACTTTTATTGATTCATACGCTGCTGTCTCTAAGCCTCATTTTCAGTTGATTATTTTTGGTTTTCTTGGGCGCTCCGTTGATAGTTTTATTTCGGCTAACTTTCGGCATTTAAAGGCAGCACTCATGTAAATTTTTGTGCTGGAGATTTCGCTGAATTTTAGCGTTTTCAGGGAAGATGAACTCATAGGCAGTGATGAAACAGCGTGAAACACGCCGGAAGACGGGAAATGAAGGCACCGTTTTCCATGCACCCAAAGCGCGAGAGTTTTCCGCTGAGGGTCAACGCGCGTAACGCCAGGAAATCCTGTGGATGGTGCCCATTTTATACACTACACTGTACAATGTTCCATACCCTACACTATACACAGTGATAGAACACGCGTCGCATACCAAATCAATAGCGTTAACTGGCGCAGCGAATACCAAAGTAGCCATGTTCGCATGTGTGTCCACGGCAGTATCTCCGTACAGTGAATCCGCGCCGACGAGGGTGCCACAGCGGTCGGGGATCCAGAGGCGGCGCGTATGCTGTTAGCTTCCAAGTCGCCCACGTCACAGCCAAATCATTAGCTGATACCATGAAGATAACAATGAAACGTGATACGCAGGTTTGAAATGGTGACGTGGAGTGCTAGCAAGCGTGCCCTTCACGTTTCATTATTATCTTCATGGTATCAGCCAATGATTTAGCTGTGACGTGGGCGACTTGGAAGCTAACAGCATACGCGCCGCCTCTGGATCCCCGACTGCTGTGGCACCCTCGTCGGCGCGGATTCACTGTAGGTAGGCACAGGTAGGTACTTGTGTTCAACCTATCGTTGTAATTTACTAGCAGCCGGCAACACGATAAGCGACTCAACTTAAAAGTGAAATATTCCGTGAGTGCTGTCTTTATTCCCTTAATCAGACCTTAATTTTCAGATACAACACGACCATCCACAAACAAACAGATATACAATAATAGCAACTGCACCGTGTGGTAAGACGATTGGCTTCGACTCCAGGGCCGACACAGTAGAGCTAACCTATACAAAAGAATTATTGAGGCAGAATAAAGCACAAGGAAATGGCGGCTAGGAAGACATGGGACCTCACCCCTTGTTGGCGGTGGCAGAGTGAGGGATGTGGAAACTAGACCGCTGATATATCCAAGGAATCTAATCAGCTGATCCACCGCAATACTTCCCTTAGCTCTTCCTTAGTGTTGATTCTGGCTCATGTCTTCTTATCGCCCTAGCTTCTATTATCTTCCGTCAAGTGACGATGGAGAACACGGACCGAAAGCGATGATGGTGGCTTGTTTGTGTGTCTCAAAGTTCGATGCCTCGAGAAGCTTGCTCTTGGGTAAAACGCTGAATTAGCCAGTGCCTTTCTATGTTTCTTCAACCTTCTTCGCAACGGTTTCATGGTTTCGCCGATGTATTTCTCGCCACATCCTGCGCAGATGATCATATATACAGTACCTCGAGGCTCACATATCTTTTCCTCGGTGCAATACCGACAATCAACTTCGAGACACTTGCCTTCGTATATGCGACTAGACGTGAGTAGGTCCTTTAACGTTGGCGGAGGGCGGAAAACAAGTCGAATGGGTAACCGTGATTCCTTCGCAACCAGGTTCATCCTTCGTGCTGGTCTTTCTCCTTTATATGGAAGGGCAAGCGTGAGCCCATCCATAGTTGAATGTGGCAGCCAGCATCTTGGAAGTACTGCACAGTATCTGCCTTCTTTCAGTATGCGAACGACGTAATTTTCGACTGCTGAGTTCAGTGTCGTGCATAATCGATCCTTTGTCCTGGGGAAGTTCCGCACCATGTTTGCTTTTACGAAAGCTGGGTGAACACTCCTTGAGTACACCAAGATACTACGTGAAGCTGGTTTCCTACACCACAGGTACTCCGTCTGACCGTCAGCTATCCTGATTTTCGTATTCAAGAAAGAGAGAAACCCGTCCGCACCAGGTTTTTCCAGCGAAAAGGACACGTTACTTTCAAACGCGTTAAACCGTTCCAATGTTTCCTCAACCTCCGTTTGGGAACGTCCAATCACGAAAACGTCGTCGATATAGCGCTTGTACAGTAAAATCTCAGATGTCAACAAAGTGCATTCGATGTGATCTAACAAAAGAAAATGATGGCTAGAAGCAGCGCGACCCATAGCCAAACCCTTTTCTGCTCGAAGATCTTGTTAATGAAACAGAAAACATTACACGTCAGCGTGGCGTCGAGCATGGTTCTGGTACCATCTGCGCTGAATCCCATGCAAGGAATTTGGCTTTGATGTTGTCGGTATAGACAAATGACGGCATCTACGGCGTTGTTGTTGTTGTTGTTGTTAACGTTGGTGTACAAAGATGCGGCGTCAAAATTCGCGTATTGGGTCGTTGATGGTATTTGGCACTGCAATAGAGAGGCTAGAAACGTGTCCACATTCGCAATATGTGCTCCAACGAATTGAAGCAATGGCGACAAAACTTTTACGAGCGGCCAACTAAGTCCGTCCGATGGCCCTCCGCATGATGTAATGATGGTCGTGCCTTGATTTCATCAGGAGTTATCGTACTCAGATCCAATTACTTTTATTAGGTATGGAGGGTTGAGTGGCGCTCCTACTACTGTTAACGTTTACTTAGTGGAATAAGTTTACTAGCAGCAATTCGGATTGAAAAATTCTTCAAAGCTAACTATGTGGAGAACTCTATAATCCAAGGGATCATACGCTCACGCAGACCGCTGATCCCCTTCTTAAAATTGGTGGGCTTCAACTGGACATAGTGACACGATTTTATGAGAAGCACAAATCAAGTGGGCTTCGCTGATTGGTTGTACTCCATGACATGCGTTTCATTATGTCGTAGCTTATTGTTACTAAGCTTTTTATTCGCGTCCCACTCAGCAATTAGCATACTAAATGCCATCGAGAGTCCCATAAATGGGTGCTGGTACAGGAGTTCGGCAGATGGATCGTGGAGTTCTACCCATACTCATGTCAAGCATGACGATGGGAAAAACCGCCCATCAATACGACCTCTCCTCTTCCCTCATTCGACCCCACTTATTTACGATCCCCCCCCCCTCTCCCCGCTACGACTCCCGCGTCCCTGTTATACACTGTGAGTTCGGTCTACTATCCAAATTCAACTAAAAAAAACAATGAGACGATGAAAGCTTCGAAAAGGAAACACACAATTATCTCCTAATATAAAATGCTGCTTATTCAATGCACGAAGTCTTGGCAATAAAATTCACCACTTGCACTACTACTTAAACACATACGAACCTGATTTGCTTTTGATAACAGAAACGTGGCAATCTTCTAAAATACCCGATACTGAAATTACCGGAAATCCTCCATACACAGTTTTCCGCGTTGACCATAACGATCGTAAGGGGGGGGGGGGGTATGTTGTCTGGCTAAAGATTGTTCGAATCTATGGTTTGAATCTATGTGCCGTTGCGACTCCTTCTAGTCCCTCTCCCTACTCTCAGATCTTCTCTGTCTTCTCTGATAACTGTGCAGCNTAACGATCGTAGGGGGGGGGGGGGTATGTTGTCTGGCTAAAGATTGTTCGAATCTATGGTTTGAATCTATGTGCCGTTGCGACTCCTTCTAGTCCCTCTCCCTACTCTCAGATCTTCTCTGTCTTCTCTGATAACTGTGCAGCACGAACGCAGCCCAAACGGCGTAATGCTTCGGGTAGAAACGCTAGCAACAACGCTTCCCAGTTGCTGCCATTCTCCCCTTCATTGCTAATGACCTTAAGTGAAGGCAATTTTATTGCTAGCAGTATTTCCTATTGCTGTCATTCTTTTGAGCAAGAACCACTAAGTGTTCATCTGTCGCAGTTTTCGCGAAAAAACAGAGGTGAAGTCAGTGCTCAAAGTATCGATGGAGAAATTCGTGATTGTGGTTTTTTGCTAAGTCCCAGCCGCACATTATATGCAAGGCCTGGAAGGGGCCTTTTAAAGTAACTTTGTAACTGCTTTTAAAGAAAAATTCATGAGACATGGATTGGAAGGTCACTTTGGTGACTAGGACCCATTCACGAAATATTCCTCATACTCCTTGATACCAACATATCTGGATACACCTGTATATGTGCTTTATAGCACACACCTTTACCTTGCTCCTATAAAATTATGGGACCTATCGCTGAAACCCTGTGAGAGTTGTAGGGTTGAATTGACCCTGAGGAGGTGCGGGCTCTAGGTTATCCGGCTCGTGAGGGTTTTGAGGCCTATATCGGAAAGGCTGGAGGTTTGCTAAAAATCTTAATAGTGGTTTTTGAAGCTCATGCATTGTGTAAACTCACACTAAATTTTGGTTCCCTTGTCTAACCTACAGGAATTTTTATAAGTTGCAAAATATGGCCAAAGACTTTGTTGTCACCCTGTGTCACCTTGCTTCAGTCGATTGGTGGAATGTTTCTCAAGATTATGTTTCTGTTGATGATGTATATAAGAGGTTCTGCCGATACCGATTTACAAAAATATGTGCCCTTCCATTCAACTAATAAAATAAATTCTCATTATCCTAAGAATATCACCAATTTAATTCCACACAAATCCCGTTTGTTTCACTCCTTGCCAGACCCTTTGTCACAACCGCAATACAAAAAAATCTGTTCCGAACTGGATCACCATTTGAAGAGATTCTTAGCAAATCGAGAAAAACGTATGACTATGAAGCCTGACAAAAACTCAATCTTCTCTTGGATCAGGCGAACTATGACACCGCAAGTCAAACTACCGGGTTTAGAAGATGAGGCAGGAAATCGTTACGTCCATGACCATGAAAAAGCTGGTGCGTTAGCTAAATTCGGTCTTTTCGCCTAGCACTCAGTCACTCTCTATGAACACCTCCCATCACGTACAATCTTCCAAATCTCTTAGTGAAATCATGACCTCTGCTGAAGATGTATTACTTGTTTTGAAGAATCTAAAGTGTTCTACTTCCTCCACCTATGATGGCATACCACGCATAGTCTACAGAAAGTGTGCCACATCACTATGCAAACCCTTAACTATGATTTTTAATATTTCGCTTCTGTAGGGCGAGATTCCATCACTTTGGAAAGGGGCTATGGTTACGGCTATTCCAAAAACTATTAACTCTCACCTAGTATCCACATTTCGACCAATTATCATTACGCCTACTCCCGTTAAAACCTTAGAGAAAATCATTCGAAATATATTAGTTCCCTGGTTGACTACAAGAAGATCTATTCCCCTCGAACAACACGGGTTTACTATCGGTGCACCAACTGTTACTCAATTGGTGGATTGTTTTTTTTTGACTGGAATACGGCTATGAATAAGGGGTATGCTGTTGATGTTATTTATTTTGATTTCTCGAAAGCATTTGATAAAGTTAATCATGAAAAACTACTTTCCAAACTCAAAAAACGTGGGCCTTAAAGGGCAGCTATCGGAGTGGATTAGATTCTATCTTAATGATAGAAAAATGTATGTGAAAAAGGGAAACTATTTCTCAGAACGTTATACTTGTACTAACGGTGTCCCACAATGTGGTTTTCTGTCACCACTTCTATTTCTCGTCTATACTCATGATCTAACCTCTAAACTGATGACACACATTTCAGTCTCCATGTACTCTCTTCATAGAACCTGGGCATATTGTCGTGATAATATTTGTTTTGCTTCTGTGCCTCACAGGTTGGTATATGAGCACGTCTTTATCGGCCTTACGTTTCGACTACACGTCTTCCTCAGAGGCCTGAAAGCGGTTCAAGATGTCATTAATTTACGAGTTAGCCTATCGAACGCCTTCTCTCTCAGTGCGTTCGACTCGTTTTAGTCAGAGAACAGTGAGATGCGCAGCCGAAAGATGACTCTTACCACGTGCTCCCACGAATGTGGCGGGACGGTCTTCCGCTTCGGTGCTATGAGCCGCTATTGGTGAGCGTATGCGGACTGCTGGCTCTGCTGATGTCAGTTGCCGAGCATAAATAGTCTTGGCAATAAGGATCAGTCCAAAAAAATTGGACTGATCCTTAAATTTGGGAGATTCTAGTCAATCTCAACAAAACATCAGTACTTCATTTAGGTAACAGCCCTATAATGCGACGAGAGGAAACCGAACTATTTTGTAATTGAGGATCCAGACAGACGACGTCACAATCGAGCCATTTCTTTCGAGGAGCCTAATGGAAGATACCGTCACACGACCCCGACACAGCGGCAGTACGGAAATCCTGCCAAGAGGGATCGCCGATGCGACTCCGTCACCCGAGAGAGCCATGGACGTGAAGAAGGCTCAGGCAGAGACTGTGAAAGAAGACCAGATCCTCGCCCACAGTCGCTTCACTATCGTGACTTCCATAGACGAAGGCACTGAGGTGGGCACGGCTCTTCTTCCCGGAAAGCCATAAGATATCCATCATGACCTTATCTTACCTCTGTATGAAGTTCCCGTTCCGTTGTTGATTCTATGTATGCGTGTATTTCGAAACCTATATATGTGCTATCCGCGCGCTCGCTCCGCCTCAGGACCGTCAGTTTGGGCCCCGCCCCCTTGCTATAAAAGGGCAGCCAGCCGCAGCCTCAGTTTTACTTTTCGCTTGGACGATCGACGACGCGAGGGCACAAGCGAGCGGCCGATTCGAGGATTTCCCAATAAATCATAAGAAGCAAGGACTCTCGTCACTCCTAGACGATCCGTCAAAGCCCCAAATACATCACAAACGATCTCATAAGAAGTGTCGATCTATTGATTTTATCGAATTTTTACGATTTTGCTCAAGGATCAGTAAGGACATGTGTACTGGGGTCACACCCAACACAAATATGACAACCATCTTGGCTCATTGATTTTGTTGATTGTTTTCACTTTCGCTCAGAAGCCACTGAGAACATATCTGCTCTGGTTTCCCGATACACGACACGGATGTACTAGGTTGGTGCAGAAGAAATGGCGCACTTTCTTCCAAAACCGTTTCTGTAGACATTATATGACATCCTATGAGAGATCACGGCTGAAGTTAGGAGTCATGAAACAATTGAAAATTTCCAAAATTCTCGTCCTCATTTTTTTTTTGTATTTCGGGGATTTTTCTCTAGTCCTACAAGCAATACGGCCCAAAACACCCTTATATATTTATTACATAAGCTTACACTTATGTGCTTATAAAAAGAATTCTAAAAATAAACAATGCTTATAAAAAGAATTCTAAAAATAAACAAAAGAGAACAGGACAGCACAACTACAGCAACTGATACAATTGCGACATAACATAAAACAACTAAAACTCGGACGTCCAAGACACTACGGGCTAGGACAATGCTCGACCATTCTTTTTAATGCATTGCAACTGATTCNATTTTTGCCGCGCACCCACTTTTGCCGCGGTGACGCCGCCGCTGCGGCGGCAAAAGTGGGTGCGCGGCAGAGCCCCATCTCATCGAAAACCCTTCGCAAACGAATGCGTGCGTCTGACTCACGCACCATTGTATAAACTGCCCTTTTGGGTACAAAGCGACACGGTGCTGCTCGAGTGACTCGATTCAGTATTACATAGAGATCCTGTTGCAATAACGAAATGAAAGGGTAACCTGTCCCTCTATGGAGACGTAATATTAGCTGGCTCGAAGGAAGACAGTGAGTTTCTGGTGTTCCAGAATGAAGAGGAGGATAAAGTGTCCAGACGGAGAGGCAATCTGATGATTAATCTTAACGGGTCAATCATGAGAACATTCTCTCTGAATCGATGTAGCCCAAAATCGGATGTTGGGTAGTCGCAGACCCATACGGATCCACACGTACCTATGAGGTATAGTGAAGATGGAGGCACTAACAAGCTGAAAGTGGTCAAGGATAACAGGACGAGTGGTCGAGTGGATAAAGCAGCGGACTCTGAACCAATGAACAATGGAAAGGCAAGTTCGAATCCTTTGAGGAGTAGATTACAACGTAAACTTGTGTGGACTTTGCAAAAGTTCTGTTTTTCCTACTTCTGACAGACTTCGACGGTATCTTCCTGTTCTGGTGTTCAGTCGGACCGTTATGATGAGCTAACGCTACCGCGAGATGCTGCTTTAGCGTACCTGGCACGCTTGTTTAATGTGCCTCCCGCGCTCGATTTGAAATTCGCCCGTGGGAGCGATCTCGGGCCGGCCGCAAAGCAAGCGCGGGCGGGCTGCTAGAATTGCCTGAGTTGAAGCCCAAAATAAGAAGTCACAGTAGTTGGACCGTGTTGAATGACGGATAGCGCATTACTACAGTAGTCCAACAAAGAACGAGAAGTACAAGATAATAGACCAAATTAATACTATACCACTTATTAACACATAACGGACAATACGGCCCATTGGTGGGTCGTATCTGTTTTAACCCCTTTTCTTCAGTGGAATGCCCCCAAAACAGCCCACTAGGGGTTATTTCACCCGCTGAACACGGATATGCATCCATTTCGTACCGTAGCGCGATATTGTAGGGTTGCTGTAGGAATACTGTAGGTACTGTTGATGTGTTTTCTAACAGCATCTACAGCAACTTTGCCTTCTGGTGCTAATTGTCATGCTGAATACGAATACGTCATCCATTTTGCATCTTACCGTAGTATTGATTGATACTGTAGCGTTACTGTGTCGTTACTGTAGGCATGCTGTAGATGCAGTTTATTCACGAAATTCAGCAAAACTTTGCAGAGTGGGGTTATTTGACATGCTGAGCATGAATTCAGAACTCGCCGTAGAAGCCGTATTGCAGTACTGTTGAGCTACTCTAGAGTTACTGTATGGTTACTGTAGATCAAGTTTCTCAATGAAATCTAGTGAAACTTCGCAAAGTGGGGTTATTTGGCATGCAGAGCACAAATTCGACATCCATTTGATATCAGCCTGTGAAATAAGCGCAGTTTCGGCTAAATTTTTACAGGAAACCCTTTCCACAGTTTCTACAGTATAATTACAGTAATCTCACAGTAATGCTCTACGGTAGGAAATGGGAGAGTATATTCGTGATCGGCATGCAAGATAACGCTCCTATGGAAATTTTGGTAGAGGTCCGAGGGAATATGGGCTACCTACAGTTTTTACAGTGTGCATACAGTAACACTACAGAAGTGTTCTACCAAGCAAAACTGATGTCATATTCGTGATCAGCACCTCGAATATGCCCTAACTGCCACCACTTTGATGAGAAACAAACGGAAACTCGCTCTGATCCAAAGTGGCCCAGAACGGAAAATCTGCGTTGTTGCGAATGTGTTAATAAAGGCGTGCAGCACACAGAATGATCGGCCTTCACAGGCCTCATTGGTGCCACCGTAACCTTAGGCATAAAATACTTTCAGTGTTTGGTGTGGGTGGTGCACACTGCACACAACACACCTCCATCTACGAGAAAATGCTCTAAACGTGCTATCCATTCAGATTCCTGTGTTCCGCCCGCGTCTGCCTCTTCCCAGCATTCAGGGTGCTGCATTTCTGTCCATGCTGGAGGCGACCGTTGCTTCAGGTGCACGACTTCACATGATGCACCTCGCTACACAGCTGAATTTTTATGGATTTCGTCAACATTCAGATTATTCTGCGGGCTAAGACAATGCTTGACCATTCTTTTGAATGCATTGCAACTTAGTATTAGTATTGGTATTTTTCGGTTTTTGCGAATTTTCTCAAACCTAGAAATAGTCCTGCAAGTGAAAAAATAGCGTCTACAATTTAACCTAGCTGTTTTAAGTTGAAGTTTGACAGCTCCCCCCCCCCGCGTCATCGAAGGTCTCAACACGAATAAGTCCTCAAGCTTAAGACCGCACTCACCATGAACAATTTTGTGCAATAGAAGGAGATCATTGACTTTTCTGCGGAAGCTGAGTTTCTTGAGACCAAAATTTTTGTTTCTTTCATTACCATTTGGAATCTTATCATAGGAAAACCCAATTATACGTAGCATAAGCTTCCGTGTGAACGTATTCTGCACTTGTTCCAGCCGTTCTATGCTTTTGCGGCTATGCGAGCAAAACACTGGGGTACCATATTCTAGCATGGGTCTGATGAAGCTTTTGTATGCTNTATACGCACCATAAGCTTCCGTGTGAACGTATTCTGCACTTGTTCCAGCCGTTCTATGCTTTTGCGGCTATGCGGGCAGAACACTGGGGTACCATATTCTAGCATGGGTCTGATGAAGCTTTTGTATGCTTTCAAATAAACCATGCACCAACCACCCATAAATATTCCTAGTGGACAGAGCCCTAAAAAGATTATGTACTAATTTCATAGCTTTTGAGGCAATATCTTGACAGTGTGAATCAAAACCTAGATTGCTAGTAACAATAAAACCTAGATCCCTAACTTTCTCCACATTGGCAACAGGTGTTCCGGCCAGGGTATAGTTACAGCTGGAGACGTGAGAACCCAAACGGAGTACTTTCGTTTTCTCCTTGGATAAGGGTGGATCCCAATTTTGGGACCATTCCTCTACTAGCCCAATTGTGTTCTGTAAAAATGCTGTGTCCTCATTGGAATCAACAAAACGGTATATTTTTAAATTATCTGCGAAAAAGCAGAATCCTACGCCGGAGTCATGTAATATTTGAGGGAGCTCATGCGTATATACATTGAATAGAACCGGTGAAAGTACTCCGCCTTGGGGCACACCGCTGTACGCGTATCTGGGATTGGAAGATGACCCATTCACCCGTACCGTAAATGTCCTATTAGAAAGAGACGCTTTTATCCAGGAGACTATTCTAGGATGGACACCTGCTCTACATNCATTCACCCGTACCGTAAATGTCCTATTAGAAAGAAACGCTTTTATCCAGGAGACTATTCTAGGATGGACACCTACTCTACATAACTTATATAGTAGTTTTTCGTGAGATACTTTATCAAACGCCTTACAAAAGTCAAAGTAGATAACATCAACATTTTTCCCTTCATCTACTAGGGAAGTCCAGTCATTCAGAACTTGTATCATTGCAGTTACAGTGGACTTTCCTTTCTGAAATCCGTGCTGGTTGTCCGAAATTATAGAATGAGTGGAAAGATGAGCTACTATCCTTTTCTTCAGAATCTTTTCGAATAGTCGTGCGAATATGGAAGTAGTGCTGATAGGCCTATAGTTAGATGGAGAAGTGTGAGGTTTTTTCTTAGGTATTGGCCTCCCTGACAAGTGCGTGCCTCCCCCTATCGGGAACTTCCGCCCGCATGAAGCTAAGGTTGCATATAAGCTCAAGTGGCCCGGCAATAGCATGCGCGATGTTTTTGATAAAGGATAAGGGAATGCCATCCGGAGTTAAGGAAAACGATTGCGACCAGTTAAGCAAAAGTTCTAGTATCTCTTCCTTACGAAACCAAACCGAGTCCTCCATTGGTGGATAGACAGGAACTATTGATGTGAGATCGCTATCACTCATGCTACAGGCAGAAGAGCATGAAAAACTAGCTTCGAAAACATCCGCCAGTAATTCCGCTTTTTCAGAGTCGAGAACAATTTTTTTGCCGTCTCGAGCAATGAGACTACCTATAGTTGGCCTATCCTTGAGTTTGGCTTTAATTAGTTTGAAAAATGCTGTTTTATCGGAGGATTCAATAATCTTCTTCTCAACATGTGCATTAAATCTCTTTAGTTGGCGGTCGAATTTCTCATTGATTCTTCTGTACTTTATCCAGAATTCGGGTGTGTTATTTTCTTTAGCCTCTGTCCATGCATCCCACCTCATCTGATAAAGGTAACTCAGGTGTTGAGGGAGGTAGGACTTGCTTACAGGTACCCTTCGGAGTGGGACGAACAATTCGATACAATGTGATAGCACTGCAATGAATAGTTCATATTTTTCATTAACCGTTGGGACGGAATCGAAAGAGCCAAGCCAATCCACACCAGCTAAATAACTTACGATATTGTCATAGTTAGCCGTTTTGTAATCCCTCTTTAGGAAGTATTTTGGACTCGGTTCAGACCGTAACCGTAAGTGGAAGTTTATTGTGGAGTGATCACTCGAACCAAGAGGAGGGAGGATGCTGATGTTATCTATTATGTTATCCTCGTTACATAGTACGAGGTCCAAGACACGGTCGCCGTGTGTTGGCGCATTCACAACCTGGGAAAGTGTGTGGGTAAGGCACAGCTCAAGGAATGATTTTGATACAGCGCTTTTAGCAACAGGGGAAGATGACCAACATATGTCAGGAAAGTTGAAGTCACCGGCCACTATACACGGAAGATTGGCGGACACCATATCACTAATTGCCTTGACCATTTGTTTGGTCATGGTTGCTGCGCAATTAGGAGCTCTATAAGTCATAATAAAGCGGAGGTTCCCAAATTCTACAGTTAAGTCAATGCATAGTATTTCATAGGAGTCGTCAACAGATTCGCTGAAAACTGATACTGGCACGTAATTTTTACGGACAAAGATGGCTACCCCGCCCCCTGATTTGCTTGTGCGGTCACATCTGAGAACGTGGTATTGAGAACAACAACGACCGAGCAGAGGAGCAAGATCAATTTCAGTTTTGAGCCAGGTTTCCGAAATTGCAACGATTTCTGGATTAGAATTGTTAAGGAGGTATGAGAGGGCGTCACGATTTTTTATCATAGAGCGTATGTTGGCTACAACACATACGAATGGCGAGCGCTCAGTCCGAGGATGTCTTATACGTTTTCCGAACTCTGAGAAATCATGGGATCACCACCATCAATACAAGAGTTGGTTAGGTGTGGAGACATTGATTGCGATATTTGGGATTGTTGGGAATCGAGCAACGGTTGAGAGGGGATGATAGCAGAACATGAGACGACTTCAGCATGAGGAGAAGAGCGCGACAGCCGCAGACCCCTAAGCCGATCCCTTTCGCATTTGGAGAGCGAAGGCCTTATGAAAATGCCCCGCACCGAAAAGGATTTGAGCTTAGGGGCCCGACGCAGAGTCAAGGACGAGTAGTACGATGAGGGTAGCACAACCTTAAGTAAGCGAGGCCTGTTGGAATTTATTCGGCCCATTCGATATACAGCAACAGGATGGCATTGAATGGAAAGGTGGTCCAGAATCCTACGTACGCAATTATTGTCATAAATAACCTTAGTAGAAGACAGATTAGCTTCACACTCAGCGATACCGGCTATTACGATAGAACGTTTCCGTTCGGTCTCTTCACGAACACAAAAGGATGCAGATTTAGGTTCATCAAGTTGTTCAAGAGGAGAATTGCGTATACGTGACAATTCTGACCTAAGATTGCCAATTTGCGATTTGAGAGAAGTGTTCTCATTCAACAAATCAGAGTTTTCTTTCCGAAATCTGTCATTCTCATCAATGAGCTCACGATTTTTCTGCAAGAGAACGGCGAACTGATCCTTGAACTGCAGTAGGTGGCTTACTACGGTCCTGAGATGTGCTGGTAAGGAGGCGTCGTTCAGAACCAGGTCCACAGCATGATCGAGATCATCACTCGCGGGCGGCGATCCTCCGAAGTCTATCTTGTGTTTATAGGTTACTTTGCTTAACGACACCCGAGATTGGTATGATCTTTATTCTTCGGCCAACGTTTCGGCAAATTCGCCTTCTTCAGGGCCTGAAAGGGCTAGACAATTTGAAAGATCTACGAGACCAAGTGCATCAGCAAGTCTAGTCAAAAGCTCAAAATCTTATCTTTCAATCAGCAAAAATTCCGCAAGAAACTAACGCAAACCTTTGGTCGCTGTACTGCAAGCGTGTTACCGCCGGCTAGTCGCGCGTACAGATGGCAAGTGAGAAGTAACCGGGTCAATGTTAATGTCAATGTCAATGTCAATGGTCCTGAAGAAGGCGAATTTGCCGAAACGTTGGCCGAAGAATAAAGATCATACCAATCTCGGGTGTCGTTAAGCAAAGTAACCTATAAGAACTTCAATCATGCCGAGATTCAGTGACAGTCGTACTTGGAGTCTATCTTGTGTTTTTTCCCCCGACGTATCTGAACAGGAAGAGCAGCAGGGGCAGGTGCGAGCGGTGTGTCCATACCGATGAGAGCAAATCCGAAACCGGACGGTGATCACTTGTGGCACGCACGATCTCTGAATCGATTGCTGCCCCGCAAGGTGGAAAATTTACCTGGGGTGGTGGCGTTAGTCTGAAGTTAGGCGCACCTCGCCACAAAAGTGCTAATAGAGTGAATGTCTCCGTGAGGAAGGCAAGAGAAGCTAGGATTAGCAGAAGGAATAACTGCGTTCACAGAATCAGCAGAAATATCGGTCGTTGACGAAAGGATCAAACAGCTCAGCAAGACAACCGACCGGGCGCAGTCGTTGCACGCACGAGAATGATATATATCAGTTATAAGGTACTTACTCCGTTTGTGAATGTGGTGTAACGGCTTCGCTGTAAGCAAGACGTTGATAAGACCTTTTTGAAGCATTTCCCGTGCTATTTCTGGGATTCTAGGAGGATGATTCCTTCCAGGGTGCTTTTTGGAAAGAACACATTCACCAAAGCCTATGTTATTTGCTCCGGAATGTTGCGAACAGTCTGCTGGAAAAGCGCTTGAGATGACCAAAAGCTCATTTTCTGAACCCCAACATATGGCCAAAATTTGATTCCAAGAGGTCGCTTAAATTTTGATGACTCTGCTAGGAAAAATTCAAATAACCATGGCATTCTCCAAAAAAATTGCAGTATTTACACCGCTTTTCTAGCTCCCAAATCCTCTATCCATGAGGAAAAAATTTTCCACGGTAACGACCTGACAATGAAAGTCTCCTTATTTTTCGCTTCTGAGTTTCTCAAGTTTTCTGCGCAGGACCTCGGGGACCTGCTCATGCAATGCACAATGATTCCTGCTAATTGAAGGAATCAGATCGCCCGTCGACGTCTCCGCTTATTGAAGTTTTGGGAGAAAATAAAAAGTCAACGTTCAAATGTCTTTTGCAGCAACCAATAACAACTATTCTGCTCGGGAATGTGGTAATGATCTTACCAAGTTTATGCTTTTGGATGGGAACGAGTAAGAACATGAACACCCGGAGTTTTTGAATACATTGCACGCGAATGCAGAAACGCTAGCGTTTCTAGTGAAATTATCACTAAAAGTAACTGCACTGACCTTTTCACTTACCTGTCGGGGAAAGACAGTTCACTGTGGTTTTGCTAACACGCTGACCTCCAGTGCTATGATAACTTTGAATGTGTTTATCGTTATCAGCACTGCATCTAGATATCCTATTCGGAGGGAAATTAACTGGGGGAAATAAAACATTGGAGCAAAGCCCACAAAAAAAAAACTTGGCTGGAACAAGTGGTAACTTTTGTTTTCCAGAATAACCTTGCAGCAAGCGTAGATCTTGACAAAAGATATACAGCGCTGGGAAATAATTACGGAGCAGGATCCTGTGGCCCATACATGAGTTCGTAAACCAAAGAGGATAAGTAAGTGTTGTGGTGCCAAGCAAAATATTCTTCCAAAAATGTATAGACAAACGCACTTTTCACCAAATCTACAACCTCCGATCTTCAGAGTGGTTAGTTTTCGCTGCCGCTCACTTTTCTTCGTTGCGAGCCGCGCCATTCAAAGTGATCCCGCTCCATGCTATGTGGCGATGGATGGATAACAGATAATTTCACTAAGATTCAGCTGTCTCTTCATGTTTTCGGAACAGAGACAGAACCTTCTCAAATGTGTGCAGAAAAGAGGAATTGTCAATTTTTATTGTGTAGAAAAGAATGTTTATTTGTCTTCATTTTTAATATCATCCGGGTCCAGCTCAGCGATATATGTAATTTCGAACGAAGCTAATTAGCCCACTGTGCGGAGTAACCTGTAAAAAGTATTGTCTGAAGCCGTGACAACTTATAATAATGGGTCTAACTTGTGTGTATGAGGGTATTGGTGTACTTAGAATAATGCATTATTTCTCGAGAGAATTGTAGCGCGGTTGAACCTGTCATACCACATCGTCGGGCGCACGCCTATACATTCTTGCCTTTGATGAGCACATCCAATCACCAACCCACCTTCTGCTTTCGATATGGGGAAAAAAGATCGACTTCCAGCATATGTAAGAAGTACTGCCTCCGCCTCCTAATTTTTCTCATTCAGCGCCTTAGCTGTCGCACGTTCTCTGTTACACAGCCGATATGTTGCTGTCCAATCTATTTAAATTGCCGCTTTGCAGTCGGGTAGATGTTAGCGAGTAGAGCTCACTGTTGTTTCTGTTTCGGCGGATACATGACGAGTTCTGCAGCCGACTCGTCAGGCTGGCAGTGTGCTTGAAACCTTTGTCGGATGGCAAGGATACGAGAAGCGATCACGTGCGGTACGTGTAACATATTCACCGTCAACTAAAGGTGACGCCTGCCACGGATTAGAGAAAACAAAAACTACGAAACAGCCCTGTTATTAAATGGATAGGTTACACGGCTAAATTGGAAGTTCCTGAAAACATCCATAGTTCCCTCGATGTAAGCGTGACCACATCATATGTATTGCAGTCGCTACTTCGGCACTTCGTTAAACCGGTTTAGGTGAGCGTTTGCACGACTCGCCCTCCATTAAATGCGGTCACAGACGAGGAAGTGGGACAAGGAAAATAAAAATTCCGTGGGAAAGAAAAGGATTTTTCCCAAAAAAATTTTTCCATCTGAAACTTCAAGAACTATTCTCCTCGAACTTTCAAAATGGAAATAAAGTTGCGAAACTGAAATTAAGCTAATATTATATCACCACAAGTGTTAAAATGAGCTCAATAAACGGCTTCTGACTGTGAGGCAAGGCATGGAAGCGAAAAGTTTAAGCAAGTCTGTACACTAGGGGGTAGTGCGCCATTGAATAAGGGAATAAAATAGCCCCTCAGGGTGTGCTACTTGGCAGTATCACTTATGAATGGAACACCACTCTTCAATTTTCTTTCGTCACCAGTTCAGCAGATGTTAAGTACTGTGTTCCTCTGCCATGACGATAAATAATGACAGTGACGCTGCTTATTTTACAACTCTGCAACTGTCTCACTAAAAAGCCACCTTCTGTAATGAAGATTCATCCTTAACGTCCGATGGCATTCGTAGAGTCTCCGTTTTCGTCTAAAACCTCGTGCAATAATTCTCTTCGGTCACTACTGTTTCAATTCGGTGATGTGGACCTACATCAATTGTGATTTTCCTATTGTACATAGATGCTCTTCTCATCCGTCTCTTTGACTTCCTCGCTGTAATCACATAAATAAAAACTCCTAAGTTCGGATGAGACTGATACTTTCACAATACTTATCTGCTTATTTATTTTCTTTTTCTTTGAATTTTGAATAGATGCAGTCGTCATTCTACTCAGACACCCGGACGTTTGGAGCGCCGGTAAACCCACAACTTTTTGCCGATGCAGGCTTCTAGCGGGTAGTTGCGAGTGGAGCAAGAAGAGTTGCTGAAGGTGCGGACTGAGCGAGAAAAGCTGCTGTGAGCGCGCATAGTGCTGAACTCACGCATTCCTGCGTCCTGTTTTTTTTTCTCCATTGCCAGTTGGCAACCGAGATGTATATAAGCCAGCAGACCGTTTTGGAAACTTAGTCATGTTTCCGCTGTGGCTGCGGACGGGTAAATCCGTCTTGCCACGACCATCTGGCTTGCCGAGTGCTGGCTTTGGAAGCGCATACACGTTCGGTGAACTCATTTTTGAGTAACTTTGTACCCACCGGTTGCTACACGGAACGACCTGCCCAGCTCCTGCCGTCCCCGTAGCAGGATCACGGCATATTAAACGAGGCATTAGACGCGACATACGACGGAGCAAACCCCACCCACTTTTGCATTTGTCGCGCAGATGTCATACGACGAAACGCTGTGGGCCGGCGCTCCAAACCAGGGATGTGCGGAAGTAAAATTTCAAATCCAGGAAAACATAAAACGGAAACGGAAGTGGAAAAGTGACCGGACGTAAAACGGAAAATGGAAAATTTCTGATAGCATATGAGAGCACCTTCCATTAAAGTACAATACATAGAAGCCCGACGAGTAAGGACCACTTATCTGTAGCTTCTTCGCCCATAAGCTTGTTACTTGTTACAGTAAACTCCAAACGTGCGTAGACAGCGGGCGAGACCGCGATTTCATGAGCAGAGACTTAGGGGGCTCTGCATGCTGGCTCTGGTAGTCTGGCTTCTGCCAGCTGCAGAGAACTCGAGTGCCACGTAGCAGCAGACAACCCGAGCCAGCATGCACAGCCCATGTACCTCTACCCAAGAAGGCTGCGCGCGGTCCCGCCCTCTGTCTACGGCCGTTTGGAGTCCACTGTATCTAAGATCAAGGAATTTCAGGTTTTTTTTTCTTGGAAAATTGTTCCATACTGATACAAATGATGTTTAACTTCATCTAAAGGTCTACTGGGCGCGTGTGGCGATGGCGCAGTGGACTCACTTCGTACGCACATGACCGATGGTTTGATCCCGTCTGTGGCCAACCATGCCATCCATCCCTTCGGGGTCGGTAAATTGCTAGCAGAGGAGTCGTGGAGGATGAAGCACTGACTTGGTACATCGGATGCCTCCCACAAGTCACTGCTGATGAATCGGGGTCGCACACTTTTTAAAACAAGGTGGAGGTTGTCATCCAAAACGAAAAGTCCCTCTACATATTCGTTGTTGAGAACTACAACGGCTTAACTTGCGTAGGAAGATGACGTGTACAGGAGAGGAAGGTTTGAACTAGGATATGGGAACAAAATGGTAATCCAAACGTTCGAGTGTTGATGAGGTTTGGCATGTTTCTTCAACATTTCAGCTATTATTTGAGCTGTACAGGAGGTTAGTAACAAATTTATGTCGGCTAACATTTCCTATCCAGAGCCTAAGGGATATGGCATGCTTCACAGCGACGCTGTCGCTGCGACCGTTCACCACCGAAAGCTTTCGTGCGACTGATCCTACACCAACATGCTATCCAACGCAAATAGTGTGATCAGACATGAGAACGTGTAACACTTTGTTATCATCATTTTCATTCATTTTCTTCACAGCGACGGTGTCGCTGTGGAGTATGCCACAGCCCTAAAATGGGCGATTCGTCAAGACAACTATCAAATCTCTCCAGAACCATGCAAACAATACTCTATGCCTATTTTTCGTCACAGATCTAGCTCACAGACTAATGCTCACCCTTTCATGTGGCAGCAGTGATGTTACTATGCTAGCGACAGCTAACTGTCCACTCAAGCGAATGACTTAGACACCTTATTTGTATAAGAAGAGTTGTCGAAGATATTGTGCGAGCGCACGTGTGATTGAAAGGCATTCTTTTTTTGCGGTTCATTTTCGGAATTCTAGCTTGGATCCACGAAATTCTCCCACATTTTGTGAGCTGATGTATCTGGTTCTTTTGGCAGGAATTTGACACTACAAAATTCTCTCCGTCGTGGTGTAACCTTTTGTATCTGCCAAGAGGGGTAGTTTTGCGTGATCTTGCTGTGCCGTCCAGGTGCTCTCTAAACTGCAGAGGAACCTTGTAGGAGGATCTCCAGAGGCAGAAGTTTCAGGAGCAGCAGAAGGAGAGGTCTGAAGAAGTGAACCTCTTACATTACAACTCTTATTGATTGACTTGCTTTGACTTGCTATTACAACTTTCCGTTAATTGACCTGCTCTTAATTAACTACTTCTTGCTCAACTTGCCAAGAGAATTACTTGCCCCCACCTCCTCCCCCCCCCC
>JARK01001404.1:9326-30591 GCA_000688135.1 Ancylostoma ceylanicum | reverse complement strand
GGTGCGTAGATGCACAAATTGCCAAGAAGCGGCAAAGAATCCGACGAAAGTGCCGTTGAAGACATGGCCGTCTCCAACTCGTGTGTGGCAACGAGTTCATGTGGATTTTGGTGGACCTTTGCAAGGAATCTACTACTTGGTCGTAGTAGATGCGTTCAGTAAGTGGCCCGAAATGATTGAGATGAGTAACATTTCGGCTAGCAAGACGATGAAAGCATTGAAGAGTTTGTTTGCGAGGTATGGATTACCGCAAACTATCGTGAGTGATAATGGCACAAAGTTCACGTCAGAGCAATTCAAGGCGATGTGTGACGAAGGAGGAATCGTCCACATTAAAACGGCTCCGTATCGCCCCCAGTCAAATGGACTGGCTGAGCGTTTTGTTGATACGCTGAAACGAGGTATCAAAAAACTTAAGGGGGAGGAGAGGCCATCGGAAGAGACTTTGAATGNCCCCCCCCCCCCCCCTCTCCATCCAACCTCCGACCTAGGAGTGGTATGCATCGTATGTAAAGACATTCGCCAACTGCTACCACAACGCTCTACGACAGTGCAGCTCTTCCAACTTCCCATCACCATTCCATTCGCGGAGGGAGTAAGGCAAAGCGACCTTATATCGCCTAAGCTTTTTATCGTCCCATTACAGTAGGTAATGAAACATTTCAATCAGGACGAAAGGGGCATTCGAGTTGGTAGGAGTTTCCTGCAAAACCTTCTTTGGCGAGATCATAATCTATTTTAGAGGCACGTTGAAGCACGCGCGGTGCTTAACGAGTTAAACGAAGTGGCGAAAAGGATAGGGCTGTAAATGAATAAGACGAAGGCCGCGTTCATGAAGAACGTCGTTGACGACCCCATAATATCCGCCTCACGCGACATTTGACGAAACGAGGATGTGTCCATCACTCTCAGTTTTTTTCTCGACTTAGTGAAGAATTTTTTAGGAACGGTCAAAACTTTCAGCTTCTGTTAGCGAGGACTTGATACATCGCATCATCTTTTTGGTACCGCTCTTGCACATCCTTATAGGGTCTTGCGTGCCTAAACATTGTTGTGGTGCTGCGATTATAGCTGAAGAACGTTGGATCTAGAATTGGATCCTTGCTACAATCAAAGGATGAAATGACAAAAGTAGGAGGTAAGTATAGAAAAGATATAAGAAATCTCAGGAAAAAAACTGGAAGTTTCCAAATTTTTTGACAAATTCACAGCGCGCTGGCTGTGCTCATGATTTTGACGCCCCTGTATAATCTCAAATCTTTACTGTGTTTGGTGCCTTCTTCATCCTCTATGGTAGCAACAGTTGCTTCCACCTTCTTGTCAGAGTTTGAGCCGTATATCGGAACAGGTCTCTGGAAACGAAAGGATTGAGCCACTGGCATTTATTCATGGGACATATACTTAGTTCATTTCATGGTCATTTGACATCGTCGGTTCCCTCCTGATTTCAAAGAAAACTTGTTAATTCCGAGAGAAAGTGAGAGGAATCAGGAAAATAAGTGGAATTTTGAGAGGATTCGTGAGAGATCTACCGTGAATTCACAAGTATCTGAATGGAAAACGCGCACATATCAACCTAAAGCTGTGGAAGCACAACTGTCAGTGTTGTGGCTGATGGCGTGATGCCAGGAGGCGGACTCGGTTATCGGCAGGCAAGAGACCGATGATCTCCCTAGGTGGTGTGGAGATCTCCCGTCCGGATAGATCGCAAGGAAGTGTGATGGCGGGAAACAGAGGTGTTTATAAGGCCATCGTTTGGGGCCTTAGGTGTGCGTGGATTGGAGTCAGCCGGATAGCCGCAGCCGCCCTCAGCCTTCTGTATTCAATACTAATAAACCTAGTATTCTTACTGGTTATCTACAGAAGCAGTAGTGGGGACCCTCGCAAGTAAGAGAGGGTCGGTAGAGAGAAAGAGCCGCAGAAGAGACTCTAGAGCTAGAGAGAAAGCTTGTGTGCCCGGAGACAGGCGGGTACACAACAGTGGCGATCAGACGTGAGTATAGATCAGGCGATCTATACAGTAGAGCTTGTGCGGAGGCACACCAGGTAGATCAAGTGATCTGTCGAGAGGAGCTGCTCAGGATTGCTCGATAGGTGGGGCGATCGATAGGAGAACGGTGTTGGCGGTGCGGTAGAGATCAGCTGAGCGGATCAGTGTGGCAAAGCTGGATCCTCAGCTGATGATGAATATGTTCAGGGAAATGATGAGAGAGGAAAGAAAGGAAATGATGGAGATGTTCCTAAAGCACATGGCAGGACAAGGGCAATCTAGTGCCACAAGTGAAGTGACTTCGGTTCCAAACATGATGTCAGCACTGAGCAACAGGATTGAAAAATTTGTTTATGATCCTGATATGGGCATGAGTTTCACCAAGTGGTGCACAAAGTACAAAGAGGTCTTTGTAGAGGATGCTAGACAGCTCAATGAGTGTGCTAGAGTGAGATTGTTGTGCGAAAAATTGGATAGCGAGACCTTTGAAAGGTACCAGCGGTATGTGTTACCTAAGGAGGTGACATACATTGGATTTGAGGAAACAGTTGAGACTCTCAGACAGCTCTTTGATGTGAAGACATCGGAGTTTACGATGAGGTACCAATGTTTGAAGTTGGAGAAAAGGGATGATGAAGACTATTTGGTGTATACTGGAAGAGTGAACGAGTTCTGTGAAAGTTCAAGGATCCATGAGTTAGATAGTGATGGGATCAAGTGTCTGTTGTGGATTTTTGGATTGGAGTCGCAGAAGGAAGTCGAGATACGGCAGCGACTTATCGCAGTGCTGGACAGAGAGTACAAGGCAGGACAGAAGATGTCCTTGCAAGAACTGTACAGGGAGTGTGAGAACTTCCTAAGTCTCAAAAAGGATAGTGAGAAAATAGCTGGCAACTTGAAGACCGTTGAAGCAGCTGCCAGGGAACAGCGTCGAAGGCGTGGATGTTGGAACTGTTGCGGCGATCACTTCGCGCAACAGTGCAAATCTAAGCCCTGGTTTTGCAAGAAGTGCAAGAAGACGGGTCACAAGGAAAAGTTTTGTGATATTGCAAGCCAGAAGAGGGCTGCTGAAAACGGAAAAGAAGGGCGGAGAAGCCGCCAAAACAGTGGTAACGGTAGAAACAGAGGAGGTAAGAATACAACGCAGTTTTCTCGGAAGCACGTTCGCGGAGTGAAGATCGCGAATGCGACAGCTGAGGTGAACTCCACGCGAATGTACGTGGAAGCAAGGGTGAACCAGCATCCAGTGAGCTTCTTGCTTGACACTGGATCCGACATAACCTTGCTAAACGAAGAAGTCTGGAGGAGCATGGGTGCTCCAAAGCTAGAGAAGACAAGTGTTGTTGTGAAGGACGCCAGTAGAAGTTCCATGAAGATTCATGGCAAGCTGTGGTGCGAGTTTGAGATCAAGGAATCTCGGAGTGAGGGCTATGCGTATGTGACGCCTCATAACTCGCTGCTAGGACTGGAATGGATTCAGAAGAACGAGGACTTGTCCTATCACATGAGAATGATGGTCGCTGAGGTGAAAGCCGATCACAATGGTGACGTTGCCATGAAGTTGAAAGAGACGTACCCTGAAGTCTTTGAAAAGGATTGAGACTGTGTACAAAAGAGAAGGCTGACTTGCAACTAGTGGGTGACGTGCGTCCAGTGTTCAAGGCTTGCAGGCCTGTACCCCACGCAGCTGTTGAAGCTGTCGAGAAGGAACTCGACAGGCTTTTGGAGATGAATGTGATAGCTCCAGTGACCCACAGTGAATGGGCTGCTCCCATTGTTTGTGTGAGAAAGTCCAACGGAAAGTTGAGAGTGTGTGCTGACTTCTCTACTGGGCTGAACAAGGGTCTCGAATCCTTCGATTATCCTTTGCCGGTGCCAGAGGATATTTTCGCGACGCTCAATGGTGGAGCGGTGTTTTCGCAGATTGATCTGTCGGATGCGTACCTTCAGATCGAGTTGTCGGATGAATCCAAGAAAATGGTCGTGATCAATACGCATAGAGGGTTGTTTCAATACAACCGTTTGCCTTTCGGGATAAAGACGGCTCCCGGAATTTTTCAGCAGATTATGAATAAGATGGTGGCTGGACTGCGAGGTGTGGCGACCTACCTCGATGACATATTAGTGTGTGGAAGGACAGAGCAAGAGCACACGGAGAATTTGCTTGCGTTGTTTGGAAGGATACCAGAGTACGGATTCACGGTCCGTTTAGAGAAATGCTCCTTTGCTAAGGCAGAGATTCGGTATCTGGGCTTCATCGTGGATAAGAATGGCAGAAGGCCAAATCCAGAGAAGATTGACGCGATCAAGGGTATGGTAGAGCCGAAGAACGTCAGTCATCTTCGAGCATTTGTGGGCATGATAACGTACTATGCGGCGTTTATGCCAACTATGAAAGATCTTCGTGGACCTTTAGATGCGTTGCTGAAGAAAGATGTGAAGTGGGAGTGGACCTCCAAACAACAACTGGCATTTGAGAAGGTGAAGAAAGCGTTGTCGAGTGAGCTCAACCTGGCTCACTACGATCCAAGGCAGAAGATTGTCGTAGCAGCTGATGCTTGCGACTATGGAATTGGGTGCGTGATTTCGCACAGGTATGAGGATGGTTCGGAGAAGCCTATAGCACATGCTTCACGTTCTCTCACAGCGGCTGAGAAGAACTACTCGCAGATTGAGAAGGAAGCACTGGGAATTGTTTTCGCGGTGAAGAAATTCCACAAGTATGTGTTTGGAAGAAAGTTCCTACTGTTGACGGACCATAAACCGTTGCTAGCCATCTTCGGTGACAAGAAGGGAGTTCCGGTATACTCTGCAAACCGACTTATGAGATGGGCTACAATTCTGCTTGGTTATGACTTCGACATAGAGTATGTCAACACCACGAAGTTTGGACAAGCAGATGGCTTGTCGAGATTGATGATGAAGCATCAAGTGGAGAATGAAGATATTGTGATCGCATCAGTTAAAAAAGACGTATGCACGTTGCTGAAAGAGTGCATAAGAAGATTGCCTGTCACAGTTGCAGATGTAGAGTCACACACAAAGAATGATCCCGTGCTCAGAAAAGTGATCTCGTGTGTGAGTACTGGGAAATGGCCAAAGGAGAACCAGAAACTGGCTCATTTCCAGAACCGTCGTGAAACCTTGTCGGTCGTTGGAGGTTGTCTGATGTCTGGTGCAAGAGTGGTTATCCCCCCCAGAAATCGGAGGTTTTGAAAGAGCTCCATGTTGGTCATTCAGGGATAGTGAGGATGAAGAAATTGGCAAGAAGTTACGTGTACTGGCCAAATGTTGATAGTGATTGCGAAAACATGGTGCGTAGATGCACAAATTGCCAAGAAGCGGCAAAGAATCCGACGAAAGTGCCGTTGAAGACATGGCCGTCTCCAACTCGTGTGTGGCAACGAGTTCATGTGGATTTTGGTGGACCTTTGCAAGGAATCTACTACTTGGTCGTAGTAGATGCGTTCAGTAAGTGGCCCGAAATGATTGAGATGAGTAACATTTCGGCTAGCAAGACGATGAAAGCATTGAAGAGTTTGTTTGCGAGGTATGGATTACCGCAAACTATCGTGAGTGATAATGGCACAAAGTTCACGTCAGAGCAATTCAAGGCGATGTGTGACGAAGGAGGAATCGTCCACATTAAAACGGCTCCGTATCGCCCCCAGTCAAATGGACTGGCTGAGCGTTTTGTTGATACGCTGAAACGAGGTATCAAAAAACTTAAGGGGGAGGAGAGGCCATCGGAAGAGACTTTGAATGTGGTTTTACAGGCGTACAGGACGACGCCTAATTCGAGTTTGAACGAGAGAACCCCGGCAGAAGTGCTCCTAGGTAGGAAACTGCGGATCAGAATGAGTCTGTTAGTTCCGCAACAGGAATCCGAGGAAGACCCACTCGCGAAGGCAAGGCGAGAGCGTATGGAGCAGCAATTCGACAGAAAGCATGGAGTAGTTAAAGGCAGTATGTCAGCTCGTCACAACCCCACATCATCTGAACAATTTCGGGCTGCTGAGCACATAGATGTACTTTGAATTTCAAAGAGACGTCGAAAACCCCGAAAAATACGGGATCCTTTGGCCGAGAATTTCAAAATTCTCGGTTGTACGAGAGGCTTCATTCCGCAGTGGAAGCTTACTGAGGGTACGGCATGGTTTTTCAACACGGGAATACTTGTTCTGTGTACAATAGCTTCTGCTGAGAAGTTCATTTCGACAAACAACCTCAATTACTCGCCGCTTCCTCCTTGTTTGCGGTCAGAAAAACTCGTGAAGAACACATTTAGCCTTAAAAGTAGGGTTTTTTGACCCCGTTTTTTTTCGAGTTTCAAGTACATCATTGGAATCAGCGCGTGGAGAAGAATCGGATTCCGTCGACATCTCGGTACCCAAAACGACCTGACACACTGCCTTTAAGAGGAATCATGAAGTTGGTGATAAGGTATATGCAAGGCAGTGGAAAGCGCCACACTTCCATTGGGTGAAAGGCGTTGTGAAGAAACGTGTTGGCTCAGTCAATTACGAAGTTGAGATTGAGGGAAAAACTGTCCGCAAACATGCGAATCAGCTCCGTTTCCGTGACGGAGAACGTCACAAAGAAGGAAGTGACACGCTGAAGGTGCTGCTAGAAGTCTTAGGAGCAGAAGATGCCTACAAGAGGCAGGAAAACGACGACGAGCCAAATCCGGACCGTGCCATCCCGAATGCGCGTCTCCCAGCTGTGTCCGATCCAACTTCAACCGTGCCGCCGATTCAAGGACCACCGCCACCAACGTTAAGAAGATCGACCAGAATCCAAAGACCTGTTCAACTTTTGATCCATCTCCTGCGTAGTAGTGTTGTATGAAATTTTTGTTGTTCTTCCTTGTTTGTTCCGTAGGTTATTGCTAACTGTGTAGTAGTCTAGTTTTGTGCTAACTATCCTACTGCGGGAGGTGTTGTGGCTAATGGCGTGATGCCAGGAGGCGGATTCTGTTATCGGCAGGCAGGAGACCGATGATCTCCCTAGGTGGTGTGGAGATCTCCCGTCCGGATAGATCGCAAGGAAGTGCGATGGCGGGAAACAGAGGTGTATATAAGGCCGTCGTTTGGGGCCTTAGGTGTGCGTGGATTGGAGTCAGCCGGATAGCCGCAGCCGCCCTCAGCCTTCTGTATTCAATACTAATAAACCTAGTATTCTTACTGGTTATCTACAGAAGCAGTAGTGGGGACCCTCGCAAGTAAGAGAGGGTCGGTAGAGAGAAAGAGTCGCAGAAGAGACTCTAGAGCTAGGGAGAAAGCTTGTGTGCCCGGAGACAGGCGGGTACACAACAGTCAGCATATTTTTCTGATATTGTTCTAAAATTCAACTCAAAAACTCTCATTTGATCATGACTAGCCTGGTCGCCCGGCTCACGCCGAACTCCCAGGCTTCTTGTAGTGCTCGCTTCGCTCGCATTGTTTTAGTAAACACTGAACATTCCCCACACCACGTCGGCCACTCCTCACCCTACTCATGTTCTTTCGCATCGTCCCATTTCTTAGCCTCAAAGCACCCATTCCTTGGCTGCAGATAGGCCGACCTTTTTCAACCGCCAAAATACTCCACATCCAGATGAAGAGAGAAGCTAGCCACGATAGAGGCACTGCTGTACTCTACTAGTTAGCGTTTACTTACTGTATGTAGTTGGACGCAGAGGAATCTATTCAGCTATGGAAGTGTACCGGATTGATAGCATATCCCTAAACTTCCGGGTCACGACATCTTCCCACAGCATTGGATCCGTATCCAGATTTCTCAACTTTTGCACGCCGGCCCACTTTCATCACACCGCGGTTTCCAGCTCCAGGCGTTTCCCCACTGTTGGGAGCCGGTACACCTTTACCACACCGTGGGACCTAACTCCAGAAGTTTTCCCGATTTTGGGCGCCGGCACACCCCTATCACACCGTTCGACCCAACTCCAGATGTTTCCCCACTTTTGGGCGCCGGTACACCCTTATCACACCGTGGCTCCATGCGTTTCTCCACTTTTGGACGCCGGCTTTCCCTTATCACAACGTGGAATCCAACTCCATTCATCCATCCAGTCTCCAGCCATTCTTTTTCTCTCGCCTCTCTCGGAAACATACCCACCCGCACCCTATCTTGTGTACGACCTGATAAACGCAGACTAACTCAGGCAATAACAGAGGGCGAACCCGACGCTCAAAACGACCCGACCGGGCCACTCGACTCCCTAATTTATGGGCGTGGCCAGCTACCGGGGGTGGTATTGTTAGGTAGATCTAGGATCGCCGGATGTATTGAGTGAGTGCGCCCGCCCTCTTGCCCGCGAATTTCAAATCTAGGATCGGCGGGATCTGTCCGCTACAAAATCAGATCATTGTAAAGTGATTCCTATTCTCTATTTGCTGTATTGCTGCTATGTGCTCTGTTCGTGACCTTAATAAAATCCTACCGAACCCCTTGTGGTCGTGTAGAAGAGTGTGGAGGCACGAAAATACCGTGTGGTTGTGGATTTCCCCTCTTTTTTCTAACCAACCGGTTGCACTGGGACCACTAAACCAGTACATGGGGGCCGAGCCACGCTGGTTGTAGAAAGAGAGGAACCAAGCAGAGGAGAGGAGCACTAATTGGAATCCGCAAGGATCGGTACTGATATTGTGTGAGGTAGTACAGAAGTGGCTTGAATCTAGAGAGATCGCCACTACCTAACTAGCAATAGAGAAGGAAAAGTGGTTAGCATCCATAGTGATCGCCACTTGAGGATCCAGTAAGGGAAGTTAGAATCCGGTAGGGATCGCCTCACAAGTAAACTTGAGCATTGGTGACTTGTACCTGGAGGGGTCGTCACTATCGATCGATTGCTCGTAGGCCGCACTAACATAGATAGGGCGCCGCGATATCGATCAAGAGTCTATAGCAGACACGTGCGCGCGCTGAGACTTAACGTAGTGCAGCGTAGGTTATCGATTGATCGATTGGGTGACGGCATCGATCTCAGGGCGCGCCGCATATAGAATAGGGCGCCGTTTCATCCCAGATAGAGGGAGCAACGAATCGGAAAGAGAAATTCAGGATAGTGGTGAGGAAAAGAACAGTATAGCGACCTAATACTAGCATTCTCATCTCCCACATCCTTCGTCACAGAATATAGTCGCTTGTCATAAACATTGCTGCTGTATTGTCGCATTATTGTGTATTTAAACAATTAGTAGAAGCAGTATTATTCGTTTTGCAGAATGTGTGCTGACGATTTCACCGAAGAGATGTTGCTCCAGTCTCCAGAAAAATCGACGGTAGCCGACGTAGTGATGGAGACAGCCGAGAACATGCAGCAGGAGGATCATATCGACCCGAAGGTGAGGTTGTTTGATCAAAAGAATAAAGAATTTGTGAGAACGACTAACAAACACATATCCGCTATAGTGGTGGAGTGTGAGAAAGCTCTAGGCATGTCGTTCAGGACCACGGATCCAATCCGAAATTCGGTAATGGAGTCCGTAGAACGACAGGCTAAGGTTGCGAAGGCAGCAACAAAAATTTTGTCGGAACAGTTGGTCGAGGAATGTGAGGAGTGCATTCAGAACCTTGAAGTGGAGAAGAGGGATGACATCGAAGAGGGTGTTATCGAAATCTTGAAGGTAGCTGGGCTGACACAAACCGATCAATTGGAGACATGTCTTGACGGAAGGATGTCAGACAGGGAATCTCTTCAAGTGTTAACTGACATGATTGGGTGTCCTAGTAGTGATCTAGTAGACCGTGTTAGGCAATTAGTTGAGAGAGCAAATGAAAAGAGTAATGAAAATGAAAAACTCACAAAGCGGATTAAACAACAAGTCGCATCGAGAGGATGGGGCAGCAGGCGTCAAGTGCGGACGTTGCAGGAACTGGTGAGTCCACCTCAGACTCTAATGCAAAATGATAAGGTTTTCCAAAGCGGGTGTCACCCGATCACAGTTAAATCCGCAACAATTACAGGGCACATCGATCTCGCTTGCCTCGAGTCAATCGACGCGCATGTCCTGCTTGCTAAACGAAAACTCCAACTGGACAAAGGATGCGAGCGCACGTACGTGGGACACAGGTGCGATCCTAGCTCAGTCTGGTAGTAGGAGTGAGGAAGTGAGAGGAAGGAAGTACGAGAGTGATGATGCTATACTAGAATACAGCAGCACTCCCGGTAGTAGAACCCTTCCATGGTGGGGAAAATCAGAGTTTTAAGAGGTTTGTAAACTCATTCCTGATGAGGTACCACAAGCCGCAGTGGGACGATCGGAGCCTAGTGCAGCATTTTGAGAGCTTTCTGAGGAAGGAAGCTTTGGTCACGTTTGAGACCCTACTTAGGGAGGTAAGAGAGAGTAGTTTCGAGGAGGTGGTCGCAGCAATGCAAGACGCACTGCAGGAGGATGGTAACTCAGCCAGAATTAAGGCGCTGCAGCAGCTGAGAAACTTATCACTGCGGAACGACCAATCCGTGGGCGAATTCTGTGTTGTGCTTGAAAAGATAGCACACAGAGCGTTCCCCGACACTCCAGCTGATGTGGTATCTTTGCAGAAAGCGGAGATACTATTCAGGCAACTAGCTAGCTGGAACAGTAGCTACTCGCTGTCAGAAGCGATTGAGACAAGTCGAAGCGGTGAAGCCTACGAGAATGTAAAAAGAGCTGCTCTTAGGTTAGAGAGGAATAGGAGAGCTGTAGCGGAAATGTCGCAAAGCTCAGAGCGTAAGATGAACCTCGAACCGCAAATAAACAATTCAGGAGAGAGTAGGTTCGAACGGTTCAATAACATCAATGGAGACAGAAGTAGAATACCAAGTCATACTCAACCGAGCGGTACAATGGCGCATAGCCGGCTTGGTAGAAGCGGTAAGAGGTAGCGCAGTCGAGGCCACAGAGGTAAGAGGTAGCGCAGTCGAGGCCACAAAAGAACTCTTCAAACAAAGGCGCAGTGGAGTGCTACAGTTGTGGGAAACGTGGCCACATAGCAAGAGATTGCCGAACCAGATCAGCAAGACCAAGCGAGGAAAACACCCGTGCGAGCAGTAGCAACGACCGTCAGGCTGGTTCGTTTTCTGCTCTGGTGGACAAGTTAGTCGGAAGTGTATCCATGAGCAAGGGAATCTGTTCCAGTAAGGAACGCAACTATGACGACCCTAATAAGGCACTCTTCAGAGTTACCGCGAGATAGAGTGATTGTGAAACCGAAAGGGAAATGTAAGCCTAAACACTCCGAGCTGATAGACTATTGGAGAAAACTATCCAGAATTTCAGGCTTTCGTGAGAACTATGCACCACTAGCTGATATCGGAGAAGCTAAAGATGGAAGTAGTCAGCACGATATGCTAATAAAAAGCCCACATAAGGTTAATGATACCCCGATTAGGACTAAAACTAAGCATGTGAGGAGAGGGAGAAAAACAAGCGAGGAACACAGAGTGAAAACGTTCTTTTCCAGGGCCACTATGGCATCGGATCCTGTTCTTGCGGATAACAGTGCTTTGGGATTGTTCTATGTTTGTCCTGGTGCCGGAAAAAGTCTGGGCAGCAACGATCCCGGGGACTACAGATGCACCGTCAGGGATATGACATTTGCTGATGTTATCCCGGAGGAGCAAGACCCGACGATCAGGTCTCTCCGAATCCACTCCATTTTCTCTCTGGCGCGTATGATCTCGATATATGAGAATAAGACTGACGTGGACAAGAAGCGTTTCCTGATTGGGTCGCCGACGCACACCTTCGTCACGGTTTCGGGCGCGAAGGCCTACACATTCTTCAAACTCAACTGCGAGCACGTTTTGAAGGCCCTTCTTGTTCATGACGGAAGTAGCTTCGCGATGGCCGCAAAGGAGAACGTCAATATTGACATCACGCAGCTGAATGATCTGGCAAATGCCGGAGTTCGATTTGCGCAGACGCATGTTTGGGAAGATGTCGACATACGAGGACCGGTGTGCAAGACAGTGTTGTTCGTTCCCTGTGGTTTGAGAGGATACGCGAGATGCATTCGGCTAGAAGAAGGAGTAAGCGTGATTGTGTACGATAGCTTGAAGGACGTGATCACTTCGTTACGGGATACCACGCATTTGAGCAACTGCATCTTCTTAACTCCGACGACAGACAAGCCATATGATGCGTCTGAATGGCAAGCGCTGTCGATGGCAGTGACCACGGTCGCGAGGTTGGGAACAAAGCTGGTAGCAGTCAGCAGCCCAAGAGGTGAAGCTGCGGTAGAAAGACACGTACGACATGTTCGAGGTCATCAAGGAGTCCGCCGCGGCAATGAGGAGCAATATCACTACGATGTTCACGCTGGTGCCATCACTAGGTGAGCCATTTGTCTGCCTAGGAAAGAAGAACAGGAGCTCGGAAGTAGCTGTTTACCCGGCTGAAGCTGTCAGGTCGTTCTTCACAGCCTTGCAGAAGTATGTAGCGCCGTACGTGAGGGTTGGAAAAACGGGCCTGTATGAAGTTTTTGAACACCCCACGGCTCGAGCAAAGGCTTATAAAGAGAAGAAGAAGGCGCAAAAGTTAGATGGTGATCATACTCACAGGAATGTTCAAACCACACCATCAAGAGGACCCGATTTTGGATTCAGTACATACAGTGGACCTGTAGGAGCGGAGGTGCCACGAGGACGTGGCCGAGGAAGAGGATTTCCACAGGGTAGATAACGTGTACATGGAGATCGTTGCGCTAGAGGAGGCTACAAGAACCGATTCTACCCTTATTAGTCATGACTTGTTTAATAGTTTCATAGCTTTTGTTCAGTTTCGTATGTTTATGTTCCGTTTCACATTTCTGATTTGATTTTTCTAGGCACAGGTTTTGAGAAGTACAGGTTTTAGGAGTTACTGGTGTTGATAATTACTGGTTTTCGCTTGATTTATACTGGTCGATTTTTTTTTGCATTCTCATCATGTATGTGATCCTATGAATACTCATCTCATTGATATTTCCTATCTCATTAATGTTATTCTAAACGTTTTCATTTTTTTACTGATATTCACCGGACCGCAGCGACAGGGGACGTCGCTCCCGAGAGGGGCGGGTTGTTAGGCAGATCTAGGATCGCCGGATATATTGAGTGAGCGCGCCCGCCCTCTTGCCCGCGAATTTCAAATCTAGGATCGGTGGGATCTGTCCGCTATAAAAGGACCATCAGATCATTGTAAATTGATTCCTATTCTCTATTTGCTGTATTACTGCTATATCCCCTGTTCGTGACCTTAATAAAATCCTACCGAACCCCTGTGTGGTCGTGTAGAAGAGTGTGGAGGCACGAAAATACCGTGTGGTTGTGGATTTCCCCTCTTCTTTCTAACCAACCGGTTGCACTGGGACCACTAACCCAGTACAATATGCACGAAAGTTCCGGAATGGCCGATAGGTACCCGGCAGCTTTCTGGAATCCGAACGCGATATCGTAACCGGTCTGTTTACATCTGCGATGTTCCGGGATTCATTCCGACCGGGTTCCGGTGGGCTTCCAGCGTGCCACCTAGGAGTAGAGTGAAATCCCAGAGAGCAAAATTTTCGTGGGTGCTGCCTTCAAGACTTAAATGGCATACTGGAAACTGTGAGGACTTTCTTTGCGGATGCAAGAGTAGTTAGCAAAGAACCTGAATGACACAGATCCATATTTAAAAGGTTGCAGCGACCCTGGAATGTGTTGTTGGTATTGGAGCAGAACAGGAGGTTGTTACCAGATTTACTGACTAACGTTTCTGCGAGATCGCCTTCTTCAGAGCCTGCAGTGGGTGGGCCAAAATGAAACCTATCCGACCA
Organism: Ancylostoma ceylanicum; assembly: GCA_000688135.1. NCBI lineage: Eukaryota > Metazoa > Nematoda > Chromadorea > Rhabditida > Ancylostomatidae > Ancylostoma > Ancylostoma ceylanicum. Next base: position 16,820 of record JARK01001404.1, on the reverse strand, counting down.
AACGTCTTTTCAACCCCACAAACGAAACTCTAAGCCCAGTTTTTGATCACACAGTGAGCCCCACAGGCAGTCACATCTCACCTTAGTATTGATCCGGAACGCACTGTCGCCAGATGCCACAGACGAGAGATTGGGTGCGTTAAGTAACAAGAGCTTCCTTACATAAGGCGTACGTTTCGACAGGCGCTCCTCTTTGCGGTTCATTTTCAGATTTTGGCTATAGTATCCAAAAGGCGTTCAAGGATTTGCGCGCGGAAAATTCGCTGTTCGTGCGCCAATATCGAGACCTTAACTCCAAAATCTGCTCCGCCGTGTGTATGTAGCCTGTACATGTCTAGTGGGGTGGATTCTCGTGATCTTGTTGTTGCTTTCTAGGTGCTCCTTGATGCGAATACACAGTGGGCGGGCTGTTTCGCCGCTATACTCGTCGCCACACTCCGAGCAGGAGATCAGGTAAATTATGCCTTAACCATGCAGTCTCTTCTTCTTATCATTAGGACAAATAATGCAAACCGGCGTGGGAAGGAACCTGTCATAGATTCGATTCCTTACCAGTTGCCTTTCAAAAATGTTTGGTGGCAATCTACAACTGGAATTCGGAAAAAAGTAGATATAAGAAGTACAGTTTCTCCTGACGGGGTTTGTAACAGTTCGCCGGAGCAAGTTGACGTGCAAAGATATGTATCGCCGCTGATTCCATCGATCAGACAAGCCAAGACGAGCCAAGAGACAAGCCACCTCACGTTGCTGCTGCGGCGGGAAGCCAACACAGCTGGGAGCGATATCTCGCCCTGCTCCTACGACAAGTCACCTCGTTCCTATCAAAAGTGTGGTTTTCTTCACTGCTGTGACTTTCGATGTACGTTATTGCAGTCGGCGTTGCAAGGAGATCAACGAACAGGTTATCACCAACATGTGAAAAGAGATCGCCCCTTCCTTTGAGCGGGTTTCCGAAATTTAAGCGAGCATCGTCAAAGATTTCAAGAATGCACGATTTATGGGAAATTTGACAAGAATTACCTGCGAACCAGCAGAATATCGCGGTATGTCTGGTTCACAAAGGAGTCACAGGCAACTCAGGCGGAAATGGTGTCAAATGACCAAAGTGACAACTTTATGTGCATGAGTAGGAGCTTAGATGATGTCTTGTAACACCTTTTTCTCTTTATCACTGTACAGGGAAAGGAGATGCAAACTATGAACACATTATCCAACACGAATTTTGGAATTTACCGTGAAATCAATAATAATTTACCGTCAGTAACTTTTCCCCAGCCTCGTAACATAGAAATAACAACTGTACCAAACATTTTTCGGTAAACACTCGAAGTACAGGAATCGAAAAGAAAAACTTGCAAATTTCTTATGAAGAATTCGATAACGCATGGCTTCACGACAACCGATTTCTGTTGCGTCCTCTCCCATATCCACTTCATTGAGGTCGTGCTAAACGTCAAAAAAAAAAATGTTTTTCTTGCAATCTCCAGCTAGATCTTACCAGAGGTCCGATTAACATAGGCATTGTAGGAGCTCATGCTCAAAAAGTGGTCAAATTTCTTTCGCTACTCCCAGCTAATCTGTACAGGATGTTTTAAAAGTTTTTGGGCAAGCACTACTGTCCACTTAAACAAGAAACGAGACATCGCCGCTATTCAACTGTACATTGTCTCTCGGACTCGGTTGTTCTAACCGCTGCCGTATGCACAAGTGCGAGCCAGAGCCCAATGTAGGAGCCCAGACGATTGTGCTGTAACCTTCGGTTGAGAACAGATTGTAACCTTCGGTTGGGTCCTCCATAATGTGCTTACATCAAATGAGGTCTCTTCGAGAATGGCGTCGTCATATCCTCATTCGCGCTACTAGGCTTTATCGTTGACCCACTACGCTGTTCGGGTTGTAATCCTGGCGCACAGTCATCGAAGTAGCGCCAATTTAGGAGAGGATAGGGGCAATGCGCATGGGCTGTAAACTCGACGTATTACACCATTCGGGCTGCGTATGTGCTACACAATGACCAGAGATATTATCTCATTATGCAATATTCTCTCGGTTTTGAAGTGCGTAGGTCGTGCACATGTGCAACTTGTCATCCTTCTTGGGAGCTCAGATGACCGTCCCATCATTTCTGCACGGAAACTGGTGCCGCTTCGAAACCACACACTGGTAGAACAACATTCATGTACAAAGCACTTTTTTTTCAAATATTTGGACGACGGTGTGACGGCAAATCTGAAAGTTGAGAAGACTTATGTGAAAGAGCGGAGAAAGAAAAGAGTTCGAAACGTGAGACCCAACTCAAGTCCAGCGGACGACTTAGGATGCTTCCTTGGGAACCATCGATCCCTATGTACCACCGATCCCGATATCCCGCTTCTTTAGCGTTTTCCCAGTTGCTAGAGATAGATCGGAGATGATTCCGCAGATTTTGTCATATTCGGCACGGAGAACATGGCCGAACCGTCGGAACGGCTCCGCGGAGCTTGATCAGCAACGCTAAACGCTGCCGTATGTCCTGTTTGCAGATGTAATCGGAACGTGTGTGCTGTTGAAGCTCTGCTTTGTTTTCTGATGAAGGTCATCTGCGCACCGCAACGTTCAAAGCGCGAGCTTCTGGAAATCGTTGGTGATGGCGATGATAAAGAGCAGCGGGGTGAGGCTGAACCTTGCTGTGAGCCGAGGAGGATGGAGAAGTCTGCTGACATAGAGGATGTGACGTACGCTAGCAGAGAGGATCCAATTTGAAGATTTTCACGCTCAAAGAGAACAAGCGAATCGGACTATAGTTCGTACAGTCGGCGGTGCTATCCTAACCCTTCGAGATGGATATGATCGTGCTTTGCTGCCAATTCGCAGGTGTTCTTCTCCGTGATGAATCTCGCTGGTCGGTCAGCGGAATTCCAGTGCTGCGACTCTGCTGCATATCATCAGGATCAGTCGCTTTCAAACAAATGAGGGTTTGTTGCGGTCCGCTCTGGCGTCGGAGTGAGATGCTTATAGGGCAATTTATACTAGATGCGTGTGACTGACGCGCGTGCGTCTATATGATGAAGAATAGGGGCTAGTCGCATCGCAGTCGCAGCTTAGTCGCACGCGTTCACGGCCTCGCGACAGCCGCGCGTTCTTTTCGTTGAGAATTTCATGCGGCGTTGACTGGTCTTCATAGAAAATTTTCGCAAGTGGTTGCGTGCGTGTGATAGTCGCATCTGGTATAAATTGCCCTATACAGGCAGTTCAACCCGGAGTCGGTCTCGCGCTGCTCGAACGCATGAGTTCCAGGTAATCCCATATCACTTCCGGGATTGTTTCAACATGTTAGGCAGCCATATATCACTGCGACTAACAGGATAGAACGTGCGCGATTTGTCAAATTCACCGTTGTGCCTTCCACGTAGGAATTCGTCAGCACCGACTCTTTTCTAAATCGCCTGTAAGTTGCATCTGTTATGAATTGCCCTTATCTCAGGCATTTATGGCTTGAAGCGGCATGTCACGTGCGCTCCAATTGAAAAAAATAGGTCTTTGGGTGCCGTCCTACTTGCCGTGACTGTGACTGTGTGACTGCTGTTCCCGTGCCATAATGCTATTCGCTTGCTATTCGATCGCTTGCTATTCGATTCGCGAGCGAAAAAGCAATTCAATGGCAATAAAATAGCAAGTGGATGACAGCCCGAGGGCAAGTAAGACTGCAGACAAAAACCGCCCATTTTTGAGATGGGAGCGCAGGTGACATGCGGCTCGAATCCAACGAATGTCTGAGGTAGTGGTTATCAGCATGATGAAACCAAGCAAAGGCCTGGCTTGAATACCATGAAAACATTGAAAATACATTGATAGAATCAGTGGAACAGTAGTTAAGCATGAAATGTTCCTTAGTCATGCCAACTTCAAAATTGAGCATCGAAGGCAGTTTGTGTAATTGGTGTGAACCTTTCATGCAAAAGATTTTGAATTTCAAGTTTAAATTCCAACTGGTTTCACAAGGCAGTGTTGACGTCTAGGAAATAGTGCGAATTCATCTGCTCAGAGGGGAGGTACGAATACAATTGCTGCACTTACTTGCAGGGCAAAACAACTTGGATTTGGGCTGCTACGTAAGCTGTTGAACCTCTCAACGAGGAAAGAGCACTTTCTTTCTTTGGCCATCACTCTATTGAATTGTCTTCGCACAAACTTCAAATCTGTTGAGGGCGTTATCTGGAAATAGGATGCTAAAAGAATTCTACTTTTTGATTGACATCGTGTGTTGTTCGTGTTAAGATTTGTGAACATATTACATATTTAGATATTATCAGACTTAGGAAGAGAGCACCGACGGGATGACATATCCGTCCTGCCTGAGATGGCATGTAGGAAGGTAGACTTGGCTGTCGAAAACGTTCGAGTAGAAGTCGTAGATGCCCTTCTCCATTACCATTGAAGATGGAGAGATCGTTCCGTCTGGGCGCCGGAGCACAATCATCTTTGTTTCACGGTTGGCAAAGTTTCGGCAGGTGTTGCGGAAGCTTCTCCCTGCCTCTGCAGCTTTGGCCAATACTGTTGCTCTTCTCTTCTTGAGCTCTTCTCTTATCGCTTCTCTGCACCGTTTTGCGAGCTTGGACGTAAGGTGGTAGTTTACTGCGGCTCTCGCTGCTCACGCTCGCGTATCAGTTCGAGGGTATCATGAACCGTATGTACTCTTCATCGATGTTGTGGTCAATGGTCTCTTCCCAAAAGCCGGCTCACGTAGTGAAGAGATCCCAGTTGACGGTTTGTTTGAAACTCCTTTACTTGAACATCGCGGCTTTCTGTCCTTTGATCGAAAAGAAGAATCTAGCGCGAAGGAGGCGATGGTCTGATCCGGTGTCGAACCTCGGCACAACACCGACGTCGGTCAGGCCTTTGGTTGATGATTATGTGGTCGTCATGGTACTCTCTACTGGGTGACTCCCACGTCCATCGTAGGGAGGTTGACTTCTGGAATTGTGAGTTACAATGGATGGTCTTCGTCGTCATGACAAACTCGGAGAGCTTCTCTTCTTGTCCGGTCCACAGTAGCCCGTGGGTACCGATGTGAAGTTCTTTAGGCGTTCTTCTAGGGCCAATCTTGGCGTTGAAATCGCTAACGGTAACCTTAAAGATTGTGTGATTTCCCCTGTAGAACTTCTCCAAGCTCATATAGAAGGTCTCGATCTCGTTTTCATCGTAGCTTGATGTTGGAGCGTGGACGACGAAGACTGCTAGGGCCGGCATTGATCCACATCTACTCAGGCTGCAAACTCCCGATTAGGATCGTTAGTTGTTCCAAAGAATCGATGTTCATGGCCAAAGTGGTGTTGACGAGGACAGCGACTCCACCAACTCTTCTACCGTCGCAGGTTCCAAGAAAAAACTTCCTCTCCAGTATCGAAGGTAGTGTTCAGCAACCGGCGCCTCCTCGTCTCGGTCAGTACGATGACTTCATAACTGATGTTCCTGGCCTGCACCGTCAAATCCTCGATGGAAGCTTCCGATGCAAGCATTCACGCATTGAAGGTACAGATCGTCATCATAGACCTCCTCGTTTTGAACAGCCTAGATGACGTCGAGCCTCGTCCTCACTAAAGCTGCCGTACCAGTGACTCTTTGGAGATTGGGGGACGTGTAGCTTGCGAAGAATGGCCCACAGGGAATGACTTGCTGAGCTCTATTCCCTCGGAGGGGCTGGGGTTGGGTCTCACCGGGGAGTTAGCCGGGCTTCCCGGGAGTGGAAACAACAACGGCTTCTCGGGGGTGGAAACACTGAACATGAAATGATATTGGATGCTCGTGGAAACGCATTGTCCTGCAGGTGCCTCAGTAGAGATCGTATTGTGTGTGCAAGAGAAAAACCCGCTATCAAAAAAAAAAAATTCAAAAACACCATGAGGTTAACCATGTGAAGTGATATCAAAAAAGTGCGCAAATGTCCGACACAACCTCAATTAAAAGGTGCTTCGGTCCATTTCATGCCACCCTTTTCTGCGCAAATGACCGAAAGTTGTTGCCATCGCAAAAAAAGATGAGTTTTCTTTCAGTTGTTGGAAAACACCAACAACTACCACTCCACTAGAACAACTCTAAATTTGTAAAACTGTTGTTCCGACTCGTTCTTAATATTTTCAAAACCTATACGAAGTTGTAACGAGAAGCAGTGAAGCTGTGCTGTTCAGCTAAGCAACATTCAATGAATAGATGTATCGTCGCCCGAATATGAGTATATATAATCCTTTCACTCTGATTCTTATCATGCCAGTGTAGCTACTACTGTTGTTTTTGAGAATTAAGACACGTCTCTTGGTTGAGCGGATGCAATATCACAACCGATGCTAGATTGAAGGTGCAAGTTTTGTCGTCCTCATTCTGAACACATGCTTCCTTAGTGGCCGTAAGATTTCGAAGCAGTGTTGAGATGATGTGATTATGACGACGAATGAGGTGGCGTCTAGGAGTCGGCGACGACTTCCTGTGCAAGTGGCAAGGTCCTCAGGTCTTCTGATGAGCTTTGAAAATATTCTTCGGATTATTCGTCGATGAAACAGTACCGAAAATTTGATCAAAATGGAGAGAAGACGGAGGAGTGGGTGAAGTTCACACAATGCGACGAGAGCGACTAAGAGAAGCCTCCGTCGTTTATTGGAAATCGCATCAAACTGCCGAAGAAATTGTATTAAACACTGACCTACGTTGCGTACCAAAATACGACAATCCGGCTAATGTTGGTAGCAGAGGAACTACCGCGCAGGAACAGATTCCGTTCAAGTTATGGTGGAAAGGAGCAACTTCCTGTCCCAAGCAAGGGATAAATGGCCAACTGACACTACCACTGATCCGACCATAGGAACCTACCATACAGAAGAAGATCAAAGTCAAACAGCCTCAGAGGACGTCATCAATTCAAGTTCTTCCCAACAGCTCAAAAACTCTATCGAAGGAAGGCAAACTTAAAGATATAGTCAACTCCAAATGTCCGTAGACAAGAGTAGGGGCCGCGGCGCGGGTCTCTCGCTGTCTGCTGCAGGGATTCAGCGTGGCATGCAGGGCAGAGGCGCGGAGGAAAACCGCGCCGCGGTCCCAACTTTTGTCTACGGACATTTGGAGTTGACTATATATGACTGGAGTTATTCATTTCTCTCTGTTCCCTTCTTCAAAGATCCCTTCCCCAAAGTAGACCTCGATTTTGCAGTGCCGAGAAAGCAATCAAATGGGCGGCCGAAGTAATGGTGGTCAGGTACACTAGGTGCCGACCTAAAGCATGTGAGCGTCTACCCAGACCAGGCGCAGGATACAGCGAAATACAGTCGGAAAATTAGAAAACATCCCCGCCAATTAACGGGACTAACGCTAAGGACGATGAAGCTGTCAGGTTGTCACTGACAGATTATGGCTAACATAAGTTAAGCTGCTGAGATCAAGGCTGCAAATTGTACATGGACAGGCTGAGTTTGATCAATTGCAACACTTATTTTATTAATTATACAGTGCGTTTCATAATTATAC
>JARK01001403.1:865677-884562 GCA_000688135.1 Ancylostoma ceylanicum | reverse complement strand
TTTTATTTTGGTCTCTTGTTCCGATCATTAACTCCTGTAGTGACTCCAACAGACTGGAGTCATACATTAGAGCTTAGAAATATTATAGGAAAGGGAGTTGAAGAGGCGGGGTGGGGGGGGGGGGCACTCTTACAAAGCCTAATCATAAGCTTCAGGCTTAGGCTTAAGCATATGCTTAGGCTAGTTCGTAGGCATAGGCTTATGCCTATGACCCTTTACAGAGTGTCCCTCTCCAACTCCCTCTTCGCCCTTCAACGATTTAAATAGTTAGGTGCAGACGGGAGCACCAAAAAGAAGAGAAAATATATGAAAAAATTGTTCGACTTCGAAATCAAAAATATACCTTTCTCTACTTTAGCAGCAGGCAATATTGACTCCACTTGACTCACAACCTGGTTTTTACGATTCAGAATCGGTTCGACATGCTCCTCGCTGATTGGCACGATTATGTGGTCCGACATCACTGCGACAGAATCACTGGATCGCATCAAAACTTGCAGTTCATTCGCATGTAGCTTACATAGAATCACAGAAGGCGAAAATGGAGTTGGGCGGGGGGGGGGCACTCTTGTGAAGGGGGCATAAAAGGTGTCATCGGATCGGCTTTCCTGAGAAATTATCACCTAAACTATGCGGAGGGGTAATTTAGTAGCCTAATCACGAAAATCGTACTCGTCCTGTAAAATCGCCCCGTTCTTATAAGGTTAACGTTAAAGCATAACAACAAACAAAGAGACGAATATAGCAGTGGTCATCCTGACTCAATGCTGTTCCTTTGCGGCCATATCACTGGTATCACCACGCATCACCAACGCGAGCTCATGCAAAGGCGGGAGCGTAGCGGTGCACAGTGTGCAATTTCGCAAATCTAGCCGCTCAAAATGTATTTTTCGAGTTACCGCAGCAAGTCGCGATTACTGCATCAAAGTACTCGCCGATAGTCCGCGCACACGATATGTGTGGTTTTTTGGCGACCGATCACCTGGAAGGGCATGATTAGATAACGGAAAGATGATATATAAATCCAACACCGCCCACGTAAAACAGATGGGTACTTCATAAATTGTCTCTGTCGCCTGTGTGGTCGTCTGAATTTTCCATTCGGGAATCGTTCAACAGATCTTGGAACAAGCTTTCATATTTCCTGGTGACCATATGTGTCAGCCATATGGAACAAATCCAAACTTGGACGAGAAATGAGCGACTAACCACTTCACCCACTCGCGTTTTCGGTTAGATCTAAAAAAAAGTTCCGCGAGATTCCGCTAAAAAATATGTGTAGAGGCTAACAATAATCTTCCTGCATACGAGCATATGTGTTGTTTTTGCGACCGACTGCGACCCTCTACAGAAAACACTCAAATGTATGCCGAAACCACTACTCTCTAGGGCGGATTTTTTGATATGTTTCTAGGAAATGGGGTTGCAACTCCGCATGGAGTTCCGTTTCCAGAATGTCATTGCAGGTAGTGGTACGAAAGGCTGTTCTGAGTCTGACCCATTTTATCTGAGCAACACTTAAGGTTCGTTAGACTTGCACAAATAGCGTATATGATGAGAGCAAGTGAGAAAAGGCGGAACGGCACTTTTGAGTTTGCATTTTGGACAAAAAAGTATTGGAATCGGGAAACTAGAGACGACCCGGAGGAAAAGTAACATAAATAGGAAATTTGGTGAAGAAAATCCCAGTTAAAAATGGGATAACACCGTCTTCAAAGACATCCTGTGTCGACCTACCGTGCAGGCTACCACTTTTATCAAGCTCAACATTAACAAATCCTCCCGGATTTCTTGAGGTTATAAGATTTCTACGTAAATTAGCATTCCATGACTGAATAGGCTCATTATATGAGCAACAGTCCTTGAATTACGGTTTTCTTGATTGCGAAACTTCAAAAAATGTCTAGCAATTGACTATGTGAATTCTCGTCACACCCATTAATTGGAAATTTTTACAAATTTGAAATTGGAACGCATATACATGTTTCAGGGGCTTGTTTGTTTGCAAACACGCTCAAAAGTTTCAATTTGTATGGCTCAGGTGCTGTGCGAAAAACTTGTCCTCAGTATATGATCTAGCACTCGCGGGCTCTATTTCAGAAGTGATCGAAAGTGCCCTAAAACCATGGCTTCTGCGGGTCATGTGTAGTGCTTAGAGGAAGCAGGGTAAACAGAATATATATACTAAAAAGTAAGGCAATTTATCCAACGGCTCACCAGAAAATGATTTTGAGCGGCTAGATGCTCGAAATTGCCCACTGTGCGGTGTGATCCTAGAATGGTTTCATTTACTACTAGTAAGGGTGGGTGTTTTCGGCCGGGAATAGCTCCATTCACTAGCGGAATGAAACTCTTATCGAGCACCACCGCTACGCTCACGCTCTTGCACCAGCTCGCGTTGGTGATAGGTGAAGGTATAGTGATACGGCCGATAAGGAACAGCACTGAATCAGAATGACCATGACTATATCAATTTTGGCAAGGAAAATGGAATGGAAAGCGAAGTAATGTTTATGAGCCATAATTCCGCTTTTTAACTCTACAAACCTCAGATTTCTTCGTTGTTTCATTGGGGTCTTATTCAAGGAAATGAACATAATATCACATCCATTTTTTGCAGTAGCTATAGTTAGTTAATTATGCTATAGCTAATGTCACTGTCATTTCCCTGGCGAAATAGCATCTTGTTCAATCCTCCTTCATTATTTTTACCGCATATAATAAAAATGGGATTATAGCACAAAACGAGCACGATTTTCACGAGTTGGATATCAAATAACCCCCTTGGCGAAGTCTAAACAAGAATTCCTTATGAAAACCGATCCAATAACAAGAGTTTTATAATTCTGTGGAGGAATCTCACATTAGTGTGAACATTACAAACTAATCTATGCACTTTTGAACCTAAGCAGGAAAAAGGAACAAAGAAAAAAGTAATAGGGCAAAATTAATAAAGTTGTGCATGAAATTGTAGAGAAGCCAAGCACCAGCATATTCAAAAACCAGATTTTCGCGCGTTTATCTGGGTCGCGCGCGACAACTCGTCCAAATGGCAGTGTTTCGAAAATGCCCTTCACTTAGCGAAACGAGGGGTTCAGTGTTCTGCGCCGAGTGTTTGGGGCTCTACGGCCCATGGAATCACCCTGTCAGTGCTCCTAAACTGTTTGAAAGCTTGTGCTCCTCCTTTCTTCACGGTTTCCGAATGAATGGTTCAAGTAAACCCTTCCAGGAACCCTAGGAACCGTATACAGTCCATAAAAAAATCGGCGGACTCCAGTTCGGCGGGAAAGGGGCGTGCGCCACGCCCAGCAGGAGTCCGCCGATTTTTTTTATAAACTATATGTATTTCATCGGTGTACATGGGTTCTCCATGAATTGTGGAACATGGTAGGATTTTCGTGGGTTCTATACGGTTAATACTACACTGATTCCAATTACCAACGTTGTTTTGCTGACTATCTCCGTTTTCTTCCCAAAGTTGGCATTTTCCCCAATTTCCTATCGTACACCTACCGTATTTCTAGCAAAATGAAGTTAGGCACAAAAATGGATGCGATATTCGTGGCCAACACCGCAAATAATATACCTGCAGTAACCCTACAAAAGTGGAGTTACGGCACAGAATGTGTACGGTATCCGTGTTCAGCACCTCAAATAACCTACCTGGGCAAAGTTTGGGCAGAAATTTGTCCCCGAAGGTTTGGGGCAGAACTAGCCGAATCATGCCATCTATTCGAATGTTTGAATATTCAAAAATTCGACAATTCGACAATTGCGAAGAATTCGAAAATTAAAGGGTGTTGTAATATTCGAAAATTCGAATATTCGAGAAATTGAGGGCTTGAGATTATTCAAAAGCTCGAGTACTCGAATATTCGAGGGTCACTTTGTTGACACAAAATCGCTTTATTTTTTTACCAACATCTGTTCTTCTGAAGTTGTATAAGGGGAAAGAGAAATTTGGAGTGACACTCAAGTTTAGGCTTAGGCTTAAGCTTAGGCCTAGGCGTAGGCTTAGGCTTAGGCTCAGGCTTCCAGGGCAGTGTGCATCATTGAGATTATCCAGAGTAACTGTGTTAGCGCCACACAAATTCACTCATCGTTAGCACGGACGTCAACACGTTTACCCTGGGTAATTTCAACGATGCATCCAAGCCCAGGGTGAAGCCTATGAGCATTGATAGGGTCTCTCTCTCTCTCTCTCCCTCCGAACTCCCTTTTCACTCTCATGTAATCAACGAGAATAACGTCAGTTTCCCCTTTCAGAACGATATTTTCCATGTGATTGCGTCCAGGCAAAATGAACAACAAGAAATCTGCATGGATATTCATTGGTGGATTGCGGAGCGATTTGACGGAGGGCGACGTCATCACTGTGTTCTCTCAGTGCGTTTTCGTACCAGTAACTTATTTTAGTACTAGTTGACCACACGAAATGATGTCATGAAGAAATTTAACACCGTTTTTGTGCTATTGCCAGGTATGGAACGTTGTTCCCGCAGAAGGTGGAACGGCCGGCCTCTGCGATTGGTCAACTCGCCCAAATGACCAATTGCATATCCGTACCGCGCCGCCCTTTCCAGATATAAAGCCTCCGCACCCCTACATATTACCGCATGTCGATATCTGGTTGACGCAGATTATTTACCCATTCAGATGGAAATATACACCTCGTACATAATATAGTTCCAGTGGAATTGATGGTGGTGGCCTTTCCGCGGCCTCGAAAAGCACGCAGCGCGACCGCGCCGCTCACGATGGAATCGTCTGGAATGTGGCGAATCTGGGCTTTCTTGATAGTTGTTCATCACATATTATGTTAACTAATAAGAAAACTAACCAACTATCAAGAAAACACCATAGTCTGTTATCTCTGTGAAGATTCCTGCTCGAGCGGTGCGGTCGCGTCGCGTGCTTTTCGAGGCCGCACTGAGGCCACCGCCATCGACGCCCACTGCACCTTCTATGCACTTACGTTCCCTTGATATTAGTGTTTCCTCTTAATATCCGGGATTTTACTGCGAAGTACCTACTTTTTCCTGATTTACAAATTTTTTTACAAATTTTCCCAGATTCACAGTATTTATAGGTTTGGTGAAGTGGTCAACATAAACCTTCCGCGCAATGAGCAAACGGGAAAACCTCGAGGCTTCTGTTTCCTTTGCTACCGTAACTGGGCCAGTACCACTTTAGCTGTCGACAATTTTAATGGAATTACTGTGAGTTCAGTGCCTAAAGTGCTAAGTTGAGTTCCGAATGTTCGAATAATTTCTCGAGTGAGTTGAATTCAGCTACTTGGAAGAACACTGAAAGTGAATTACGTGGAGGAGTATAAGGTACCAAAGTACAGAGAAGATGCTGATGAAAGCGTTAAACGATTGTGGGAAGAAGGCTGTGGTCCAAAGCCCATTCAGTTACCTGGCATGAAGAAGGAAAAGGTGCTATTTTTCAGAACTTGGGATTTCATAAGCTGTATAGTGGTACTGTAGGGGCCCTGTGCAGCTTATACATTCCAAATACCTCAATCTTAGGGAATTTCCAGTATTCAGTAACATCTTGAAGACCCAGTCATTCATCTATCTCATTATAAGCTTTTTCAAGACGTTGGACGACAAACGAGAGAAGCATCACAGGAAAAGGGACGAGAGGAAGGATAAGGAGCGAAATGCGGTCAAAAGCACTGCTGTTGCAGTGAGCGGAAGCAAGGATAGGCTTTCAAAGGTTAGAAATTCACTATCAATGTTTTAGTTTTTTTATGGAAAAGGAATTATTAGCCATGGACTTCTTCAGAAGAATGATTCCTGCAGGAGAATTGAAGTGCTGAGAAATCAAGGAGAATCTCTCATATACAATCGCAGCCGTAGAATCTGAAAATTTCCGCGGTATTCGCATTGCTCGCGGGATTTTCACACTGCCTCTTTAAGGGTGAATGACTTTGAAAGATAAATGCACAGTTAGAAAAGAAAGAAATAAAAATAGATTAAAAATAAATTTATGCAAAACATTGCCGGAAGCCTTCCTGGACTACCCGTTGTGAGATCCTGGGGGACGTCGTGCAGTGAACCCCGAACACTGCATCGCAGCAACTGCCGAGCAGAACCTGCGCTTAACTTTTAGATCTCCAACGGAGTGGAACCAGCGACAGGGACGGATTGCAATCCGCCGCTCTACCACTGAGCCATCCGGGCCACTTTTTATGGTGGTGTTTGTCAGATAACTGCAGCGGACTAACGGGAAGACAGCATATATTATTTGCAAAATACCGGGACTAGGCGGGATCCGAACCCCTGAGCGTCTGAACGAGGAACAACCGCTCTATCCATTAGGCCACGCGTACATGTCGTAGAAGTTCGCGCAATCCACTCAGAAACCAACCATTTTCCTTGACAGTTCGGTGTGGAGGAAGTTAACTTCTCCAAAAAACAAATTAGTAGCTGAGTTAGTGATCTCGCCTCAGATCCCGCAAATAACGCGAATCCCGCGAAAATTTTCAGATTCCACAGCTGCATCACATATTTTTGCTCTTTCCTTTGTTTCTCAAACTTCTCTTGAACCCTCTTCTTTGGCGAGCCGTAATTCATCTGTGGTCATCAGAACAACATTATGCATTTTTTAAAATTTTCGTGATTTCACGCTTTTAAGGTTATCTCCACCAAAAAATCATTAATAAATCATATTTTTTTTCACAAAACATAGATATTGCTTTTTAAGATTTCCCGTTGTTTAGGGATAACTATTGCTAGCACCTCGACTGGAAGCTACATCAAAGCTATTTTAATGGTGTTTTTTCACCTGCTAATGATAGAGAGTACAATTACCCTAACTTTATCGCAGTTGGCCAGATATCACAGAGGCTACCTACTCAGTAAGGTTTTGAAAGGGGTAGAGCTTCACTCGATATTTTTTTGTTTCAATGGGCCCGTTCAATGTTAAATGTTATTCTGGAGGAAAATGAAGATTTTCACTGCAATATTTTTCATTGCAATCATTTCTTAACTGCAGTCCTGGAAATAAGTGGTGAAGTCTTGTTGAACTTTCCCTAGAAATTCTAAGAATATTGACTTCAAGAATTCTATGTATTTTAAATGGTTCAAACTCAAAGAACAGAGGGGAAAAGGAATGACGTACTGCTGTAGGTTTGGCTCGAGTCCAACTCAATGAAAAGTCTAGATAATTCGATCTGGGACAGGGGGTGTGCATTTAAAAAATTTCAGGTCTGGTTACCTCGTTACACTGGGCAAAAAATGGCCTTTACGCGTTAATGCGTTAATTACGTTAACTCGCCCCGGCTACCAGATCAGAGCTTCACATTCGGTCTAAATCTCACAGTTGTTCGTCGAGTATATGGAGTTTTTAGTGTTTTCACCGGGGAACAGAACAGTGAAAAAAATTAGAGAAAGAGAGAACGCAAGAAATAGTACCGTGTTCGGAGAGACAGGCGAGAAATGCAGATCACAGGCACAATCACTCAACTATCGTCGTTTTTGGAATGTGCTATAGCACAAGTTCGTACAACTATTGATTGGTAACGAATTTTTCCAGCTTACTGATATAATCTCACCTGTTTTATTGATATTTTTTGCTTGATAATTCGATGAACTGACGAGATTTCAATAGACAGAAGAAGATTAAGGAATTAACAAAAGTCTAAGATTTTTAAACACCTCGTGCCCTAAGGGTTCTAATCCGGTATTTTTTACTGCGTTCCGTCGCTTCTGTGATGAAAAAACAGGATGAAAAGACATTTTTATCAGTTTATGATCAATTCACATCTATACATGTAACATATGAACGATAAAAATTCGGATTGAGCTTTTCCTCGTGGAGCAAGCGCGAATTGTATGCTAAGTAGATGCATGGCAAGTGAATCGAGCACCGACAAACAGTCGCAAAAGGAAGGAGAGAGGAAAAAAAAAGAGAAAAAAAAACAGAACTCGTGAATGGAATAGAGAAGAACGAATATAAAACTCAATACATCGTAAGCTGATCTCTCTGTGTCGTCTAACTGCAAACGAATAGGAAATCTCGCGAAACGCGTGCACGTCGGCGCGCTATGGTACAGAAGAAGAACGTTGAGAGGAGAAGGAGGTAGAAGGAGATTTGGCAGGCTGGCGCTGTGAGACTACTCGCTAATCGCTAGGTCGCTAGTCGCGCGCGCACGCACGCACGCGTGGCGGTTGCGGCGCGGCTCACATCACCATTGGCGCTTTGCGGCCGGCTGGATACGGTGGCGGCGGCGGCAGATCCATCACCGCTGCTGGCGCCGGTTGTCGCCATGAGTAGCTGAAGCGAACGAGGGGGATTTTTATGAGATTTTTGACATGGCTCATTGAAATTAGTGGCTATACTTACGCTGCTGGTACAATGTTCGTCGTCCGTATGTATGGCGATGGATAGTTGTGGACAGCCGCATCGGGGAAGTAGTCTCCTCGATGAAGCGGCACGTGGAAGTTGCCTGAAAATTAATAAATTTTTTTCATTTTCCGGAACCATTCGAATTCATTAGTTAGTGTATGTTAAGTTTTTTGGAGTTCGGAGCGGATGAATTGCGTCGCGAGCGGTTGCGGCGCGTGCGACTCTGTTAGGATCATTTGGGGGTAGGTCTTCACTAGAGTTCTACATTCAGAAGTATTTTTCGAATATTCGGAATTTCGAATTTTTGGGGACCACCGAGTTAAAAAACCACCGAGAAGAAAGTATTCGAACTCTCGGAATTTTTAAATCCACCACAGAATTTTTGAATATTCGAATTATTGAACATTGCAGAGCCATTGAATTTACGAATATTTCAAAACTATCGAATTTTCGAATACTCGAATTTTTGAGTTTTCCTCACCTTCGAGTTTTCGAATACTCGAACATTTCAATAAACAAATTTTATCCAATTCGGTCGAAACTTCAGTGTGAACCCAATTTTTCTATCCGCGGTATGAACGTGCCTATCAAGTCAGTTGGTACCTGTGCTAGCGGCTGCGTTGCATAGCGAGCGGTTGCGTCGCGGCAGTCTACCGCAGATGGGATGAACTGGGATAGGGTTTTTAGTGTTTTTCGAGCTGCGCTACGGTTGTCTCCACTAGGCTGACTGGACATCAGGCGGCCGGCTGCGTCGCGGTGCGAGCGGTCGCGACGCGTCCACGTACGATCAATGCAAAAAATTGGGGCAAACCTCCTGGTCGTTTTTTTTTCAGCCCAACGAAAGTTCTCACAAATATTACTGGAAGATAAATAGGCGACAGCGTTGCGAACGGTCGCGTGCAACTGCCTGCTACTGATGCGGCAAACTGGGTTACGCTTTCCGACCCCGCGCTAAGGCTGTGTTTCCCAATTTTCTGACCCCCGGGCGAGCAGCTGCGTCGCGTTGTGAGCGGTCGCGGCGCGGCTGCGTGCAATCGACAGCTGAGAATCTTCCACCTGAGACGCGGATTTTGCACTATTCATTGAGAGCTGGTACCAACTTCATACTGTGCAATGAATTTTTCAAGTGTTATAGACCAGAAATAGGAATTTCTCCAACATCTAAAGTGGGCGTGGCTTACGTCGCACTGCAGCAACTCCCACACGTGATATTGTTATCGCATGAAACTTGGAAATTTTGGCCAAAAAGGCATATACGGTGATTGGAACGTACCTGTAGTCATAGGTGGTGCCAGATGATTCACGTATTCCGAGGTGAGGTCGATGCATGACGACGGTCTTCGTTGATGACTGAGAAGACTATTCGATTCGCGTAGAAGTCGATGCATCATTGGGAAGTCACGGAGTCGTTCCGTGCTCAACCCCTCCTTCAAAGAGCCGGGATAAGTTGCGCAATTGCAGAAAAAAATCATCAAATGCTGTTAGTTTTAGCGACATACCTCATCTATGAAGTAGTCGTGGGTGGCCGACGCTGGAGGGAATGCTGGCTGCCCGCCGGCTGCTTCAGCGGCCAAGGGTCCCATAGCGATTGATTGAACCACGTTGGGCTAAAATGGGTAGTTTTGGAAACTCCGCCTTATTTCCTTGAAAGTAAGGTAAAAATTTACCTGGAGGTGCAAATGCGGGTTCATCTGGGCGTTGGTGCTTCTCTGTATGTCAAGAGCTCTTTCGTATGGAGGCGGGTCCCTGGTCTTGCCTCGAGAAGCTGGCTGGGTGACGTTCGGCAGCACAGAACCGCTTGGCACTTCCTCATTTGGACTCTGTAAATTGGAGCAACGTTGGTTTTAATGTACACTCCCGCGATTCTGGTTGTGTCCACAACGTACACTTCGATATCCGTTGATGACATGGTAGTGAGCCGGCATCGAGTGGACCCTGTTGATCACTCCGTTGGAAGATTTTTTGGTGAACAGTCGTCCACCATTAGCAGTGACCTGCGAATCCAACAGCGCAACCGCAACGGATGGGTGTCCCCACAGCTAAAACAGGAAATTAATTGACGCTGATGGCCTGAAAACGTCACTGGGTCAAATTTTAGCAGTGGGTCGCGTTTGATTAAGCGCCCATGGAGCAAATTCATTTATGAAGATAAAAGTCCTCAGAAATGAATATAGCTAGCATTTCTTCACGGATAATCCTATTTCTTATCCTATTTGGACACTTAGTTCCAATTTTTCCTTCAAAACGTTAAGAACAAGACGAGTTAGGAACGAGAGTAAATCTCTTGAAAGGTATTCTTAAACGAATTTTCTCCCATTTGAACAGACTCATTTTTGTAATTGAAGAAATCAAATGAAATTATGGAAATATGTTCTTTTCTAGGACTAATTTAAGAATTCTCTCCGTATTTCCCACACCGACCTGCCCCCCTCTCCCCCTCTCAGGGAACAACCACACGAGTTTATTTATTTATTTATTTATTTATTTATTTATTCATATGTATATTTGTGTATTTTCACTACACGGTGCGTTTTGTCTCATTTCGTTACATATTTGTTTAGTATTAGACGCAAAACTGCAGAAAACATCCACTGATTTCTACTTCAACAGATTACCCTAGGTATTCTTGGATGGTTAGTGGGAAACTCTGGGAAATTCACTTTATTATGAAGAAGAGACGGTAAGTGGGGATGAAAGGAAAATAAAATAACTATTCTGGATCTATAGCTCACTGGACACTTTTACTTTTACATACCATTTCATTTGTTTTTGGATAAGTAAGTGAAAAAAAATTGGCAAAAAGAGGAAATGCCCCAAAACTTACGTCAGAGTCAATCTTTGGTTCGCTTCTCGCTTGTCCAGAAGCGCTTAACCTCTGCATCTGATGATCAGGAGCACACCATCGTAGAGCTGGAGCAGCCACCACATTCCTGGAAAAGGTAGCATAACCAGTGTTGGAAGGACATCCAGGGTGGTGAAGAAGTGTTATTTCTGGCTTTTATTAGGGTGATATCTAGGATTTTGAGGTTTTAGGTTCCGGAGGATGTCCTTGAAAAATGAAAATTTCTGTATTTAGGATATGTTAGCCCTCCTGATCACAGCGGCTTTGCTTTTTGACAGCAAGAAATTTTGTAAAAACTGAAAATAAATAAATAAGTGCACATAAAAGCTCACGCTTCATTATCCACCCTCTCGTCGATGTATCCTGGCGGTGGCTTGATTCCAGCCGTGCGCAAATCATGCAGCGAAATCGACGACTGTTGTGGAAGACATGAACGCAGCGTCGAGTCGGCGTCTTCGGAACGAGCGCAGCCCTATAAGAAATCATTCAGCGGGAGTATATCGCTTGTCGCTTATGCCCGCCTTAGTCGCTCGCTACCTAATCTCTCTGAAGCCGTAAATGTTGTACCTGCTCATGATGATAGCTGTGAATCATACTCTCCGGAAGCATTTCGTTCGAATGTTGCACGGAATCGCTTCGTGACCCACCAGATGATGAGTACTGTAGCTCACCCTGAAAGCAGCTGTGGTGTTTAAATATATCTGTGAAAAATATTGATCTACAAGGAAATATCCGGAAAAATTCTTTGAAGTATTTTCGTGCCAACAAGGTTCGTTAGGTGCAAAAAAATAATTGGAAAAATTACAGCAAAATGCCAAGGCTCAAAAAAAACGAGGGAAATGGAAATTTATTCGGAAAATTACCTGGTAGGGAATACCGTACGCTTCCAGAATAACGAGGTCCGATGGTGTGATGCCGGCTTTGAGGTTGAAATTCACGTCGACGGGGGCACAACGTGTGCCGGTCTCGATCGTTTGGGAGGCGGAATCCACACTGGCTGGGCGGCTTAAATGAAGTGAAATCAAGTATAAACGCAGCTTTGGAAAAATGTCGGAAAAGAGTAAAAGTTAGGAAAAGAATAAAAATTCAAGGATTTTGAGTAGAAATTGGAGAATCAAGAGGAAGTAAGTTTAATTTGACAGTTATAATTGATCCAAACAATTTTAATGCTGATAAACTAACACATTCGTGGCATCCACAACCGGATGAGTCACATGATCATGGATATCGCTCGGATCTGACTCTGTGGTTGAGGGTAACTTTCGTTCCGTCTGTTCGCTGGCGTCGCTGGTCTTACTGGACTGACTAGCAGCACGTTCTTGTCGAATATCTGCAGGAGAATTTCATCAGTTCCAGAAATTTCTTGGAGTCGGAACCGATTTGCCATGAAAACTCTGGAAAAACTCACGCTCCAACTCCATTTTCTCAATCTTCAGATCCAGATTCGAGTCCAATTTTATGCGGACTCTTTGCTTGGACGACACTGAACCCTGGCCTCGATCGCCTGAGCTGCTTAATGAGTCGTGTAGCAGCGAGTCACAGTCTGGAAATGGCCGCATTGTTCGGAAAAAATCTTGGAAAGTAGCCAATATGGAGCGGTTTTACCGGGAAAGTGGATAAATTACTGGAAAAGCTGTGGGATAAATGACTGGATGACAAAAGCTTGGGATATGTGTTCCTTTTTTCCGGGTTTAGCTTGTTTCACAGGTGCTATTCCTTGGTCCGAGGAAAATTCATAGAAAAACGAACATTTCCAAAGCAGTTTAGACATTCTTTCCATATCATAAGTTTTCTTAGCATTTCCAATGTTTAGAGCTCTAATTTTCCCTTTGAACTCCCATAGATTTCCCTAATTTTGTGGACAATTTCATGGACAGAAATACCTCGTTCATGCTCTCCTGGCATTGCAGTTGTGGCATTTGACGAAGTCGACACTCGATCAACGCTTTTCTCGTGGAACAGTTGCGGAAGTGGAGCGATTTTCCCATTTTGATGAGACAGAACCAGCAGCGTTTGGTGCACAGCTCGACACAGTTCCAGTAAATACCTGGATGTGGAAGATTTCCCCGTATCTCGCGATTTTTCTCCCAAGATAGGGGACAAACCTGGCTTTGCTCTCAGTCTGCGCGTAGAGGCACATTTTCGTGGTGTCAGCGCCGACGATGGTGAGTTTCTTGCGATCGAACGACAGTCGAGTGACTCGATTCCATGGAAGCGCTCGGAGGGGAATTCGTTCGCCATCTTCGCCAATGTCGCACATTTCGATACCTCTGCAACGTGGTGTATATTTGACTATTTTATGATTTATTCATTCAGACTTATATAGGTGCCTATATGTTGATAAGTCATATCCAGAAGGTCACGGGGAAGCTTTATAGGTGGCTGGTTCGTAAATCAGAATCTACTCAAAGTTTTTCGGGTTATTATCCAAAGAGAAGCAGATTTGCCTGGTTCTATGACATAGACAAAATCGAGCGGTGCTTTTTCTTAGCCTCGCAAATTGGTATCGGCCCGGGCTACAGTAGAAGAAGGCAGAGAAAGACAGAGGTAAAGAAAGAGAAAGAAAGGAGGAAGGAAGGGGAAGGAAGGAAAGAAAAGAGCATAAGATAGAGGTGAAAACTACGTATGAATGAAAGAGAAGGTAGGAAAGAAGATAAATAGAAGGTACGAAAGAATGTAAAAGGTAGGAAAGGAGGTAGACAGTGGGAAAAAGGTAGAGGGGATGAAAGAAGGTAGAAGATAGGAGGGAGTGTAGGAGGTAGGGAAAAGGTAGCGTTAGGAAAGAAGACAGAAGGTAGGCAAGAAGATAGAATGTAGGAAAAAAGATAGGAGGGATGAAAGAAGGTAGACGGTTGGAAGGAAGGTAGAAGGTAGGAAATAAGTTAAAAGGTAGGAAAGGTAAAAGAAGCTAGGAAAGAAAGGAGAAGGTAGGAATAAGGCAGAAGATAGGAAAAAAGCTGAGTCTGACGCAGGGGCTGCTAGCGAGGAGGCGTGGGGAAAAAGTGACAACTCTGCCACTCCATCGAACCGGATGGAAAAAATAATAAAAATATTAATTATAATACTAGACGATTAACGATAATTGCTTGAGAAATAATAATAATTGATAACTAAAAGTAAATCTTCACAGAGTTTTCATTCATTTTACACATAAAGTTCTCAAAAATTCGGCGATCCCTTCTCAACGGGGGATGTAGGAGGTATGGAAAAGAAAGAT
This sequence comes from Ancylostoma ceylanicum, assembly GCA_000688135.1. Classification (NCBI taxonomy): domain Eukaryota; kingdom Metazoa; phylum Nematoda; class Chromadorea; order Rhabditida; family Ancylostomatidae; genus Ancylostoma; species Ancylostoma ceylanicum. The sequence continues at coordinate 870,148 of JARK01001403.1, read as the reverse complement.
AGTAAAACGTAGGAAAGAATGTTGGCAAGAAGTTACGAAATAAGGTAAGAAAAAAGAAAAGAGATGAGGAAAGAAAAGGGCAGGAAGAAAAGCAAGATAACAATCGCTCCCTTTTTCTGCGTTTTTGTCTGTCTGTTCATCTACCCGGGACAAAGAGCCAATAAAAAGATTATAAGAGGCTGGATATACTCCATATCAATACTTTGGGCCGGATATCGCTATAATGTTTCTGTTTCTTCTAGAGATTCCCCGTCTACTACTTTATCCACAATGGACTTTTGCTATGGGTCTGCCTGTTTGCGCCTCTATGCTCTGTCTGTCTGTGTCTTTGTCTGTCGGTCTTTTTGTCTGTCTGTCAGTTTGTCTGTTTGTCTCCACTTCTTGGTGCCTATGATCACCTCTTGATCACGATAACATTAGTCATGTGCTTGCTTAGTTTTTCAGCCATTGAGTGCTTCCTCCATCAGGCTATTTAATCCTATCTACTGTTTCTGAATATGTGCTCGTACACCTGAACGTCTCTCTGTTTGTCTGTTTGTTTGTCTAGGCGAATGTCTATCTACTTGACAGCGTATTTATCTGTGTATTGTTTGACTGTCTGTCTGTCGCCCCCCCCAATCGTCATACATTTTGCCCAATGTGTCTGTCCGTTTGTCTGTCATGCCGTGACGCCACCCCCCCCCCCTTCCGCCCCACTCCGTAACATCCCGGCCAGTGCGCGATCTAACACCAGGTTTTTGCTCTACTCTTAAGGAAACTTGTCCAAGAAAAAGTGCCTACTTCGCATTAATGCCGAGCACAGCGTTATCTACCGTATCCATCTTGTGCCGTCGTAGCCCATAAAGGTGACAATTCAAGGCAAACGGCGACCTGAAACACAGTTCATTTTCCTGGAAATTTCAATTCAGCCGGGTAGACATGCAGAAGGGGATACTGTAGATTACTGTAGCACCAACCGGCTAGCTTCAAAGGCGAATTTCATCATGGCGTCCATGCGGCTCATATCCTTTAGATCTTCCGATGCTGCTGGCATGTACTTACGGACATACTCCAATCCTCGCAAGTCTATCACCCAAATGGGGAAATACTGCTCAGCGCGGAAATACCTGGAAATCGCGAATCCAGGAAAAACGTGGAAAATCGTGAAAAATTTCCCGGACGCACCCGCCAGGATTGTCTCCTTTGTCCACTTTCAACGCCAACGCCGCCATTTCCCAGCATCGCTCCTCGGATACGCTGTGTCGACTGGCCCATTGATCGAGGAAGTTGTCCTTCAGTTGGAGGTAGTAGTGCTCCAGCGCTTTTGGACATCTGAAATGAAGGGAGTTGGTCCCGCAACGAAACGAGAACTTCGTGTTCGCTGGGGAGAATCGCATGTTTTCTCCCATTGTTTTGTTGAACAAACACCTCGGCCGTCAGGGTTGCGATTTGATGTGATCGAAGCGCGTTTGCGCCCACGAATGGATATGCATCAAAGATCAAAACCCGTAACAGGAGTTGAATGGCTAATAGCCGAACAGAAAATATGCTATTGAAATGGTTACGGTACGGGAACAGTGAGGCCTTCGCAGAATTCTAAAAATTTCTCGGCATAGCCCTTGCAAGTGTTGTGATTGGCCACCGAACTAGGAAGCTCCTCCCCCTACATCTAGTTAGCCAATCACAGGTGCCGTTCTCACAATTGCAACTTAAACAACGGAGACTCTCACCGTATAGTCATCCTCTCAAGAAATAACTACTCAAAGCGCAAACCGACACGAAACAGGAGTTCTTGGATAAACCCCGAACCCAACCCTGCCAACAAATCTGTGGCAGGGCCCACGGAGTTCCATTTTTCCTCATCTGCAGAAGTGCCGCGCAAAAAACCACGGAAGCTCAACCAAAGAAAAAAAACCATGGAAAACGGCAAAACTCACGTGAGCAGCCGAACTTGGTCTATGTACACACGAACTCGAAAGTACAACACCAGCAACGGTCGGTTCTCAGTACTTCGATTATGCTGAAATTGGAAGTCAATACTGTAGAATACTTTAAGAATTCAGTAGCTGGTTTTAAGTATAAGGCATGGGTACTGCAGACGTGGAAAAGGCAGAGAAAAATCATAGGACTCCTACTGAGAATGCAGTAATAATTGGGGAATGAAGTATTTTTCAAAGAATTGATGAGTTTTCAATTTTCTGCAGCTAAGAGTAAGGAAGAGATATCCTTGAGTAGTTAAGATTGATTAGGGAAATTCGAAACGTCTGAGGAAAACGGGAGAAAAAGACGAAAAAAGAGCAATACTTGTGGAAAAACACCACTAACATGAAGCTCCATATGTTTTATCTGCATATATTATTATTTGCCTATATTTTTGCATATTTTCGTTCAGATTTGCCTCTGTTTTATTTTATGGAAATTCTTGCTTCAAAATGAGTGACAAACAGTTTTCAAGGAACGTTTTCAGCGAAAATTCTTATCAAAGGAATGCAACCTGTATGCTTTAGCTAGAGTTTCCCCACAGGGTTTCCTCTTCGCAATGGGAGATTCTGATTGGGGCCAGTGGAGAAAAATGAGCAGAAAGAAAAAGAAGGTCAAGAAACAGAAGTAATGTTGTAGCAGCAGAATTCGGAAAATATGTAGATGGATGGGGCGAAAACTCCACTAAGATCTGGTAAGATCCCCTTGAATGATGAAATGCGAGCTTTGGAATGTATAAATAAACACTAATTAACAAGTCAAATTAATATTGATATAATATTAATATTAATTAAATATTGATTTTGATGTCTTATGTAGGAGTGGAAAGTTGATATTAAGCTGGATCAGAAAAACGTGCTTCTTGTTCGAAATCCACAAAAAAAAAATACTAGCAAAAAATAGAAAACCAATGGTTAGCCGCCAGACCGACGAGCTTCAGACGTTTTCATTCTTCTAATTTTTTCTTTACTTTTTTCAGGAGACACCCTTGACTTTTGACGTTATTGCCTAGGAGTAGATTCTCGCCCGTACGTAAGCCTCAGAGAATTTCCATGAATTCTAACTTAAATTCTATTCATTAATGAAACCTTCATGAAAAATCCCATGTTAGTTATGGGAAGAATGAGAAATTCTAGAATTTTATTCAATTCCTAATTTCCTATACCCAGTAATGAGATAGTTGATGTTGGTCCTGCATGGATTTTCATTTATTTTTTTTCATAGTAATTCATGAGTTTATGGAAATGAATAACATCAAATTCGGTGGCTCGATCCCGCCTCGGATGCATTTCCCGTATTTTTTCTGCAAGACCTCCGCAAAAATCCCGGAAGAAAAACAAGATCCGCTTTTTATTTGTGTTTTTCTGAGAGCTGCGTTTCTGCACTAACCTCTCCGAGGAATTTGCTTGAGTAACAGATTAGCCCCGGCCGCTCGTCTCGCTAGCGCATTTAATCTGCTTAGAATTCCACGAAAATTCCACGAAAAACATCGGATGATTGACGTTTTCCGCGGCAAATTCCTCGGTTTTTCCGCTGTTTTTGCGCCGCATATGAAATGTGTTGTCGATCCCTCGCCATCTCCCAGTTCAAAGAATGTGGCTGTTCTGACCTTAGCACGACGACGTTGACGAGAAACGGACGGCCGCACTACCAGATATAGATAGGCATCTGTGAGAAAGACGCAAAACGGAATGGAATGCGAAGAAACGGGCGTGATCTATGCGAGATAACAGGAAGTGCCGCCAACGAGGCGAGGTTACCAGCCGAGAAACACGCGCGACGCCAGCGATGAATGAACGAAAACGTAAGGAATGGAGGATGGGAGGAAAAGAGGCGAGGAGGAAGAGGAGTAGTGGAAAAAACGAACCCAGTTCGAGAATCGTGGTTGCTTCGGCGCGTACTTGACGATTTTTTGTGCCGGATCGAGAAAGAAGTACTCGTGCCGTGGTTGATCGCCTCCTGGAATGCATAGAGCGTTTCAGTGGAATCCTGCAGTACTGTAGCAGAAGGATACGGTGCAATACTCATACAGTAAACGTTGTGGTAAATGCTTCACTTGGGAGACATTGTTTAGAAATGTCTTGAAAACACTAAAGCGCTGGGAAAACCATTGGAGGAAACCATTATGGATGAATATATATCACCTTGATCACCTTGACTCCCGTTGATCGTCGGGTAAACCGAGCGGGCGCCAGCAATCCTTCCATTTGTCCCTCTCACGTGCCAGGGTGGTCCAATGCGTTCTGTCCGTTCGAGAGACACGAAGAGCATCATATCGTTCTTTGAAGGACTTCGTGAAGAAGTCTGACCATCGGGTCGGTGGTCTTCCTGTCGTGCGCTTTACGTTCCGCGGAGTCCAGTCGCTGACGGCTCTCGTCCAACGGTGGTCGTTTAGGCGCATCACGTGTCCGGCCCACCTGATCTTACTCGACTTGGCGTACACGGCAGCGTCCCTGATCTTCGACTGTTGACGAAGGGTGGAACTCCGTATTCCCGCTCTCACTTGCGTGAG
>JARK01001403.1:842454-853092 GCA_000688135.1 Ancylostoma ceylanicum | reverse complement strand
CCTCTCCGCTCCCTCCCCCCAAGTGATGGTCCCCCCTTACCTCGGCAAAAAGTGATGGTAGGTGGAGTACGATACTCAGGGTATTCCACCTATGCTATAGAATTTTCAAGGAAAGATAGCTTTTTTCACGACAAAACGCCTGGCACGTATCTTAACTGGCTAACAAGGGAAAATCCATTTGCAGAGAAGTTTCCAAATGCTTAGGTTTGGATTTTCCTGACTTTCCTTGAAACGTTCGGGAAGTTTCTGGGAGAAACGGCGTTGAAAACTTGAATTTGTGTGGCGATTTTAGTGAATTTTCTACTGTTGAGGATGAGGATAGCATAAAAATGCGAAAAAAAAACACATGAAAACTTGGAAGAGAAATAGCGACGAAGAAGAAAAGATGAAAGTATGAAAATTACGAGATTAAGTAAGAAGCAATGAATAATAAAGGATTACAGATGGGAATAGAAATCAGGAAAAATTATGGAAGGAAGAAAGGATTGAGCAGTCATAGAAAGAAATAGGTAGAAAAATGAAATTAGGAAAAACAAAAGGAAAAAAAACAATGCGCATATTTGTAGATCCTGCCCAAAAAGGAATAATTCTGGATCCATAAGTGCGAAAACCGCGGATAACATTGTGGAATGAATCTAATTCAAATCGATTCTACCAAGAGAGCAACCAGTATGAGCTATGAAGGAAGGAAAAACGTAAGAACACAGAAAAACGAGAGAATTAGAGGAATTCCACTGAGGAGGAACTAGTAGTCATCTAATCGACTTAGGGCTGAAGTGGGGACAAGTGCCAGACGGTGCAACCGCTGGAAAAACCCACCGATACGATAGGAATGTGTTGAAAAACCCTCTCGTAGCCAAGTTTTTCGCTGAAATGCGACAAATTTCCAGTGGAAAATCTGGATGAACACGGATCACCGCGAGACTTTCCGCAGATAACGCGAGCGCTTTGCGCTGAATCGCTCAGCGCAGATGCGACGAAATGGCGCGAACAATCTGACACTGTATGTATGTGTGCTGCGTGACACTGTAATAATATTACAGCACACATACGCGCAGACCCACATGGAGAACGCTCGAAAGCGCGATCGCGACGCGACAAGGTCGCCCGCGCGATCGCAGCGACGAGTCGCCGCGATTGCGACTCGCGATGGGGTGGGCGACGCAGTCAGCAGACGAGACAGAACCATTTGAGAAAAGACTTTGATTTCCGTTGCCCTTCAATGCGGCGAATTGTACCTCTAATGAGTTTTGGCGACGCGGCGGCGAGCGAAAAAAAGCAGCGCGACCCACCCAACCCGCCCACGGGTGGGGACGAGTTGACATTGAGCCAGTACCGATGGGCGTGGCCTACGGTTTAACTGCTCGGCAGGGAACTGTACAGGAGCATCAATATGTGCTTATCGTATTGAGAACCCATGAAAATGGGCATGAAGCGTTGTGTCCTCAAAGGAAGATGCGTTCGGGCGCTACTATTGGCCAGCTCGATAGATTAGCCAACCACAGCGTCCGGTTGCACGAACCTTTCCAAGTACAATGCTCCGCACAGATGTGAACTGTGGAGCGTTAACTGCCAGGTGAATAGGCGAAACTGCGGAGAATTTAAGAGGAACGATCCCGGAGCTAACCTCTTTCCCTGCGGGACAATCGAGCAGAAATGTCAGAGTGGAGAGATCTTGCTAAAATCTCGGGTAAGCTAACTTCCTGAGTGAAACAAGTGATTTCCGCTGCACTTTCGGGTAAATCTCACCTGCGCTTCCGTCACAATACTCTAACATTTTCTAAAATTCAGGTAGAAACTATCGACATACTATAGAATCATCATAGTTAATTCGAATTAACCAGTCAAATGCAGGAAATCTACCGGGAAAATAAGCAGAATTTACTCGGAATTTAGTTGGAACAAGAAAACTTGAGCGGTTCTATTTCCTTGCAGGACAATCCCAGCACAAAAAGCAGAGTGGGAAGGGAAAGATCTTGCTTATATTTTGGGTAAATTGCAGGTAATGTCGTATCCGCTTAAGATCTGGGTAAATTTAGCTTATTTTTCCGACACAATAACGAAAACTGCTTAGTTGGGGAATTATTGAGAAATTCACAGGCATCGGTGCTACCGCAGGCGATGAAACACCATCCTACATACATCTCGAGTATTGCAGGGTAGTACCGAATGAAAAGTTCCGAAAGGCTGTCTCAGAAATCCATAGAATTTTCAGCAAAAATTACTTTTTTTCATGACAAAACGCTTCAATATCTTAGCTGGCTAACGAAGAAACATTCATTTTGGGAGAAATTCCACAAATTTCAAAGTTGAAATTATCCTGACTTCTCTCAGAACTTCCAAGAAGTTCCTGGTACAAATTGAAAGCTTTGACTTGCGTGAAAATTTTAGTATACTCCTCAACCGATACTGGATACACCAAAATTGGAAAATCACCTGATGCAGTACCTTGCTCCTCATAACTGAGATTGAATAACACATTTCTAGGATTTCTCCATTTAAAATTTCGCATCACTCAATACTACCGCAGCACAGAGACGGAGCTACGATGCCAAATGTTGTGAGAGAACAATTTAACCGATTTCCGGTTTTTTCCTGGATTATTTTCCCATGATTACAACATTCCTGAACGACTCGGCTACGTGCTGCGCGTGATGCTACCGAATAGTTCCTTCTTGATAAGGAAAAACTGGCTGAAAATAGCCGAAAGTCACATGAAAGCCGAGAGAATTTTAGAGGTGAGAAAGCATTTCTAATGGAGCACTTTATATATAACTAGGTAGATGATCAAAAATCTGGAAGAAGTACATTTCCGGGGTGTAACGTCTGGTGTAAGTGGAATGTAAGTGGACAACGGTAGTACAGATGCAGTACATAAATGGCCAGTCAGGTGCAAACATGAGAAATAAGTGCAGCAGAACATCAATGAGCAGCTTTCGGGCTATTTCAAGGTAATCAGGCAGGCAATCAGGTCTCCGAATTCAGCCCCGAGGTCAAATTCGGTGCCGTCGGGCTACTCTGGAATATTGAGCATTCAAAAATTTAGCACTGGGAGCATATCGGTCCTCAAATTGATATGAAACTTCTACATTTATGGGTGTACAGCGTTATACCTGGGAGAGGCGGCGCAACCAATTTCTGCGATTGGCCGTTTGCATGAATAGACCAATCATAGAGCTTGACTGCGCCGCCCTTTCCAGGTATAACGCTCCATATCCTACATTCATCGAAGAAATCCAAGGAAATCCTGGATCAGAATGAGAAACTTCTAACTTTTCGACCTCCAAAAAAAATCCCCTATGAATGACAAGTAAACTGCGGCAGTTTCGCAGCACAACCGCAGCACAATACGTAGCACCCCTCCAAGCACCTTCCACTAGGCAGACTGTAGAAGCGCTAAGCAAAGACAGCCATTCGTACTCGACACCTTCGCAGCAGATTATCACAACATGCTGATGTCAGCAGAACTGATTTTGTGCTGACAGCACAGAAAAAAATGAATAGGTGACGGAGAAAATACTAAACAGTAGTGGATTCTTCTTGTATTTCGTTAAATGAAGTGTTAAATGGCGAATGAAAAACTGGCTGGTAGCAAGAATAGCAGCAATAGCTGGAATTGTAGCCTTATCGTCCTGACAAAGCGGCGAGGTTTAAGTGACATTTTACACAGTTAACCACTCATCAAAGCAAGGAAATGAAGAGACAATATTGGCAGCAGAATAGCAGCAATTACTGCAGACGTGAGGGAGCTGTCTTCCTAGTGAACGGTTCGTGGCAATGTCTAGCATTCTTCCTGCAATCATATAGATTTGCTGGACATTTCCAGAATATCTCGTTACCTTCTAGGGCACGTTTAGCACTGGAATAGCAGCAGCTGCTGTACATATGCTGCGGTTTTGTCTATTCGTTCACCTTAGCCATCGCGTAGTTATGCTCAGAAACAGTAGCTATACATGATCTGCTGCTATCCTGCTGCTGTTGTACTGTTGATGAGCAGTAGCCCAGCAGCAGTATAGCAGCACTTACTGCACAATATTGCAGCGCAAAAAAAAGCAGTAAATGCTGCTATAGTAGTGAAATGGTGTATTTGTATAGGTAAAGCGTAATCTCCGCGTAAAAAGTGAGCAGTGGACAGAAGAATAGCCTTGGAAAAGAATAGCAGTAGAAGGTCAGCATCTGCTGCGATTGTGCTGCTATCGTCGGCTAGGGTTTTCCACCGTTCAAGGCCCGCGAACTGAATGAGGAACGGTAAAGTGTGGTTAAAAATGAAGCAGAAGACGACGAATGCATGCAGCACAATAGCAGCAGTTACTCGAGATGTTGGATATTGTTCTGCGGAAGGACCGAAATAGCATGGAAAAACCAGGAAAATATGGAATTATGATGAAATAGAGGACGAAATCAGCACTAAACGAACTGCCCGGAAAAGCAACGAACGAAACGAGTTGTGGGAACGTCGTCGTCGACGGCACGTTCCACTATGTGGCGACGGGCGCGAAAGAACCGCGCCAGGCAACAACGACGGCAGCAGCTGCCGTCGCATTCCTGCCATGGTCGTCGTCGTCGTCGTCGTGGTATTTGTTCGCGTACGGGCACGTGTGAAGCGCGCCAAGTGGTGCGCAGAGTGCGTAGCGTACGCGCGCACGGGCGCGCGCACACGCGGAAAAAGCCACCCAATCCGGTGGCGGAAGCGGAATTCACCCGGGAAGGCGACAAGTAATTGATTCGCTGAGTGGAGTCGATGGAGAAACGCTGGAAAAAGCGGCAGCGCGGCCGGGTTTTTGCGAGCGATAACAGATAAGCGCAAGGCGCGACTCTGACACGCACACACACACGCACATACATACACACACATTCTTCGACCAGTCACATGCGTTCAGCACGGGTTACGGCACCTGCGAAGTCGTGACGGAGGTCGTGACCTCGGTATTAGGTAGACGCCACCGTGGGAAAAGTTTTTTCCTGGTGGTTTCTTTTGGATATTTGAGCATTTGGGAGAACGGCCCTGTAGAATAGACTAAGTAAACATGCATCAAGACTGGATCGTCGTGTGTTCGACAGGATAAAAGAATGGACGTATGAGTGAATGAATGAATGAATGAATGAATGAATGAATGAATGAATGAATGAATGAATGAATAAATGAATGAATGAATGAATGAATGAATGAATGAATGAATGAATGAATGAATGAATGAATGAATGAATGAATGAATGAATGAGCCGGTGGTTGAGGTGAACGGTAAAACAGCTACTAACATTAAAAATAGGAAGAATTCAGTCAAAAAAAATTGTAGATGGCACAGTAACTATTCCCTTAGGACGAAAAAGTCACCAAATAATTTAAATAATTTAATGAATAGTTCAGTACCTCTCCCAAAAAATTCGAATATTCGAGAAGATAAAAAAAATCCTAGGCCCCTTCTCACAGCAAAAACCGAACGGCCGCAGACAAGAGGTGGAACCGCGGCGCGGCGCCCTTGAGCAGAGACACAGGGGCACTGCACGCTGACTCTGGTTGTCTGCTTCTGCCAGTAGCAGAGAACTCGAGTGCCACGCCGCAGCAGGCAACCAGAGCCGGCATTCAGAGCCCCTGTGTCTCTGTGCAGTAGCGCCGCGCCGCGGTCCCGCCCCTTGTCTACGGTCGCTTGGAGTTCACTGTATCTTTTCCTAGAGATTGTGCTGTCTCTCCTACCGAATCAATCAGATTTTCATTTTTTTTTCGAAGGTAATTTTTTTGAATTACACTATGTATATCCAGTTCAACATTCGGTACAGTCCTCGTCGAAAACATAGACTGATCGCGGTGTGCGGCTTCACAGCGTCGCGGCTGCAGAGTCGCGGCGGGACCTACTCGACCCTCTCACATGGAACATGCTCTCTACGCATCCCTCGTCCAGGTCCCGCCACGATACTGCAGTCATGTAGTCCGTCTATCTTTTTTGAAAAGGATAGTATAGTACGAAGTTTATTAGCATCAGCAATATTTTTATCAGGATTATTTTATTAGAATTTTATCAGTTTTTGCAAGTAAACTACGGATCCGTCTAGAAGTAATCACAAGTAAAAATTAACGAATAATAGAAGAACACCTTTTAAGAAACCAATTATGTCCTTAAATTCAAGCAATCTATGATTTCGTGGAACATTCCAGAAATCACCTCACTGGTACAATACAATAGTCCAGCTCTTTTTCTCTATCCAAGACCCTGTTATCGATTTTCTGACAAGGTCCCGAAGAAAACGCAGCATCCGAGATCGGTTCTGCAAGGCCAGCGACAACGCAGAGGAAAAAAAACGCGCTCACTGAAGATGACTCACAGACATTTTCAACAAATAACCGGTTGATAAGGATGAGGAAAAACACGCCGCTACAGCGCAACTGCGTAGGTAACCGGTGAAAAAAAGTGAGCGAAGTAGTTGGGAAATTTCTCGGAAAATTATAAGGGTTTATCGAGCGTTTTGTAAAGGGAAATAAGGGGTATGTGAAGGCAGAAAAAGAGAGGATGTAGGGGATTTCAGCTGTGAAATGCTAAGAAAGGAAGGCTGAAATTTGAGAGAGAACTAGCGCTAGAGCAGTCAAATCTAATTAGTCAGCGATTTCCTAATAGGCCTTCTTAAATAACCTTTAAAAGTTGACTCAGCCATGTTAATTACAACGAAAACCGAAAAAAAAAACAAAAAAGTCCGGAAAATTCTTGGAGTTTCCCGCTTGCTACGTATGTCTAGAAAATCCGAGGATAAGCCTAATGATACATCAAACACTGACATAGACGAATTTTCCATGAAATTTCGTATGTTTTGAAGCTGCTCGATTTTCTGGAAAACGGAAATCTCAGAGCTGGGGGTGGTTCGAAATGATTTTCAGCAACTGCATGGAAAATTCATATTTTCCCCAAGAAAGGAACAAAAACTTACTGAAAATCCCTCGGATGTCGCACATTAGAAGGTGCATAGCGCGAGGAAATTAGTCACAAAGGGATCAGACTAGAAATTTGGAAATTCTATTGGAAATCGAAGGCATCGTCTGTCGAAGGCAAGGATTCATTGATTTTTTCCTGTAATTTTCCGAAAAAAAAATCTATTGAATACTTCTTGAGCAGCTCTCAATTGGTTTTTAGGAGCATTTTCTATTCGTTGCTCCTAAATGCAAGTAGCTTGCGGAAATCCCAAGGATTCATACGAAACTTGAAGAGTTCCTCCATAGATTTCTTGCTCACCGCCAGAACCCCTCCCAAGTGGCATTTCCGGGATCAAAAATCAATTTTGCAGCCGAGAAATTCGTGCAATTTGTTGCTGCTCCACATCACCAGCAAAACCCCAACAGAGGAATTTCCGCGCGACGAGTCATCGCCGGCGCGGCGGCCGCGTCGGCCAGCCGCTCGCGCGCGCTCATCGCAAAGGCAGCCGAGGAATGCCTCCTCGTCTCTCATCATCGTTTCAAAGCCTAAATAGCATGCGTTCAGCTATTCATGGCATAGGGGGGTTCTTATCGTGAAATCATACAGTAACAGTGGTGGCATTTCATGGGAATCTCACATATTGCTACGGTATAAAGCCAACAAAGGCTCGGTTCCATGGATTACCCTAGATTTTAGGATGAATTATGATAAGTGGAAGGGCTATGCATCTCCCAGTCAACCAGGAAATTTTCTGGAGTACTCGATCAACAGAGTATTATAGCCCAGTAGAATGTAAACAGAAATTTGTCCCCGGCCCAGGAAAAAAGTTGGGTGTGGTTCTTGAAAATTACCCATTTTTTTGAAACAGCAAATTATCTTGTATCAGTATACTTTTCACATTTGACCATTACTACATATTATTACTACATTATATGTATTATATCTACCTAGGTAATTAATATTATATAACCTCACATTACCGTATTATGGTGTTATTTGCAATGGTATTATTGTACTGTGTCGCCTATACGCAGAGTTGCCTTCGTATTATTGTACTCTTCTGTTAGTTAACACCACTTACATATATCATACTAGTATACTAATGTATAGTAGTCTGATGCTTTCACTATGTATGAACGCGAAATTATCGAAATGGTGCAATATTTGGTGCACAAACTAGCGAAAAAAACTATTTCTTAAGTGGTGCAACACCTGCTATAGTGCGTTTCACCGGAGGACGATAGTTGGGAGGACACCAGAGAGGAAAAGAACTCAGGAAAGTGTGCAGCAGTTGGAGAGGAGGGAGAGAAAAGCACGTTATCCGCATGGATACACAACTATCGTCACGTTTGGAACAGACTATATTAAAAGGATATTATTATAGTTTAAAAGCTACTATCACTGTTTCATCCGATTACTATATATTATTTACTTTTTATTACATTACTATATATCAACTAATATTTTCGAAGCACTAACTGTAGTGATGTTAGTCACTGTGTAGTCCTTTAACGTACCCTTACTCATTAATAGGATTTTTGAAGTAATATTACTATTAAAATATTAATTTAAACAATAATAAATAATATATATTATCGAAGCAATAGCAGTAAGGTTGAGAGCAGCTCATGTCATCGTTTTTTTTATTGTCATAAACCCAGTAGGAGGAATACGTATGGATTACTATCTCATTAGTTTATCCTCAAAAATATACAAATAAATATACAAAAATCTTCGCAATGCCTATTTTTTACTGTTGTTGACAATTCTACAGGGAGAGAACTTGAAAATTTCCCAAAACTCTTTTTTTCGGGAAATTTTCAAGAATTTCGAAAATCTTCCCCGCCATCTCCACCACCGATTTGTAAGCTTTGCTTAACCTCGCCGGGGAAAAAGTGCGTGAAAATCGCGCGTTGAAATTTGCGTACTTCACGGCGAGAATGACACAAATTTGCAGACTTCGACGACAGAAAAAACGGCGACGAATTTCCGGGTGGTGCTCGAACGTGCACAGGACTTTCACGGTAGTTTAGCGTGACAACAAGGATAAATAAACAAACTTCTGAGGGGGAAAGGAAATGTTTGGGAAAGTTCTTCTAGAACAACAAATAAGTACAGTACATCATTACAGAGGAAAACCCATTGTTGGGCAACAATAGTCGAGAGCAGTGGTGTGTTCAGCCAAATGTGAAGATTTTTTCAAATTGGTCGACAGTCCGCAATTACACAATTGTGATGTAGACAGTCGATTTAGTGAATAACTGGGAAAAGTGGACTTATTACAGCGGGAACAACGTTTTTGTACGTCTACTGCGTCATCAACGAACGCGATATTCGACGAGCTCCGATAGGTTCTGGATTTTTCCAAGTTCTACAGTGAAGACAGACAATAATACTTATATAATAAATATTATATGGATTCAATAGTAATATATAGTATAATAAATAATAAGTAAGCAACACAAAGAAATGTTTTAGTAGTTTTCTTTGTTTATATTAACACAATTCATTTATAAACGACAATTTATTTCCAAACGCTTAAAAATAGTAATATTTGTACTAAAATAAATACTATGTATACTGGACAAAATTACTATAGTAAATAAATAAAAAATATTGGCCAAAACTATCAATAATTTAAAAAAAATCAATAAGAGGAACGAACTGATGGGGCAAACGGGGGTGTAGAGCGTTATACCTAGAAAGGCCGGTGAGGGTGAGCTCTGCGAGCGGTCAATTCAGCCAAATAGCCAATCATAGAGCCCGTCAGCGCTGCCCATTCCGGGTATGATGCCCACACCCGGCAAACCGACGTGGGGGGGGAGGAGGATACGTGTGCCACATGTAAGAAATTACAAATTAAAATAATAAGCAGTGATAATAATAATAGCGATAATAGTAATAAAATAATAATGGTAATAGTAATAATAATAAAATAGTGGTAATGGTAATAGTAATAATAATAAAATAGTAATAATAAAATAAAAAATCACGATTTTACAGGTATGGTAAACATAAAATTGGAGTAAGTAAATGCCCCGGCATACTGTAATATCCTGAAATATACTGTAGTGCACCTAGCAAGGCTCTACTGTAGTATCCTTGAAGGAAACCTCATCACAAGCATAAAACAACACTTCACAGCGATTCCTACCAGTGCAGAAGAAATGGATCGATATATCGATTTTCTTAAGCAGTCGCAGGTTGACGATACTGTGATTTTATAACAAGGCAGGTACACTTTTGTAAGACTTGCTGACTAATATTGATCGAAAAGGGTAATGTGATACGGAAGAGGTTGAGTAGAACCAAAGAAAGTACTACATAGACACATTGAAATTCGAATATTCGATTTCGAATAAGCTGGAAGTGCCTCGAATACTTAATAGCTTGAAAGTTTCTTTGGGTTATTAAGCAAATAGACTGAATTATGTGGTTCCTTTTGTTCCTGAGTGTACTGAGAAGTGTCAAAGGAAAGCTCCGGAAGCGGCAGATGGGCAGGAAAAGGAAAAATAAGCAAGTAGACCATCACAATATCTCCATACAAGCTGATTAGGACCCTCAGAAATCCAGAAAATACCTGGAAATCACTCAAAATAAAGAACAACGAGAAAAACACAACGGACAGGGTCTAGCGGAACAAGAATGCGCGATAGTCGTAGAAGGAGACGGACTGCCCCCCCCCCCCGCTCTTCTCCCTACACCACCACGACCACGTAGCACACACACACACACA
>JARK01001403.1:766665-837405 GCA_000688135.1 Ancylostoma ceylanicum | reverse complement strand
CCCCTCCCCACCCCCATCCCCACCAAATGGTGAGTTCGTAGCGATGGAACACCAAGTTTTATTATACATCTTAGAATTGGCGGAAGCAGGGGAGGGCGTGGGAAAAACCGTAGAAGAATGAGAAGGAGACTATAACATAATCATAAAAAATACCATGAAGCATTAGGTTGTCCGAAAAATAATGACCGTTTTTTTTTTGGCCGCGCATTCCAGATTGCGTAACTCAGCTCAGGATTGAGCTATTTCTTTGGAACAAAAACCTTTGTTATCAGCATTTTAAGTGGATTTTCGCTACGCTGCAGGATTTATTTATTTATTTATTTATTTTTTTATTTACTCATCTATCTATCTATCTATCTATCTATTTATTTATTTATTTATTTATTTATTTATTTATTTATTCGGCACACGCTTGAAGTGCACCGTAATACTGATATTAGTAACAGAAACAGATATTTCAAGCGGTAAAAGAAAAAAAGGCCAATTGTGATGGGACTACCACCAGGTCGGGGTTGGAATCAACATCAGAACTCGAAATCCTCAGGCTAATGCTAGATTTAACTCCTATATTCTGCTTGCACTAGGATTTTATGAAAAGAAAAAAGCCTGGAGCACTGAAGGCAACAAATCCCGAGAGGGCAATTTTCAGTGCATCTTGATTCACACGAAATGTCTATCTAGCTTCTAACTTGGTGGAGCTATGAACTACCAAATCTACACCACTAGATTGCGGCCACTATTTTTGGGACAACCTGATGTTTGAACCTTTGCTTCCTACAGAACTTCCAAGAAAGCAGCCACATTTTTGCCTTGACAAAGGACTTTTTCTGATTTTTTTCCATCGAACAAAGGCGAACGGCATCGCAACATGTCCACAGGGGTATAAATCAGATCCGTCACAGATGTCTGGCTGCACTGTTTCAAATTCCAACGAACTCGCACAAAAACCCTGAAATATGTGCGCAGACAGACGTGCGGCGATAAGAAGTGCAACAGTAGCTTCACGCTGCTCGTTCACTCCCGGCTCCTTCCTAAGTTTTCCGGGGAATGCTGTGGACGGGGCGCGCAGGCTGCTGCTGCTGCTGCTGCTGATCACAACGTCGCGGGCTGATCGTCCCCGCCGCGCAACTTTGCTGTTTTCGTCAATCGTGAACGCAAGATAAGAGTGATGTTTGTTGAAAGGCTCGCTGCTAGCGCCGCGGCCTCCGTGCACTACTGTGGTGCATACCTCATCGGCCCGCGTCTAGCGCCGAGCATATTTTCAACGAGGCGATCGGCGAGAAATGCGGAAAACACCTGGGAAGCGCACGGGATTAAGATAGAGGTACAAAAAATGGTCAGAAGGGACCTGATTTAAAGTTAAGGAGTTTTTTGAGGCGTCTCGTCCGCCAAGACGCGATAACTCGGACGAATAGGTGAGGATGCGGGCCATTCATAAGTTGCCGGAAATTTGACACCCTTTAGTTGATGAGAGTGAAATTCAATGAATATTCCGGAAAAACAGCTTATACTTGAGGGTGTGGATGCGTCATTGAGATCACACAGGGTAAACATGTTAACGAACCTGCGCTTGGGTGCCTCGTTGGGATTACCCAGGGTAATATATTGTCCTGAAGAGGGAAACAGACACCGTTCTCGTTGATTACATGAATGCGAAAATGAAGTTGGAAGGGGGGGGGGGTAATCCAGCAGTGGTCACAGACTTTACGCAGGGCTAAGATGCAACGAAGAAATCACCCGAGGTAAAAGTGTTGACGCCAATGTGAACTGTGGGTAAATTCGTGTGGTTTCAAGACATTTACCCCGGGTAACCTCAATGATGAACGCAGCCGCTGGTTACCAGAAGCGCAGGAATGCGCTGGATTCCACAGAAATAGTAAGTGGGAGGAGTCGCCTTCTTGTATTTCCAGCTAAGGAGAACTTCTTAGGAAAATATTTGCCTCGTTCTTACTTCATTTTTTTTTTGTTGGAAATACAGGTGAAATATTTGCCTCTGCATGAATCCACGAAAAAAGCAAAAATTTCTGGAAGAAGCTTGGAAACCAGTGATTTAAAGGAAACAGGAGACGGGCTGAAAAGTGGATATAGCCTGCAATACCCTTGAGAAATTTAGGTCTAAGCATGTGGATTAATGGGAAAAGGAGAAAGATTTCCAGGAAGAGGAAATGGTGACCGTCTTAGCCGGTAAAAGCACCTTTTTCCAGCTCTGAGGAAAATAAAGCTGTTCCCAGTAAGTAAACAAATGCAGAAGATAATATGGTGGAACGAACAAAGTCGAAATAAGGTAATAATATAAGAAAATAATAAAGCACACTAAGTCTCCTGAGTTTCCTGGAGAAAACGTGCCCTATGGCCGATGTTCTAAGCTTACCACCCAGGCGCGCGGCGTCAGGCCATTTTGCCCTTTTAAAAACGGGAAAAGGAGCCAAACATTGTTTGAAAATACCCTAACTTATTCCAGCACCTTACTGATCGTCTTAGATCAAGGCAGAATTGTTCGTCCTGAGAACAGTCCGAGAATATCGGCTCTCTATACACCGTCCTAGCGGAGCCTGACGCGCGCGGGTGGTAACTGTTCGATAATCTTGTCATTTTTGCCGTTAAAATCTTGATTTCTGCTCATTGGTCGGAATATTTGGCGAATTTTTCAATCTAGACCCATTTTGCCCGCCCACTTCTCAAAAATTCACAGAAAGAGCCCCCTCCCCGTGAACACGTGAAAAATCAAATAATTCCCACTTACTTATCTTTATCATTAATCATTTTATGAACAATAAAATTTTATTGGTTAACACTGCCGCCAGTGCTCAAACGTCAGGAAGCCATGTAGACTGTAAACAATGGTGGGAAATACGTAATTGGGGAAGCGGAGAAGGAGGAAATGGGTGCTTCACAACCTCCTCCCAAGATTTTCTTTCCTGTTTTTTTTTTCGTTTGACATCACAATGCTGGATCTTCCATTTCATGCCCTTCTAGAATATTCCTTGAGTAATCCATGGAACGAATGGAACATGTTGAACAAAGGTATGCCGGAGAAAAAAGTAGGAATAGAGAAACAACGATAAGGTTCCAAAACGACGCGAAAAAAAAACGTGAGAAGGAAATTCCTAGTGTTGCAGTTTGAAGAAGGGTAAAACAAAGAAAGATGGGGAAAATGCTTTGAGAAGAAGAAATGGATCAGCATCTGTTGTACCGAACAATAGAGGATAGACGTTTTCACAAAGGTACTATATGTTCAAGCACTAATTCTAGCCTGGATAAGACAGATAATCCTTGGCAAAATCACTGAATAGACCAATAGAATTGCTCTCGTTTCCGGAAACTTCCAGCTGAATCCACCGAAAATCCGGAGGATTCTCAGCAACAGATGACAATGTGCAGTATCGAAAATCGCCTTCAAAATTTATTCAGTATTCTCACAATAGCTTCAGGAGGTCATCAAATAGTTGACGTCACCCTGATAAGACAAACCAATGACGTCACAGTTTTTGTTCTGATCATTTTGAAGCAAAAACTGGGATGACAAAGTGCTTAGCGTGCCGGAATAGGTTCAGGATAACCAAGGATGGAGAGTAATCAGGGTTTTGGTGGCAGAAAAGAAAAAAAGTAAGCATTACTGATTATTACATAGACTTCCTATCTCAAAATTGGATGTTTCTGAACTCTATGGCCTGGATGGATCATTCAGATTACTCAGGGTAAACGTGCTGATGCTCTTGTTAGCTATGGGTACCGTTAGCACATTCATACTTGGTAATCTCAATGATGATGGACTACCCTGAAGTCTGGCAGCGTACCCAAAAATACTGATAGATCAGGAAGATTGCATGATTTTATTTATCTGCTCATTTTTTCTGTTTTTTCAAATTCAACTACAATTGAGGTATGAAAGAGGAACAAAAAAAAAACGCAAACATAACCTTTCCCCATACCTTCTGAATCTTCAGAGGTCACATGCCCCATTGAGATTACCCAAGGTAATTATGTAAGCAACACATAAATTAGTTCATCTTCAACACGGGCGACAACGGGTTTGTCCTGTGTAATCTCAATAATGCATACAAGCCCGGGTTACTCCCTACAAAGGGTTTGGCAAATGTTGTGGATCTTAAGCAATGGAACGACCCAGAATGAAACTAGGCCCACTTAAGGCGGCTCAAATCCCAGCCAAAGGCCTGGCAGCCCTAACCGCCCATCCCTACTAGAGCGTAGCAAACGAGTAGTCTTAGTACAACTGTAAAGAAACTCTCGACGCTGGCATAGTGTAACGAGACGACGGCGGTGGGATGCGTAGCGTCCCCCGTCGTCCTTTCACGAAAGGTCACCAAGTCGTAAAATGCCGCGTAACACCTTTGTAATCAGATTCTGAAGTGCTGAAAACCGCTGTGACGAGTGGCGACGCTAATTTTACTGATATTAACAAGAAAACCGGGCATTTCGCAGCGGCTGATAAGGATATGGGGAGCCCTGATTATTGCCAAACAACAACAGCAAAATTCTGATGCCCCAATGGGAAAACTAGCGAGAATTTCCTGGATTTTGCGGGATAGTGCTTGTATTTCAGTGATGTACGCTGGAGCTAAGAAGGCCACAGACGCCGACGACGACTGTGGCCGTCGTCGTATGTGACGGGGGGGGGGATGACGAGGCGATGGGGTGATGGTGGTGGTGGTGTGTGTGATTCCGCTCGGGCGCGCGCGCCCGTACGGAGCACATTCCATGCGCATGACGAGCTGCTGCGCGGCTGCGCGCGCTGCATCTCAGCAGCGCAGACGAAGCAGAAATAAACCAGCAGCATTCCGCCGTCGCCGGCCGTTTCGTCGTCACCTTTTTGTCGCAATTCTGCACACGATGCAATGGTATGGATCACGTCTGGATACTACAAATTCCACAGAGAGCTTTTTTCCGAAGTGTGGCCGAGTGTGGCGGCCTCGGCTCGCGAAAGAAAAAGGATCTCTTCGCGGCTTTCTTCACTGGGAATTTCTTGGGAACTCTTCCAGGAATACATTTCCAGGACCTGCTTCATCTTTCAACCCTAGCACCCCAGAACAAAAACCCTTTCCCATCCTTTTTTAAGGCCTGGATACATCACTGAGATTGCTCAGGGTAAACGTGTTGACGCCCTTGTTAACGATGAGTAAATTTGTGTGATGTTTACACGTTTACCCTGGGTAATTTCAGTGCTGCAAGCGGCCGACATTTAGAAGGCAGATTTCTATCCGACAACCTTCCTAAAGTATTATATAAAATAAAACATCACATGAGAGTATTGCAACGGAAAAATTTTGCCCGGATATAACTCTGTCGTGACTGGTGCTAGAAAAATGGGCGGAGTCGGTCACTGGCCACAATTTTGCTCCAGCGCTCATCTGCCCTGTTGTTTTTGAGCGTTTTTCCCAAATTTAAATTCTCACACCATAGATAGGTAAAATAGTATTACTTTTAGGAACTAATACCTTAATCTACCGTACAAAACTCCAAACGTTAAAGAAGCAGCAAAAATCCTATTCGTACGGTTGATATCCGCAACAAATGGATTCAAGAAATTAGAAAAAGACCTGCGCCATGGCAAGGGAAGCGGGAGAAAAAAGAAAAGTGTCCAGAAATCCCCAATTTTGGTCAAGCACTACCCACTCTCTCGCTTAAAAAAGAAAACTGACCACAAACGGACGTGAAAACAGCGAAGTGGGCGGGGCACGCTCCGCCCACCACGTACTTCACGCTCGAAATGGGCAAATATTGTACGAGCAGCGCACGGGATTTACTTTTTCCACACAGCTTACTACAGCTGGGTAAACAAAAAAGCACGGGGGTATAATCCGCCACACCCACTTCCCACTTATTCTGAATCGGGCAAAAGAGTTCCTGTTGTCCGTAAATTTGCGTGAATCCCAGAAAAAAAAAACGAAAATGTGCCGTACCGTTCTCGTATTCACATGATGAAACATGAGGGAGGAAAAGCTAGGGAAACGATCGTCTCAGAAAATCACCAAAGCCGCACCCCTTCTCTCCACCTCGCCCCCACCAGCCATCAGAGAGGTTGCATCTCAAACGACTACTTGACGTGCACTTAAGCCTGTGATGTAGTGTGCTGGGGTTTAGGGCATTATATCTTTAGGGGGCGGAGCAAACGCACTTTGTGATTGGCTGATTGGGTGGAAGACCATTAGCAGGGCTTGGCCACCCCGCCCTTTCCAGAGGTCACATGCATCATTGAGGCTACCCAGGGTAAGTATGTTAGCAGCTCTCAAATTTATCCATCGTTAACGAGGGCGTCACCACGCTTACCCGGGTAACCTGAACGAGGCATCCAGGCCTTGGTGAACATGTCGATGGGTGTCAGGTAAAGGGTAAATTTGGGCAGGTAGGCGCGTTTGCCATGGGTAAGCTCGATGATGCATATGGATCCAGGTGTAGAGCTCCACACTCAGTGGGTTAAAGCTAGTTCCTTGTTGTCTTATGGCAAATTAGGATGAGCGGTCCGTTTTCCCAAACCAGGATCAGTTGTCCGTTGTCTTCCAGGAGGTTTCGGATGGGAAACCCAAAATCAAAAGCGAGAAAGAGGGTTATTTCTATATTTTCCTGGAACTATTGCGTCATGGTTGACGTAGGCGAAGACCTACTGGGCGCTCCGTCCAAAGAAAGAACAGATTCCTGCGAAGATTGATCATTTCCAGGATTCTCTTTCAAAATTGAACGAGTTTCACCGTGTCGAGCGAGGCCACACCCACTTCTCCCCCCAAAAAATTGCCCCATCCAACAACTCGTGACCCACGCACACTGGTCGCCTTCGCTCACCGGATGCCGCAGTGTAATTTTAGTTTACTCGAAAGGAATGACAGCAAATCGCGAAAACATCACGTGAACGACGGCTATGACCATGTCTATGCACATCGAATACGAGAAAAAAGGAAAAAAGAATAGAGGAAAGAAGATGAAAAAAGGTGGAACCCGGCTGCCAGTCGAAAAGTGCACTGAACACGGCGAAAAAATGCCGAACACGTGTGTGCCATATGACCACGAGACAGATTGCTCGTCGAAGTTCAATTCCAGCTGGGATTCCACAAATTCCTGCGGTTCAACGGATGCCCCCCCCCCGCTGCAGTTTTCTGGCTACATCGTCGAAAAGAAAAAATTTTAGCACAAAAGTCCTATCAGTTTACATGTGCGTGCGTTCCAAACATGGCTTAGATAAGAAATATTTGGAGCGGGGTTCGATTGGCGGAACGGCGAGGGGGGGGGGGGGAGGATGGCAGGAGAAGGCGTACAATTTTTAGATGGCTTTTCGATGAAATCCTTGAGAATTACTGCACGAAAGGATTATTTATTTACTTGCTTGTTTAGCCGTCCGTTTATTGATTATTTGACCAGCTAATCGATCAGTTAGATTTTTCTAATGGGAGAAAAATTTCTTGCTCATAAAATGCGGTCGAGGAAATTTTATGAAAAACTAATATAGGGAAACCCTGGAGGATTAAAGCAGGTAAAATGAGGACAATCCTCCAAATGTCTATTTATTTATCTATTTAATCATTTATTTATCTAATTAACTATACAATTCAATCAACTGACTTGCTTATTTATTTCTATACATCCAAAAAAAAACGATGTAAAGAGAAAAATGGTTTTGCTAGGGTAAAATATCGGGCGGAAGAAGAGAGAGGGCGAGGGGGGGGGGGGGTTGACGGGTGCCCCCTCCGGAAATGGACAGGCAAACTTTTCAAAACTGGTTCATAAATTAGATGAAGCCCCTGTATTAGCTCATCTTCCATTCTTCATTTTATTTGAATTTTTACAGAAATTTTCCAGGCTAAAATTAAAATAAATCAGATAGTTGAATGTCTTGGCTGCCACGCCCTTTTCACCACCCGCCCTCCCCCTGGACAAACTACTGCCACCATTCGAAATTGTAAAAAAAACATCATATCGTTAACTATTTCCGCTGCCACTTTTTTGGCACAAACCCCCTCCTGGACAAACTACAGCCACCATTCTAAATTATAGAGAAAAACATCTGGGAAAACCATTACAGACGCTACGCTTTCTGCAAAATTTTCAAACAGTTTCATGGAATTTTTGAGATGTACATAGATCACCGCCAGAGCCTCGTTGCACAGCATTCGTGGAAGTTTCTTGGAAAGCTCTCCTTCGCTGCTCTACTGTACAAAAAATTAATTCGTTTTGCATAAGCTTGGGAATTTCCCAGAAATCTTTCGTGGATCCTCAATTTTTCCGTCAAACAATCAACAAAATCTTGTATTTCCCAGCTTTTTTCTCTGGATTAGCTATATCATTTACATGGCTGGTATTTGCAAAATAAATCGAAGAAGTTGTAAGGAAACCTGAACGATGTACGGCGCAAAACTGCTGTATTTATAGCTAAACTAACGGTGAAAATAAGGCTTTCAAGGGGAGTCGCTTCAACAGGAGTTATAAGAGAACAATTCTGTTAACTAATAGGTGACGCAATCAAAAATTTTGGTTTTCAATATAGAATCCTTAAAAAATCAGAAAATCGAGGCGGAGATATTTTCAAATTCAATAAAAAAAATCCTGTTCCAGGGAAACGATATAAAAGTTTTTGTGTCGTGACGTCGGTGGTCCGTTGTCTTGGACAAATAGTTGGGAGGTGTTGGATGGGCGGACATCCAGGTGCAGGGGGTCCCGTCACGAAAATTTGAAAAAAACCGAGAATATTCAATATAGGCTCTAAAAAACCGGAGGGTTGATCCCGATGAAATTTCAAATTTTGTGAAAAAAGTTCTGTTTCAGAGGAGTGGTATAAAGGCATTTTTCTACCCTGCGATTGGTGCGACGGAGGTTCTCAGGCGTGGTAAGGACATGTTGCTAGATAGACATCCAGGTGCTGTGGGTCCCGCCACGAAAATAGAAAAAAAACCGAGAAAATTCAATATAGGCCTTGAAAAAACCTAAAAATCGATCCTGAGGAAATTTCAAATTTAGTGAAAAAAATTCCGTTTCAGAGAAACAATATAAAAACATTTTTGCGCCACACAGTCGGTCTGCTCCGGCTTTCAATCGTGGTCAAGACATGGTTCTGAAAAGGTTAGCTAGGTGGTGTGGGTCCCGCCGCGAATATAAAACGAGAAAATTCAAAATAGTAAAAAACCAGGAAGTCGATTCCGAGGAAATTTCAAATTTGGTGAAAAAAATCCGTCTCGAAGAAACAATTCGCAGGCATTTTTGTGCCATGAGGTCGGTGCTCTGCTGCTGCAAGGACATGGTGCTGGAGTGGGCATCCGGGTGCAGTGGATCCCGCCACGAAAGGAAAAAAGAAAACCGAGAAGATTCAACATAGGCTCAAAACAGAAAATCGATCCCGAGGAAATTTCAAATTTAGGGAAAAAATCCTGTTTCAGAGAAACTATATAAGAACATTTTTGTGCCGTACTAGCGATCCTCCGCCTGTTTTTAGTCATGGTCAGGACATGGTGCTGAGTTTATCATGTGAGTGGTGTGGGTCCCGCCACGAGAATTAAAAAAGCGAGAAAATTTAGAAAATCGATTCTAAGGGAATTTCAAGTTTAGTGAAAAAATCCTGTTTCAGGGAAACAAAGTACAGGTATTTTTGTGTCATGAGGTCGGTGCTATGCCTACGTCCCATGCAAAATGTGATCCAGGGGTGGCCATCCAGGTGGTGTGGGTCCCGCCACGGAAATCAGAAAACCGAGAAATCGTATAGTATTTCTATACATACAACCATATACGTATATAGTTTTTGGTGGAAAATTTTTAAGCCCTCGTATGGAGAAATTGCCACCATTTTCAAGAAAGAAGAAAATTCCGGCACTTTCTGGAAACTTCTTAACAACACCACGAGCAACCAACGTTATTTCACGAACAATTCAGTGCAGACGGCTGAGATCAAGAACATGGCGACACGAGGGTCGTGACATCGCGCGCGCGTGTGCGTATGCGAGCGCAAGTGTGTGTGTGCGAGTGTGTGTGACGATATTAAAATATCGGCGAATGGTGCTGGAATGCGAACAAGACGATCAGGGACGGTACGGCGATCGATCGATGCAGCGCAGAGTGTGGACGGAGCAGGCGCCGAAGGAATTCCAGCGCCGAGACGCCGGCGATAACGTGACGCCGGCGCGGAGGCCGCAGACACGATCCACGGCCAGAGTAAAGATGAAAGAATGGCGAAAACGAACTGGCAATAAGCGCCGCGCGGCGACGACGCGCAAGGGACACGCATGTCGTCGTTGGCGTCGTGGGGCTGTGCATCCACTAACGCCCTTGGTGGAGTTGGTCCTGCAACGGGACCTGCGCAGCGACGATACGGTAGTGCCTACTGCATGTGGCTGATTAGCGCTGAGGCGACGACAGCCTTGTACATGCTCCCCATTCACGGCTGGCCAAGCGAAAAAATCGCCGACACCGCCTGCCTGTCGTCCACAGGATAACAAGATCCAGACGCTGTTGCCCATACCACAGAAAACTCGGCCTTAGCGGGGAAAATTCCTGCCCTGGGAGATTTCCCAGAGTATGGACACTGTAAAACAATGTGTTGACAGAACAATGCATCAGATATATTAATAAGGTGAAAATTGAATCATTCAGGAAAAGGAGAGATTCAGAGATCATGGCAAACGGGAGAAGGGGATGTACAGTTTCTTGTTTTGAGGATACTCTATTTTTGGATGGGAATTTTAAATCAATTATTAAATTATTTACATTTATTCGGTCCTTGTTCGGTTAATACTCTAATGTGGGAACCCTTGGTTGCGTAGGAAACAAAAGAACTACTCTTAAAAATTATAGATATTATAGATTCCGAAGATTCTTCCAAGGATAAAAAGTCGAGATAAAAGCTGAGATAGATGAGAAAAAAGAAATCCGAAAAAAGTGACGAAAAACTGAAGTCTTCCGAACTTTCTCACTGCCTGTTCTTGGCGCTAAAATTAGTATGGAGTATGTCACTTTATAGATAATGGTGTTTTATCGTAATGGTGTTTTATCGATGTTTTATTGGTGTTTCCAACAAAAGAGAAAATTCCTCAGTCTTTTGAAAATTTTACGATGTATTTTAATTACAATTATATTTCAGAATTTCCCCCAAAGGAAATTTTTCTCCATTGCCCCACGTTTATGGAAAAAAATCTTTTCAATGTCAGTGCATATAAATATCGTCTGGAAGAGACGAATCTCAGAAATTTCTCAGAATATTTTCCTTAGACTTTAAATGCAGTCAGAAAACCCGAGTGGGAAAATTCTTGGAAAGGAATATTTTTTCCTAATTCCTTCACAAAAATGTCGTTTGCTCATGGACTACCTTGTTCATTTTTTACGATTTTTCTTCCGAAAATTTCAGGATTTCTGTGAAACTATGTTTTCTGTGTCAAAAATCAATCAAAAGTGAAGATTACATTAAAATTTCAGTGAGGATCCCTCACTTCTAAAGACGGTTATAAAAGTCGCTAGTTTTGTTGGATGTTGCGGTCGCGTGAGTTTCTTAAGAACTTTCATACACTTCAAAAAACTCGTATAAATGAATAAGTATACACATCGAATTCATACTCAGCTTCATCCTGGAAAAACCTAGATTGAGCGAGCTCCGCTAAGAATCACCATAATTATAACTTCTTCTTTCCATGAAAAAAGCAGAAATTCTTCCAAAAAAACAAACAAACAAACATAGACGGCTAATGTTTCGAGGCTATATGTACCCCCATAAATTTCTTCAGCAGATAACCGAACATGAGAAAAAAAAACTTGGGAATCGCCCGAGGCTCTGGTAACTCACCATGAGAACTCTCAACTTTTAAAGTGTGATCCCTCTCGGTTGCCTTTTCCTAGCAGGGGTTAGAAGCACAGAAAGGGTGAGGTGAGGGAAGGGGGGTGTGGAGATCACCATCCATCGATATCACCCAAATCGATGACGTCAGCCGATCCTGATGGCGGCTGTTTGACAATTTTACGTTATTTCTTGCTAGGTTTCGCAAGTTTTCAAGGGGAACAAATGCATTTAACAAGATATATTTTAACACGAGGTGGAAAATAAATGGCACTTTGGGAAAATACTGTAAAAAATTATTCTCGCAACTGAAATGCATGCATAGAGATAGGACAGTGCAGTAGAGGGTAAGTGGATAAAGAGCACATGGATCTATTTATAAAAACTATAGAAACGTTCATCTGATTCCTAGGAAGAGAAATTTTGAGTATTCTGGAGTAAAAAGAAAAAAAGAATTGAAAAATCACAGAAGAATGATCGAATGGCGGATATCCACTACTCCCGTAGCAAAGCCTACAACCCAGATTGCGATCTACCACAAGGGTCAAATGGGATGGGGTCCACCACCTTGTACCTAAACGGGTTACGTACCTAGAGCTTAGCAAAAATCTCATAATTTTAAAAATTTAATTATTAAAGGACCTATCCAAAAATCTGGATGTTTGCAAAGAGAGAATTCTGAAAAACTTCCTACGGCTTTTTCTCTTTTTCCCGCAGCTCGGAGCTTACTACAAGATCACTTACAAGACAGGTGGGATTATTAAAATAGTTTATTTTTTAAAATGTATATTTTTCTACAAATTTGTCTCTACTACTTTTTTAAAATTATCTGCTCTGCCTGATAGTATTCAACTCCAAGAATGGCTCATTTTCGGTTTTTGTTCGGCATTTTTTCTCGAAGATTCAGCCTTTCTCTCTCTCTCCCTCTCTCTCTCTCTCCCTCTCTCTCTCTCTCCCTGACCAACGAACAGCCCTGACATCAGGATAAATGCAGAATTCTTATTCTGCCTCTCGCATGTATAATTTATGTCGACAACGTCTTAAAAGGCAAGATTTGGTGGAACTCAACGTTTCGTTCAGGAAAAAGTGATTCAAGGCAGCATACATCATTGAGATTACCAAGGGTAAAGATAACGTCACACAAGCTTACCCATCGTTAGCACAATGTCCACACGTTTACCCAGGGTAATCTCAACTGGGCATCCAGGAATATGTAGAAAATTAGAACTTCTTTGCTAAAAGATATGCATGTAAAAATCTTATAGATTCAGGAAAAATAACAAGAAAATCTTGGCCAGGTAAGGTAGTGCTAAATAAATCCTTCGTGCAGGATTTGGCAAAATGGAAGAGAAGAAGGAAAAATCAGGGGCCGCATGCGTAATTGAGATTACCCAGGGTAAACGTGTTAACATCTTTCAAATTTACCCATCATTAACGAGGATGTCACCACACTTACCTGGGCTACCTGAACGAGATATCCATGCGTTGGTAAACATGTCGGTAGCTGTCAGGTAAAGGGTAAATTTGAGCAGGTAGGCACGTTTACCATGGGTAAGCTCAATGATGCATACGAGTCCAGATGCAGAGGCAAAAAGTTTTCATCAGAGCTTTGTCGTTTATGGTGGAGCGTTATATTTAGGTTGGCATGGGCGGGCTCTGCGATTGGTTAATTGATCCAGCTGACCAATCAGGGAGCTCGCAGTATCTTTCCAGGTGCAACTATTGCCTATGAAATCAATAGAAAGATCGAAACGTCTCAGTTCATTCTCCGCATATGTAGTATTAGGTTGTCCCAAAAATAATGCCGCAACCTAGTGGCGAAGCTTTGGTAGCTCATAACTCCGCCAATTTAGAAGGAAGGCAGACAATTTTTGAGTGATTCTAAAGATCAAGACTTACACTATCTAAAGCTCAAAACCATTTTATTTTTTTATTTTTCAAGTCCAGTTTCTGAGTTATGGTAGTTTTTACGGCGAACATTGTGTGATGGTGCAAAACACTGTTTTTGTGCATCCTGGTTTTCAAGATTTCGAGGCAGTAGTTTTTGTTCCTAGGAAATAGCTCAAATTTGAGCTGAGTTACGCCATCTGGGATGCACGGCTTTGAAACGGCCATTATTTTTGGACCAACTCAATAGCAATTAAGATCTAATAATTGAAATGCGCCAATATGACGATGGAACTGAGCAGGAGCTCCTGCTATGCCGAGGGCTGTATTGTTGAATTAGATGTCGGGCAAAAAAGCGTTATTAAAACAAGTTATTCGCCTTGAGAAACATCCGATTCGATTGATTGGCCAAGGCGCTCACAAGAATCGTCGACCGCGCGAACTAATTGAAATCACATGATCGCTCGGAATCCTGTTGGACCAGAGAACCAATCCACCTCGATTGCGTTTACACATGAAACTCTGGGAAATCGTTGGATCTTAGTTGTCACTGGTATTCAGGATTGTTTTTCAGCAATTTTGTAGAGCAAGAACCTTTTTGAAGGCAGTGTGTCACCTAAACGTCGATTTTGAGATTTTTACATCAGAAGAATCATCAGGCGACGCTGATTACAACGGTGTACTTACTTTTTTGCGTACTTGCCGAGAAACCCTTCTTTGAACTTCTTGTCTTTAGAGAGTTCAAAGTGTTTGTTGCGACAGCTACCACAAGAAGTTGCGGAGTGGCGCAACGCCACTGCCACTGTGATATTGCTGCAACTCCTTGTGGCGGCTGTCGCAGTGGGCACCCCGAACTCCCCAAAAAATAAGCGGCTTGGAAGTGGTTTGTAAGCGCTTTTGTAGGGAAATATGTACATCATTGTAATCAGCGTCGATTAAGGATTCTTCTGATGTGCAGACCTCTCATTAAGGTGAGAAAATGCCTTTGATTTTTAATGAAAAATATTTTTTTTTATTTTAGCTGCACATCACAGAAACGCTCTGAATACCAGGAGTGAGCAAAACACAGTGGAACCCAGAGAAAAGAAAACATAAAAATCATATCAAATTTTCCCAGTCAAAATAACTGGACGCCAAATTTGGTCATACTGTCCAAGCAGGAGCGAAACCTCAGGAAGACATAGGCTGAGAATGGGAAAAAAACCTTCCTAACTGCTTTCCCAGCAGCTCTAGGTAAGGAAATCCACAGATTTTTGAAAATTTCGGGCATTTATTTGAACAAATTCATTACTTGCCTCATTTGATATCCACACCCTACGAGGCACAGCGACTTTCCTTCCGAGACCACTTTTAGCACAATTTTATGACTTAAAGGCAGAGGACCACCTCATTTTCGTGATTGAGGCAATGGCAGATTCAGCATCTACTCGGCACGCTGATTCCAGCGGTATACACATATTGTCCCAAAATGGTCATTAAACCCGTTTTCCAGGACGGGGCCTGTAACAGTTTGCTAACCCGTATTGACGTGTGAAGCTGTTGATCTTATCGATCGAACACGCAAAGACACGTTGGCCACCGTGGCAGCCGTGGCGGGCAGCCAGCACAGCTTGGAGCGATCCACCTCCGGGCTCCAAATTTTAGCCACTTCGACCCCTTCGAGAACGGGGCTTTCGTCGCTTTTATGCCTATTGATGTACCTTGCTGGGATTATCATGACGAGAAGGTTCAGGATGTGTTACTATCCCCAGTATACGGGACGAGGTGGTCCTCTGCCTTTAAGTCGCAGTGTTGGATGAGAAATTTCCCCCCGGGGGCGGGAGAAGGGGAAGGTGGCAAACAGAAGCAGGGCCTAATTGTAGCCGCTTTTTTGGATCCAGTTATTATAAATGCATGTCAAAAATTATAATTTGAACAAGAAGTTGAAAGCAATTCTTTTATCTGCACGAGTTACCACAGACAGGGAACTCCGAATGGGCCACTTGGACGCGGACCAGTGCTGCGGTGCGGCGTGGCGCTCTACCTGTCTGCTGCACTCCTCGATCGATAATGCTTTGGCCATGCTCTCTGATACTCTCTGTCCAACGCTGGCACACCGCGCCACTGGTCCATATCCAGGTGGCCGTTTGAAGTTCTATGTATTGGGGAACAGCACTTAGCACAGGGAATAACCAAGTAAGTAAGTAAATAAATAAATAAGGCTGATTTGTGACAGATATCCCAGAAAATCAATACTTATCTGCCTAGCGATCACTGAAAAATCACCCGGATGTCGGCGGTTTTTCCTCGGCCGCAGAGACAATGCGCCGGCCATTCATTCAGGCTGAGCATGTTCACTGGCAAGAAGTGATGGTGAAGAAACAATGCGGCACACTTGACTAGAACGTAACAGCGTTTATAAATAAGTGTGAAGAAAACTGCTGAGAATGCAGACCCAGACTGGGGGAAAAAACCCCGTGCCCGCAATCCTAGCATTCTGATCTGGCGCGCTCACGGGCCGATAAAGAAGCCACAGCCTTGCGAATAAAGCAGGATTCCAAGGGGAGCGTGGATAGGGTCGAGCGAACTTCGATGCTGGGTGCCTTTAGATTCGCCTATTCTAACTCCCGGACAACAAAAAGAGTCTGGACAAATTTATCCAAAAAAAAAAATCGAAAATAGAAGCCTAAAGGATAGCAGAATCGACAACAGAAGCCATATACTCGTGTTAGAACGCTAAGTCCTATCTATTTAGCAATGATATTCAGGAGTTCAGCAAGAAATTTTCTCTGAAAAAAGGGCGGGAAACATAAACACAGCAAAACCTCGTCTATGACCCCATAGAGGGCCAGCCCGCGCTGGCCAATCGATTTTCTGTGACATCACTCGATTTGATCTCTTGCACTAAACCATGGAAACTCTACTCGAATGCCTTTTCCAGGAATTTAAGGGTTCCGAATGGGTCATAACCTCAGTAGGGAAATCAAAAATGTGGCTTTGTTCCTTTTTTGGGAGAAAATTAGGCAAAAAAATTCACAGAGGAAAAAATCTTGGGTTAACAGAGAAGATTACTGGTAACAATTACATTGTTGAACGTGATAGAGAATAGTGGACAACCCCTTTGGGGACAAAACCCAACTTCAATTACAAACGACTGACGCTCAGGAAGCACTGGATTTTTATTGGACTCCTTTAATTTCGAAATAATTTCCAGGAAAATACAGGCATCCCCTTTCTGATCGTCGAGATTTTTGCGACCTTCCGGTTATTTCCGACCGAATTTCGGATGAATTTCGTGGAAACTGTGCATTTGTGAAAGGAACGCTAAGCCCGCGTGAGTTCGTTTGTTAAATTCCGGGAAAACTTCATGATTTCCCCCACGATTTCCGTTCCCTATTGCATTCCTCACACTTTCGTCAGAATTTAGACACTGTTGCTATCTGATAATGTGGTAATAGATCAAATCTGCTGGTTCAGACCCAAATCAATACGATGATGGTCAATATGACCAATATGAATTCGATCAATACAATCGACACCAATGGCATTTCTATGCCGTACCGCGACCGCACTAGGCAATGGAATGTTATTTTATTGTTTGTCGTTTGTTTCTTCTGTCCGTTTGTTTGTTTGTTTGTCGACCTCAGTAACTTTGTCTTCGTTCTTCTGCTTCTTTCATATACTTGAATCCTGGGAAATAATGCTGATCAAAGTACTTTCTATCT
This sequence comes from Ancylostoma ceylanicum, assembly GCA_000688135.1. NCBI lineage: Eukaryota > Metazoa > Nematoda > Chromadorea > Rhabditida > Ancylostomatidae > Ancylostoma > Ancylostoma ceylanicum. The sequence goes on along the minus strand of JARK01001403.1, from coordinate 820,053 downwards.
CGATGAAATATCTCAAGTTTGAGCCGTGTTATGCAACTTCGAACTCGCGGCTCAAATACGGCCATTACTTTTGGGACAACCTAATAGTTTCCTATGCTATTATGCTGATAGTTCACACAACTTTATCATTTTTATTACAAACTTCGTTTTCCTTATGTAAGTGGTACGTAGGTTCTTAGGGTAAGTGGAAGTTCCATAGTCTTGAGAATTCGCGAGGTCCTTCTGCGGTCCTTCAGACTTGAGGGCGACGGGAATGGATTGGGAAAAAATTGAAGGATCCGCTAAATCTGACTCGGATACTTTATTTTTTTCCGAAACTTATTCATATTTCACCTGAATTGTAGCTTAAAGTAGTTTCAAGCTATTATTCTGCTGTTATGTAGTTTTCGAATTCCTTAATAGTTTGATTTGATATGCAAGCTGCAGTTACCAAGCAAAAGCGTGGTCCAAAAGATGGAGGATGGCTCAGCGCTTTGAGCAGCTCTTTTCAGTCTGCCCTTTTGCTGGTTCGAGATCCAGATTCCATGGAGTTCTAGAGCAACAGGATTTGCTTCGTAATTTTTAGAGTTCAATGCTTAACTTTCGTCCGCGATCTACCTCAACTAGTCCAGGAAGGCATCCGACGAAGTCCCATGGAACTTCATAATGACATTTATCAAAAAAGTCGAATAATTTTGAATTACTTTGAAGATACGTACTTGGATTGTGATCGGCTCAGTGTTTTGAGCGGCCCATTTTAATCATAAAGATTATAACCCTGCCATCGTTATGGGGTCAGTTCACTTTTCTGATTCTAAATGTATTTCCGCTCTCTTTCGTTCACCTGTCTATGCTTAATTCTTAGCATTTTATTGCAGATTGAGTGAATATCCAGTGATTTCCCTGAGGTGATACTACGTTCACAGTATACGTATTTCTGGTACGCGAATTTTCCAACAAGATGTTATTTTTCTCATCTTTTCTGGACCGTATTTCCCTGCCTCTTCATGCCGGCGACTAGAATGAGATGACAAATCTCTATGACTCACATACTTTCGGAGATCCATCTCCTTTTAAGCGAGGATTTGCTCTAGCCAGAGCCCACTCTGAGCCCGATAACCGTATCAACAGTGCCAACATCTCGTCTTGTCTTGACACCTAGCATCCCCTCTAAATCTACAGGGGTTAGCCAAGCTTCTCTAATGGTCCGAACGCGCCTTTCGACTTTTTTCTAAAACTCGAAAGATTCTGTTAAAATTAAGGAAGGACATGTGCAATTAGGCCTGCTCAAATTTATGGTCTGATACTTAACACTCAAAAGACTAGGCCTCTTTTTAAAGTTGCGGTGTGGATAGTCATGCCTAGAGGTAGCAGCGCGGCCAAGCTTTGTGATTGGTTTTTTAGCACAATCGGCCAATCGCAAAGCTTGATAGCTCCTCCCTCACCAGAAATACGTTCTACATCAAGTTCAATCTCTCTGGATGTGGAGCGTCGTACCACAAGAGTTTAGTCCGTTAGAGTTTGAGGTATATGTAGCTCTTCTCGTCAAGGGCCGACGGATACACGCCCTACCACGGGATGAACTCCGCCCACTTGCTTCCCTATCAAGTGGGGCTCATGGTAGTTTGTGTTATACCCAAAAATTTTCACGAGCAATGCGACAATCCGGAATGGACGAGTTATTCCGCATGTGTTCTCCAACAGTCGTCTTTCGAAATGCTTTACCTTCCAGTATGCTAGAACTGCAAACAACTCCATAGAAATGATGAGGACAAGAAGCAAATACAATGCAAAAATGATTCATAATTGAGATGTAAGGCACTGACTAGAGTAGACAAGGGCACCTATGACAGTGAGCAATGAATTAACAACACAAGAAAAAATGAAGAAAAAAAAAAGAGAAATGGGACTAACAAATTGAGCTCAATGTTCCTAGCATTCACACAGATCAATTATTTACAACAACGAACGAAGAGGAAAGAAAAAAGCATGAACTGATCTAGATTCACTTCTCAACGAGACCCAAGTGGGGTGGTCCCGTCGGGAAGTTGCCGTTTCTCGTAGATGTACGGCTCCCGAAGCAAATAAACCTCGACACGAACAATTACATTCATTATAAATACAAACAGAGGAACAGTAGTCGTCTAATACTCTGTGAAGATGCGCGTCACAACCCGATCGGCAACCGTGGCTTATCGACCTGAAAGAAAAAACAGGTCCAGGTTAGTCCAGGAAGAGTTACATCGGCAAGCAGACAGAGAAAGAGCAGTGGTAGGGGCTGGACGGGAGCAGGCTGGGGGTTAGGGAGGAAAACGGACGGCACACTGTGAGTTCGGAAGCGATCCAGACAGTGGAGAAGCACTCGGCCGCTGGCTGGCCCTCGATTTTTTGGGATAAAAGAAACGGGACTAACTGAGCGTGAGTCGGGCCTTGCATTGGGCGGCGCCTTTCGGATTTCTGATCACAATCTCGTAGTCACCGGCGTGGTTATGCGTGACCCGGGCGATTTCCAGGATTGCGCGTTTTCCTTCGAGGCTGATCTGGAACAGTTTTACATCATATCCAGGCAAGCAGTGCGGTAGCATGCAGTGAAACGAGACAGGCACAGGGTGCAGCGGGGACTTGGGACATGCACACACAAGAATTTTGGGACACTGGACATTTTAGGGAAATATGTGACAGAAATCCTGCTAGTGGTGTTGATAAGTCGAAGATCAAAAGCCAAAACTTTTCTTACCGCACGACAACTGAGAACGGAAAGTGGGAGGGGCGGGACAAACTTTCCCATAAACCTTACCTAGGACCGCATGCATCGTTGAGATCACCCAGGGTAAACAATGGGATTACTAACGGTGAAAGTGCTAGAACCCTTATTAATGATGGATGAAATTGAGGGTGTAGCAGCATTACCCTGGGTAATCTCAGTGGTGCATAATGGTTACCTTACTCTGAGTAATCTCATTGGTGCATGCATGGCGTAGTAATCCTTTACCTTTACCCTGAGTAATCTCAGTGGTGCATGCATGATGCGGTAATCCCTGTTCATACAAATTTACCCATCGTTAGCACGGATATAAACGCGTTTACCCTGGGCAATCTCAGTGACGCATGCATGGTGCGGTAACCCCCCCCCCCATATCAATGGGATTACCCACGGTGGAATTGCTAGAACCTTTATTAAAGATGGATGAAATTAAGATTGTGCCAGCTTTACCCTGGGTAATCTCAGCAGTACATAATTTACCTTACTCTGAGTAGTAGCACGGTCGAAAACGCGTTTACCCCGGGTAATCTCAGTGGTGCATGCATGGTGCCGTGACCCTGTTCATAAAAATTTACCCGTGGTTAGCAGGGGCGTAAACGCGTTTACCCTGGGTAATCTCAACGACACACTCAGGCCCTGGGACCATTTGGATGCCAATGACCCCTCCTTCCCGAAGAAAAGGGCCCCTACGACGTTTGAAACTTATGAACCTGATGGAAATCTTGTAGTAGATCACCTCCAATCAGTTCAAACCCATTTCTACTATTTTTTAAATATTCATTATAATATACAATTTTAAAGCTAGTATTTAATAACTTGATCCTCAGGCTTTCGCCCGCCTATGTCCCCCAAATCAAGGATAACCGAGTTTTTGTGCCGGTTACCTCACTTTTTCTTTCCAAAAATCCTCTTCCCTTGCACTCCGTCCGCATACGGGGCTATCTGCGGCAAAGGGGCCTACCAAGGTTGCTGACTTTCCATGATTTCCATCTGCAAAACTATCAGCCCCGTAGGGGACTCGAACCCCTGACCGTTAGATTAAAAGTCTAACGCTCTACCAACTGAGCTAACGAGGCTCCGATCACCGGTCTTCGCCAGTCTCCCCAAAAATCGCAGTTTGTCACGAACGATCGTCCACTAGAGCGGTCAAATCAGCCCTATTTAACCAAATGGGAAAAAATTACCCAGGAATTGCTCTGCTTAGTATCTCAAATCTAATCCTTAACATACAGGAAAGAAAATGCATTGCCTACACTATCTCTTGCCAGATATTTCCATAAATTTCCAAGTAAACAAATAAATACAGCCGTTTGGAGCAAATATATAAATGAGTATAGAAACCGTACGAGTGAACACGCTGGTGGGTACTAGGTAAACGGTCAATTTGTGTACGTCAACAATTTTACCATGGGTAATCTTCCGGGCCCTGGACGACTACACAACAATTCGCTGGGAACTTTTACTAGGCGCCTACTACGCAAGTGGAATTATGTTACCCCTTAGAATACGTGGGCTAGAAAATCATTGAATCCCTGGATTCACAACTGCTGGGCCAGAAAACCCGCTGGTGGTGGAAAGGCTCAATTTGGGAACGTCAACATTTTTACCATGGGTAATCTTCCGGTGCCCTGAACTACTGGGAGCTTTGCTGGGAGCTTTCACTGGGAACCTATGCGGGAAACCACTACATTCTCATTTGAAATACCTGGGTAAATCCCCAGAAATATCGTGTTTCCATCCTCCTAACCTGGGTAAATTCGAATTCATCAAAGGAAAACTAGGTTAAACAACAGTGCAGTGAACAGACTTCTTTTCAAGAAAAAATACCGTGCAATAAAGTGCTTCGAGGTCTTGTACGGGACAGTACAGAAATGCAGAACAGCGCATTACTGTGTCGTTGTTATTAACCTTTATGTCCTTCGAAGCTGGCACCGGTTTTCCATTATACATCCACTGCACCGTCGGCATTGGGTTGCCATCAATATCGCAGGCGAACTTCACGGTATGGCCTAGAGGGCAGCATTTTCCGGATCTGCTCGTTCATCAACACTTACCCTACCGCGGGGCTCACCTTGTCGCGCTGAGATGTCGCTCAGTCGGGAGACGAAGTGGGGCGCATCGGTCGCGGGTTTGTCTTGCATGCTCGCTCCGCCACCTCGCACAATCGTCGTCTTGGCGATTCGGCCGGCTTTCGCTGGAAATTTTGCAGTAAACAAGGAGTAAACAACGATTAGATCAGCCATATCCAGAAAATTCCTCCAGAAAACCACTTACGGGTCAGCACCAGATTCGCCACGGATGACGCCTTTCCGGCAGGGTTGCTCGCTTCAACCTTGTACTCGCCAACGTCTTCTTGTTGGCAAGATGAGATCTTCAGGGTTGCCTGATCCTTGACTTGTGATACCTGCAAATAAGGGGTCTGAAAAAGTCAAAAAAATAACCAAAAACTATTCTCACCTCGTAACCAGCAGATCGCTTGATTGGCTCATTATCACGGTACCACCGGATGGTAGGTTCTAAACAACAACCTCCCTGGATATTTCCTACCCGAATGTGGATGGATTCATACCTGGGAATCCAGTGAATGCAGCAGAGAAGACGGCCGGTTTGCCTTCGTCAACGACCAACGGCTGGATTTGTGACGAGAATCGTGGCGCCTCGTAACGTGGACCTTCTTCTGCGCCTTTACCAGTATGACTGAGGTTGACGTTCAGACGGGCTTTACACCTGAAAACATTCATTCGATCATTCATTCATCCGGTCATTTATTCATTTTTTCATTCATTCATTCATTCATTCATTCATTCATTCATTCATTCATTCATTCATTCACTCATTCATTCATTCATTCCCTTTCATTTATTATTTTCCCGAACTATGTGCTCGATGCCTATTAACTTTTTTTTGCAATCACAGTGGTATGTGTCACCATGAGGGAAAAGGGGCGTGACCACTTGAATCGGATTGGCGTATTCAAGCCGCCAGTCGCGCCCACTTGTTTAAACTTGTACGGCGCCAGGCAGAAATACGCCATTTGTTACGGAATCGACGTCGTACGAGTTTAAACAAGAGGGCGTGACGGACTACCCGAATGCGCCAATCAGAGTTGCTTAGTTACGCCCCTTTTCCCTCATAATGATGCACACTTAGATTAGCGTTGTTGTTTCAAGGGGTGTGGACAGTTTACTTGGAAAGGGCGGCGCTGCCGAGCTCTGCGATTGGTCAACACACAAGTTAGCCAATCACAAACCTCAGTGCATCGCCCTATTCAAGTACGATGTCCACACCCCGTTTCAACACAACTTTACCAACTGGGAATTCAATAAAGTGAAGGGAGAACGTGGGCGGGGCTATGTACATTTCATACTTTCATTTTAATTTCATAAAAAAGCTGACCTGGCTTCTCCAGCAGTGTTCTTCGCAACACATTCATAGACTCCAGCATCCTGTGGCAGGGTGTTCTTGAGTGAGAGTTTGTACTGTCCGTTCGACTCACTCGCCTCGTAGCGGCCATCGTTCGGCAGCATTTGGCCATCCTAAATCGTACAAAGCAGTGAGAATAATTGCAAATCCCGGCTTCTAACGCTAAAAATCACTCGCCTTGAACCAGTGCACAGTCGGTTTCGGCTCGCCACTGATCGTGCAGCTGAACACTGCTGGACCGTTCTGTGGAATACGGAGATCGTTCATTCTGGCAGTGAAGTCGGGTGCTTTTCCTTTGTCAGTTGGTGGCAGCAGAGTCAGATTAGCCGAGGATTCAACCTGGAAATGGAAGAAGCTTGTAACTCCGCTCATATTCACAGCGATGAGCTATGAATTCGTACCGTTCCAGCAACATTCTCGAGTCGAACAAGGTATAGACCAGTGTGGTTGTTCTCCAATCGTCCAATATGTAGGATAGAGCTGTTGTTGGTGGTGGTGATCTGGTTTCGGAAGCTGCTCTTGATCTCCTTGCCATCTTTGAACCAGGTGACCTTGATCGGAGCTGCACCATCGAACAAGACGGTGAACCTGAACAGGGAGATATGGAACGGTCCAGGGAAATTTCCATGAATATCTTTGCCCGAAAACGTGGCGCTAAATCAGTCATCGACGCATATTTTTGCAACATTGAAAAAAAATGAAAAAAGAGGGAAATTAAGGTTCACAGGAGAAAATTTTCCCAGCAAAGCTAGTGGAGTATGCCGGGTTGCAACTCGAGAGGGGAGTGTGGTGGAGCTCTACGATTGGCTAATTCATGCAACTGACCAATCAGAGAGCTCCTAGCCTCCTCTAGATACAGTGCTGTACACCGTCTACGGTCTTTGCAAATCAATTTTTGAGAAATCAGGATATAGTTTGAAAAAACATTGATAGATACAGAAAGAATAGCAGCACGGACTTTTCATTTCAGAAAAATTAAAACCGCAAAGAAAAAAAATTGATATCGAATACAATCCACAAAAACTTACTTCGCAGCCTTTCCTGGCTCTCCCTGGATTGGCTTGAGTTGCTGGGAGACAGTGGGCGGAGCTTGTTTAGAAACACCAATCTTGGTCGGTTGAGGCTGAAAAAAACGCCTGTAACCTTCAGAAATGAAGAAACAGTGTCACAGATATGTTAAGAAACTAGGAACTGAAAAGAATATGAAGAAAATCTAACAGAACAGAGTAACCAAGACAACTCGTCCACCTCTTCCAAACTACGGGGTTTTACACCACAAAAATCCATACCAAAAAACGTGCGAAAACTCGTCCACATGCACAGACAAACTGTTACAAACAGAAAAAAAAACTTGAAAAAAGAGTGACGTCACCGACCCGGACCATATGGAAACTGACGATACGCTCTCGTGGACGCGGCGAAAACTCGTACACGGTTCGCTGGATGGCGCCGTCCTCCTCCTCGATGTAGAGCTGTTCCATGGACGTGTCCGACATTGCGGAACGACATTCACGATACGCTTGATACATCACATGATGTTCGTGCTATAAGTTGCATTGCACCCGAAAACACATCCAGAACACATCCACAGCAGGCTGAGGGTAAGGTCAGAGCATGCACACCAATCCTGTCATAGCCAGTCATGCAGTCAGTGCCAGGACCTTTGTCAGGACCTCATGCCTACCTTGTTACTGATACTGCTCATCTCAATCGGTGCCTTCTCCACTGGCGGAGTGTCTTTCAGCGGTTTACTGTCGATCTTCACGCTCTCACCGGGTTTCGCAACTATTGGAGTGAATTTCGTCTGTAACGGAGGGTTAATCTGCATTGTAAGAGTGGTTATTTGGGATCGATTTGCATCATATGCATTGTGAATAGTAGTGTATGATGCGTGGGGAATCTGTGCTCGAATTAGCTGCAATTGATGATCTTCTGAGAATAGCAGAGTAGAGGATTTTGTTAAGAATGCTGTGTAACTGTATCTGTATCTGCGAAAATCCCTGAGCAGAAATCCAGGAATTTTTCATTCAAAAGAAACTTTAAGAAAAATTTTCCGCAGAAACCCTGAAGCAGATGAATAGTGCATTGGCGATATCTGGGTGAAAAATAGAGGATTTCCGAGAACCACATGGATTTGAGCCAATTTTGAGCAGATTAAGGAGTCGAGATAGCGTCTGATCTTGCAATTGGTAGGATTTTTTACGAGATTTTCATAGTGTTAGATTCGTTAAGAAATGAAAGTTGCAGTATCAATATTTATAATGTTAGACTCGTCCGGCGACGCTGATCACAATGATAAACATCATTTCTTGCAAAATTGACAGAAACCCCATTTTCAAGCCTTCTATTTTGGGAAGAGTGTGGGCCGGACATCTGTCATATTCGTCCCTGTGGTGTGTGCAAATGCGGCGCCCGGCTAAGGTGCTTATGTGATAGATGTCCGCCCGGAAAATACCCAAAAATAAAGACTCCACGACGGGGTTTCCCGGTGCTCTCCCAAAGAGTCGAGTATAATTTTAGAATTAGCGTCGCTTGGAGATTCTAATGATATAAAAATCTCGCTATAGAACAAAATTTAAGGTGTCGCACTGCCCGTTGAAAGACGTCTTCATCAATCAAAAATTACGGCGACCTAAGCTAACCAATGAGGAGCGAGCCAGCTCAGTGGTCGGTTCACAATCTGACCAATGGGAAGCGCGCTCATAATAAAAAAAAATGCAGAGATCACCCTTATTCAAAGCCCCACCCCCTCCTCTCCCCCCATTCGCCGCAAGACCACTTGTTCAATAGGGGTCGGCCTTGGAGAAGGAGGTTTAGTAAGATTGGAATCCTCAGAAAATGTGCATAAGAATGATAGGACCATAATAATCGCCGAAACTTTCAAGAACCGAGTCAAGAAACCCAATTATTTTACCCAGAGGGCGTGGCTAAAATCCCATGAATTCTCTCGAAATCCTCTATTTCTGCCTACATTTGAAGCTGAAGCAGAAGCACTACTGAAAGCTTATCTATCCCATCAACTCACCTTCAGCTCCACTTGTTGCTTATGAGGGATCATCTCCTCCTTCGGCTGCTCCGGACCTTGTTGAACAGCCTTCAACTTGGCTTTCTCCTCCGCGATCTTCACGTGTTCACCTGTCTCGATCTGGAATCGCTAACTTCTCCACCTCTACCCTTACCCTAATCGGTAAATAATGAATTCGCACCTCTGACGCCGGCTTAGGCTTGGCGGTCTTCAACGCGACCTGGTCACGAGCCGGGATGTCAACCTCCTTCGGTGGTGTGGGCAGTTTCTTGAACCTTCCGTCAACGTTTCCTGGCAGTTTGGCACCACCTTCTTGGGCCCAGTCGGGTTGCTCTGAGGGCGGGGCGGGTTTCTCTTGGGAGGGTACGGCTCGGAGGGCAACCTGAATCCAAGATTTGTAAAATTTATAAAAACAAACAACCGAAATCTAAATAAATAAATAAAATTCCGATCGACCCATCAGTGAAAATTCCGGAGAAGATCGTCGGGTGAAATTCTTTTAGGGATACGCAGGGTGAACACGATTATCCCCTGAATTTATTCATCAAAAATTTAACTCCCAGGCCATGGGGTAATTTACCGGGTAATCTATACCTCTTCTCATCTCTGACTTTTCTCCGTTTATAGCTATGTCACTATTTTATGTTCTTCTTCTAGGTAAAGATTTCACACAATCGCACCTTATACTGCATAGAAAATCTTTAAGTAAAAAAATCCATGGATTATCTACATAAATAGAAAGGAATTTTGAAAAAATACCGTCTCCATTTCTTCCCTTGGTGGCTGATACTTTGAAACTTGTCCAGGTTTGAGTTGTACTGGCTCCAGTTCCATTCCCTTGTACTGTGGCCGAGCGGTTTCAACCTGAATCCATGGAAATTTTGGATGAGTCACCTTTTGCCGCGAACGTAACTGTTTATCATTCTAGATCTACATGGGTAATTATACCGAAGGTCATCCAGCCTTTCAATGATACATCCGGTCCCAGGGCAGACTCCAAGGGCCACATGTATCATTGAGTTTACTCAGAGTAAACATTTCTGCGGGCGTATTGACGATGGGTAGGTTTGTGTGGTGCTAAAGCATTTACTCTGGGTAATCTCAACTATTCATATGCCTCCAAGGAGTCCACCATCTCAAAAAAAAAACGAAAGAGTGCTGATACTTACATAAGCAAGCTGGTCGTAGAACTGTTCGTCACGTGGACGGCTGAACTTGCCGATGAGTTCTTCCGTTTCCAGAGGTTCAACAGGGTATCGAGATCTGGAAAAAATGAGAACTTGGGTAAGAGGGAGACCACCATTCAAATCAGGTTTCAAGCCGTATGGTCGGATTTTTCCCATAAAACCGGAAGAGTGGAGATCGGAAGCTGAGATATGTTCATGGTTAGGATTAAAGAACGCATAACCGAGCGAAAGCAGGTTAACAAACCAACTTTTACGTCCTGCGTTTGCTCACTATTCACAATCTTCACAGTAACCAATCATGTAAGCCAGCGCTAGTTTCCTTAACTACAGCTTCATGAATCCCAGCCCAAAATGTAAGAAAAGTTCATTTAAAAAACCACACATACTTCGTGCTATGACCCAAATGCTGCAATTTCCACAAAAATAATGGGTTGGAACCTCAATGACGTCATAGTTCAGAGGCTTTCGAACTTCCAGGTCAAAATATTCAAGCCATACCTTTCAACATGGAATAGTTTCTGAGCGTCTGGTTTCGGTGCCGTCTCGAACGCTTCACCCAGCTTGCCAAGGGTCTCCTGGAAACGAGCAGTTGTGGTACAATTTAACGAAGGTAATCGATAGGTTAACGTTAAAATTCACAATGATGCCTCTTACCTTCTGCCACTGAAGCTGTCGTTGTTGCAGCTCTTCGCTGGTCATGAACTGCGTCGGCTTGAGTTGCAGCTGTCGGAAGTCCTTCTTCTGGAACGATACATAATTATAAGTGGGTAATTTTTTACCCAGGAAAAGGGTAAGATCCATAAATGTTCAAAATTTCAAAACTCAAGTAAAAAATTATGCTTTTGTCTAAAATTCCAAGAATCAGAGTTGATTATTCAAGAACAAAGGATCTGCCTGAGGACGAGTAGGAGACAATGGGCGTGTCTTACCCACTAAATGGTGCAAAAAAGTAGAAAATTGGGGGAGAAAACGGGAGACCGATTTTTTTTGCAATCTTAGATGATTTAAAGAAACCTGCCTCACCAAAAATGTATCACTACCTTCATGAAATAAAATTTGATGGCACTTCTTAAGTGTAAACAGTGAAAATGAAGAAATAAACAAGTAAATAACGAAGTTGCAGTAACCTGGAAGATATCCAGAGTGCAGGTCGATTGCACTTCACCCTCGCTGTTCCTTGCGATCACCAGCACCTCACCAGCATCGGAAATGCGACAGTTGCTGATGGTCAGATAGTGCAAACCGTCGTAGTTCAGCTTGTAACGGTGACCCTGCAAAAGAAAGTTCTGGGGAAAATTCCAGGAAATTCACAAAAACAACTCCTTACATGCAGCGCTTGATTTCCATTGATGTACCAGGTGACTTTCGGTCGTGGATTACCAATAACAGCGCATTCGAATCGAGCTGGTTCATTCTCAACCACCTGCAATGAAAAAAACTCCTCGACTCCTGCTCCTCGACTTTCTGACAAGATCCGAGGAATTTCTGGAACCCACCTGCAACGCCCGCGGCTTGATGGTGAACTGAGGCTTCTGCTTTTGTCGCACAACGGTTTCTCCTTGTTCAGACCTTTAAAATATTGCCTTGGGGAACAGTTCTCGTCTCGAGCTGCTATCAAATTTACCAGTGGATCTTCTTGTTATCCTGCTTGACATTATGAACGAGCATTCCCTGAGGCATCTGTGGGTCAGTGATGATGTGAGCCACACCCTGGCAGGCCAATTTAGCGCTGATCATCGCTTGTCCTAGAAAGGAAGAGTAAACCAGTGAGATAACAGACTAGGGACCGCGTGAATCATTGAGATTACCCAGGGTAAACGTGTCAACACCATACAATTCACCAGTCGTGAGTGTAGGCGTCGAAACATTTACAATAGGTAATCTTTACTATGCATCCTGGGGCCAAATGCATAATTGAGATTAACCAGGGTAAACATGCCAACACTGCGATAATTTAGCTATCGTTGGCAAGACAATCAATGCGCTTACCTTGGGTAATCTCAATGTTGCATCCAGGCCCTGGCCTAGTATAGGCAGCTTATAGCTTACCCGACTTTTCACCTAGTAGTCACTGGGTAAACCTTTTAATGAATATCAATGTATGGGTAAACTATGGGGGACTCCAAGCTCACCACGGGTTATTTTTTTCTAATGAATGCCAAAGTATGGGTAAACCATAAGGTTACCAAGCTCGCCACGGGCAAACTTTTTAATGAATACCAAAGTATGGGTAAACTACGGTGGTCACCAAGCTCATTACGGGCATACTTTTTAATGAATGCCAGATTATGGGTAAACTGTGGGGGTCACCAAACTTATCATGGGTAAACACAATAATGAATGTCAGCCTAGCAGGTCTTGGGTAAATGAACCAGTAAAAGTTATGCCTACTGGGTCGGCGTGTACTATTGGGATAACCCAGGGTAAAAGTGCCAACGCTTCCCATTTTTCACCTGCGATTTAGGGGCGTTGACACGTTCACCTTGGGTGAACCTGATGATGCATGTCGGCCTTGGTTGAAGGAAGTAATTTTTCGTTCAGAATCGCATTTTCTGCAGAAAAAAAAAAGATGGGCAACTAGAGCATAAGAAGGTGAAGTTGTTTTGAAGCTTTGAAGCGAAAGTTTTGAAAAATTGTGGGCCCAAAATTTTGAAATTAGGAAGAAATGGATGCAACTAGGAACAAAATTCAAATAAATTAGCAGAATAGCTGTATAGTCTCCTTCAAATGCGACGATAGTCGAGAATTTGTGCAGATTTTCTGCCTTTCTCTTCACTCTCTTCAATTCGTGCGCACTTTCCTGCGCAATTTTTCTCCCTAGCGTCTCTACAATCATCGCCCCCATTGAAATATACTACAAGATATTCCGGGCCGCATACATAATTAGGATTACCCAGGCTAAACGTGTTGACATCACACAAATTTACCCATTGTTAACACGGGAGTCAACGCCTTTACCCTGGGTAATCTCATTAGTACATCCAGGCCCAGGTGAACAATTTGCTCCTAACGCGACGACAGTAGTCGCGCCTTTCAGTAATCGTTCAGTAATCGCGCCTTTCTCTCACCGTCTATAATTCGTGCGCTCTTTCCTGCGTCCTTTTGCTCTCTGGCGTCTCTCCAACTATCATCTCTATTGAAACAGACTATAAGTAATCTGGAAGTTAAATTTTCACCAACCGTGTTTGTTCGTTGCTACGCAGTAATATTCTCCGGTATCGTCAGGCAGAGTGTATAGCAGATCGAGACATGCGAATCCAAAGTCCAACACTGATCGGATACGGTTACCTAAATACCGTAATCACTTCTTAGTCCAGTTAAAAACCGTATACCGCTCAACTCACCAATCAGCACAGGTTTCTTATCCTTGAACCATTCCACCTTCATGTATGGATCATTGATCGGCACGATCTGCGTCTCAAATCGGCAGAATTCACCCTCGGCGACACCGATGTTCTGCATCGGCATCTTGAACTCTGGCGGTCTGCAATTGCGTACAATACATCAGCCTTATTTCACATTTTACGCGCAGGCACCCGTACCTCTTCTGTGCCTCGTCGTACATGTCCTCGACGGTCATCTGCAGCGCCAAGGTGGAGTGCTGGCGGAAGTGCGACTCGATGCTGTCCAGGTTGCTGCCATGGGTCTGTGAGGTGTAGTCAAGCTTCGGCCGAGGAAGAACCTACAACCAATCAGCGTTTTCAGGATGAATCAAAGTTCAAAAATCAAAGAAGCAGCTACCGTAATCTGACACTTCGTCCTAGCCTCTCCCTTGTCATTGGTCGCCACCAACTCGTAAACACCATTATCCTCGGGATAAGCGTAGAGAATGTCCAGGGAGACGAATCCAAACTCGTAGAGGGGCTTGAACCTAGAAATAACAGGGTTTATACTCCATTTCAAGCAGTTCAAGAGCAGTTGACACACCTGCTGGCCTCTGGCAATGGAGCGCCGTTTCTGTACCATTGTACCTTGAGCTGTGGATCGTTGATCGGGGTGACGCGGCACTCGAGATGGATAGAGTCGCCTTCCTGGAGGCAGAAAAACGTTCGGAAAAATCCGGAAAAAATGGCGAAAATTTCCCGGAAAATTTCTGAAAAAAAAACTCACCAATGTGTGATCGATAGTCTCGACGAGAGGTTGGACAATCTGTGGAGCATCCACCTGGGTCAGCGATTCTACCTGGATACTGCCAACGGTCTCAGCTTTGCCCTAAAATTCCGAGAATCAGGGTAGAGTTTTTGGGTGCAGAGGATCTCCCAGCGGACAAATAGGAGGCAGTGGGCGTGGCTTACCCAATGAAGGGTGCAAAAAAGAGAAAATTGGTGGAGAAAAGGGGCGGCTAAGTTTTTTTTTTTGATTTTTGAAGAGTTGGCTGTCTCACCTTCGAATTCGTGGCAATGCACTTGTATTCGCCAGCATCTTGAGCGATAAGGTGCTTGATGAGCAGCGTCGCCACGCCGAATTCGTTGGTGGTTGAGATTCTGAAGCAGATGAATAAGGACAACTAGCACAAGTCCTGCATAAGCGCCCAAAAAATCGAAAATTCACGAATTTTCAAATAATCAAGAAGTTATTTCCTTTGGAAAAATCGCAAACAGCCGGAAAAATTGTTCCATTCTAAGGCATGTGTTCATGAGCATTTCCGGGAGGGGCGTAACCTATCCGTTCTTCTCAAGTGGACGAGTTTTCCACGTGAAAATAGGTAAGAAGTGGTTACTTATTAGGCCTACTCTCTCTCAGGGAACGACTAGTAATAGTAAAGATAACAAGATAGACCACGTTTCATCCGGGTAACTCGTCTACTCTGGGTAAAAACAAAGCTTGGATTCCTTCCGGAAAAGTTCACGATTTCCGCCACGGATTTACCCAAGAACACTAACCTGTTCGAGTACGGAATCGGATGCCCGTTGTGCTCCCATTGTACCCTAAGCGTTGGATCTCCAATTGGTTCCAGGACGCAAACGAATGCAGTAGCATCGGCCTCGTTCAACTAAAAAATTCCACTATTGTCTTCGCCATTGAATTCATAGCTATCCATCGATCCACGACCACAACTCACCGTGCCCAAATCCACAAGGTTCTGCGTGAACTTGGGTGGTCCGTAGTCCACAGGTGGCAGGTCGAGCTCCTCCTTCGGTCGGTGGATCCATTGTTCAAGCTCGTTGATGCGTTCCTTGCGTTCAGCTGGTGACTGCCATTCATAGGACACGCCGCCGGTGCCAACAACCTGAAAGGCGTCAGTCAAATATTTCTTGACATTACTGTTGTTCACTTTTCATAGTAAATATATTATCTATATCATAATATATATATTATATGTAGTATCCCCTCCATATAGTATAGGCGACAACCAAACGTATGATACACCTACGGTGCCAACAACCTGAAATGCGTCAATTGAAGATTTTTTGACATTTCTCTACTTCACTTTTAATAATAAATATAACACCTATGTCATAATATATATTATATGTAGTATCCCCTCCATATAATATGGGTTACTAGCAAACGTAGGGCACACCTACGGTGCCAACAACCTGAAAGGCGTCAATAAAATATTTCTTGACGTTTTTCTACGTCTTTTCATAGTAAACATAATATCCATATCATAATATATACTACGTATAGTATCCCCTCCATACATATAATATGGGTGGCTAGCAATCGTAGGACACACCTACGGCGCCAACAACCTAAATGGCGTCAATCAAAGTCCTCTTGACATTACTGTGTTTGATTTTTCGCAATAAATACAATATTTACATCGTAATATATATTATTTGCAGTATACCCTCCATATGATATGGATGGCTGCCAATCGTAGGACTCACCTCCGGTTACAGCAACCTAATTAGACGTAAGTCAAATTTTTTTACTAATGTATTTCGTTTTTATTGTGATACTACGTAGTATTTATATAAAAACCCAATATATAGTAAAGTTGACTACTGAGGATACATCTCCGATGCCAACAACTCAATTAGGCGTCTATTAAGTATTTCCTATTGTTATACCTACTCTTTAATGGAAATTATAGTATTTTTATGATTTATATGATAATATATATTACTACTATATAGTAGTGGTGACTGAGATTCGCAGGAAATGCTCCAGCTGTTGCTAACCAAGTGAAATGTCAATCAATTTTTTGGCGTTGTTCCACTTTATTATACACCTAATATCCATGTAATAATATATATTACCACATATAGTAGTCGCTTTCATCCAATTTTGCATCATATCCTCAATCCTTACCTTGATGTCACACGACACCTCATCAGTTCCGTTCTTGTTTGTGGCGCGGCAAGTCCATTTTCCAGTGTCTTGTGGCTCAGCTGGGGACATTTCCAGGACAACAAATCCGAAGTCGTGGATCATCTGTGGATCAATACGATCAGTGCAGAACTTTTAACCCATATAATGTTCGAAAACCTGTGCAATGAGCTTACCTTCATCCTGTTGGAGTGCTTGACAGGGTTTCCATCATGGAACCATTCAATCTTGAGGCTTGGATCGGCCACGGGGGTGATCTGAGCCTCCAGATGGGCCATCTGTCCCTCGAGAAGCTCTGGTGGTGACTGAAACAGAGCCACTTAGAGGTCATTCCTGGGGCCCCAGGTAGATCGAAGGGCTAAAGCTTACAGCCAGCTGAGTAGTGAACTTAGGTGGTCCGTGATCAATGTCAGGCTGATCCTCAGGAGCTGGACGAGGTGCTTCGATCTCCCGGATCCTGGCTTGGGCTCCAGACATCCTATCGGGTAGCTGAGACTTGCTGATGATTCCTTCCTTCGGAGTACAGGTCAACTTCGTGCTCGTGACAGCTTCACCAACCTGAGAAGAAGGACAACTAGCACTGAAGTTGTACAGAAAGGACAACTGTCACAAACCGCGTTCACAGCACGACACGAGTACTCGCCGCTGTCTTCTGGATACACTGGACTGATTTCCAACACGACAAAACCGAAATCGTTGATGGTCTTGACACGAGAACCGGTCTTCAACGGGCGACCATTGAGGAACCATTGCACCTAAATAGTTGGAAAAAAATCAATATATCGATTAGGACAACAGTCTAGTCTGAGTTCAAGCAAAGCGACGCCGTCATTATTTGATTACTACTTGTGATTTGTTGACTTGTACTGAGGGCAACTTGAAAGAGAACTTTTTCGAAGTTCTTGCTATGTCTGCGTCTCTCGTACTTCAATGGTATTTCTCTCCAGTAGGAAATAACAATTCGAGTAACAATGTTATCATCGATCGACATTCAGGCTGCTTTTCCTTTTCTTTTAGAAATATTTCCAGAAAACTAGTGGTTGCCCTGGTAATTTCTCCAGGAAAATTTCAAGTACAGAAAAAATTTTTAAATTTTTCCACAGAATTAGCCACATTTATCCATAAATTGTCCATGAATTTTCGGGAAAATTTGGCAGTACCTGCAGCTTGTTGTCGTTGAGTGGCTCATATCTCGCAGTGAAGTGAGCACGATCTCCTTCCTCGCATTCGACTGGAGCAGACAATGGCTCGATGAAAACTGGCATGGCTTCCTGGAAAAATTATCCAGAAAATCCAAAGATCTAGAAAATCCAGGAAAACCATTTTAGGCACGAATTTCCAAGCAGAAACTGGCCAAATGGACAAAACTGCGCAGAAAAAACCCACCTTGAGTTCCTCGGTGACCTCTTCAGGACGTCTGTGAAGAATCTCTTCAAGCTCTTCGACAGCTCTGGCCTTCTGCTCGTTCTAAAATCCAGAAATCCACCCAAATCCAGAAAATTTGACCAAATCCACGCTGAAAATGTACCTGGGGATGCAGAATGAGACCGCTGCTTGGCTCAACCTTGATCGGAGTGGAGGACACCGCCTCTCCAGCGGCATTTGAGACCCTGAAGAGTGATATTTGGGTGTCTAGGGTAACCTAGGGTAACCTCCAACTTACCTGCACGTGTACTCTCCAGTATCGTGCGGTAGAAGGTGGATAATGTCAAGGACAGCGAATCCAAAGTCGTGCACCATTCTGTAGCGATTTGAGTGGAAGATTGGTTGTCCGTCGCGTAGCCATTCGACCTGGAAAGATATCCATTACCATACCAGGGTATACCAGTTGCTCCAGGGTATACCCAGGTTAACCCTGAAGTTACCTTGACGTTGGGGTCATCAATAGGAGTGAACTGCGCCTCCAGATGTGCACTTCCAGCCTCCTCAACAGCGCCATGTACGGATAGCGGAGCGGTGAACACCGGCGCCGGGAAGACGCGATCTGGCGCTTCGGGCGCTGCGGGCCGCACGGCTTCGATTTCTCGGATGCGATCGAGCGATTGCGGGTTGAGCGGGTCGAGTACTGTAATCATAAATTACCGTAACCATAGGTAGTACTGTATGATCATCAAAGTCTTGTTCACTTACAGATGCTCTCCTTCCCAGTAACTTTCAGCGGAGCAGTGCATTGCGCTTCTCCAGCGGCGTTCTTTGCTATGCACGTCCAATCACCGGTGTCTCGCACCTCTGCCTGGTTGATATCCATGATCACCCAACCGAAGTCGTTGATCATCTTCATGCGAGACGAGTCGGCGATCTGAAATAGTCTCCTCGGTTCATCCATGAAATCCCCTCAAAAATCACAAAGAAGTAGTACAAACCGGTGCTCCATTGAGACACCAGATGATCTTCATGTCAGGATCATCGATAGGCTCGATAGTAGCCTCGAAGTGAGCCGGTTGTCCCTCCACAAGCTCGCCAGGAGATGAAATTGGCACCACAAATCGTGGGGCGGGTTTCGGTCCTGGTTCCACTTCTTCCATCTGGAAAATGAGTCAGTTTAATTAATTAGTATTTATTGCTACATATTATTTACTACTTTCTATTTATTATTGTTGTGATTATTATTCAAAATTTGATGAGCTCCCAGAAAAATTACAGGGACACCTTTTATGTAGGGAAATGTCTTAAACATGAAAAGGGACAGCTCTATCGATTTTCCAGAACCAAAATTCCGTTCTTTCCAGGGATTCAAATTAGCCCTATCGGGGAACAGTTCACATGGAAACGTGTAAAAAAACACACTATCCTGCAGAAACAGGTGTCACATCTGTAGGTGGGTAATAGCTTTTTGTGGATTCTCCAAGCTCAAAAGCCTAACTATTTCGGAAATAAACATCACAAGCAAACCACAACTGCGGGGAACAGTTCTCTCTGGGGACCAAAATGCTCAGAAAATCTCAGAGAAATGGCACATGGAAGATGTCTCACTTATAAATATGGATAGCTATTTAGTTTTCCTAGATTGAAAAGCTGTTTTTTTTTTCTCGAAAAGCATGTGTCACTGTCGGGGAACAGTTCTCGCTACAGACAAAATCTGTCAGAAAAACTTGGTATCCTGAAGAAACATGTGTCACATCTGTAGCTGGTTGATGGCTTTTTGCAGGTTCTCCAAACTCAAAAGGCTGATCATGGATTTTTGCCTGGAAATGAACATCACTAGCAAAGCAGCACTGCCGGGGAACAGTTCCCACTGGGGATCAAATTTCTTAGAAAATCTCAGAGACACGCCACATGTCATGTGTGGCAGGGCTCAGTTACAAAAATGCAAAAATGCAAAAAAATGCAATTTGTGATGAAGACTCAGCCTCCTGCAGAAAAATGTATTGCCTCTGGAGATGGACGATGGCTTTTTGTAAATTTTCCAACTTAAGGGGTTAGATTGTACCCTCGAGATGAACACCGAAATGGAACCAGCACTGCCGGGGGACGGTTCTCGCTGAGGACCAAAAAAAAATCACGGTAACATGGCACAAGTAGGAAGATGTCTCAGTTGCGAAAATGCATATCTTTCCAGTTTTCCTCAATTGAGAGGCTCAGTTTTTCCCCGAAAAGCAAAGTGTCATTGTCGGGGAACAGTTCTCGTTACTGACGAAATCTGTCAGAAAATTAAATCTCCTCAAGAAACGTGCAGATTTGAAGATGGGTGATAGCTTTTTGTAGATTCTGTAAACTAAGGAGGCCAGATTTTTCCCCGGTATGAACATCGTAAGCAAACCAGTTGCTCCGGGGAACAGTTCTCGCTGGGGACCAAGTTGCTCAGAAAATCTGATGCGTCAGAGACATGACGCGTGGAATATGTCTTAGTTATGAATATATGTAGATAGCTTGTTAGCGTTCCCAAATTGGAAGGTTCAATTTTTTCTCGAAAAGCAAACTGGCAGTGTCGGGGAACATTTCTCGCTAGGGATCCCAATTGCTCAGAAAAATCCCAGCAGCATAATTCGTGTACGTAGAAGGATGTCCCAGTTATGACAGTGGACAGCTATTTAGCTTATTTCCCAGATTGAGAGGCTAAGGCCTTTTCCCTGGATAAGCCGTGTCGGGAGACAGTTCTCGCTAGAAACAAAATCTCCCAAAAAGATTTCGGGAACATAACGCGTGTGAAAAGATGTCATAGCTGTGGATGTGGATAGTTTTTCAGCTTTTCCAAACACAAGAGACCAGTTTTTGCCCAAAAACAAACAACTACCCGGAGAAAATCTGACACCCAAGACGGAAAAAAGCCCGACAAGACTTTTCTCGAGAAAAAAAACCACATCTGATACTTACTCACCTTAGGCTTAGGTGCCTCAATCTCCTGAATGCGAGCCCAGGACTCAGCATGCTGGGTATCTCCCAGGATAGCGTCTTTTCCGTGGCATTTCAAGGTAGCCGAAGAGACCGCTTCACCTTGTGAATTGACGACTTTGAGCTGATAGACTCCCTGAAAGCAGTTGGATCCAGAAAAATATCCAAAATGCTTACGTTAGTTCTGAATTTTATAGGTTACCTGATCTTCTGGATAGGTATAGGCAATGTCGAGCATTCCAATTCCGAAATCTTGGCTAATGGCATATTTGGAGCCGTGGGAAAGTGGCTGGCCATTTCTGAGCCATTGTACGGTGAGGCCGGGGTCATTGACAGGTGTGAATGTGCCTTCGAAGTGAATGTGATCGCCTTCGTTGCATTCCTGAAAACAATGCACTGAATTATCGCTAGTAGCGCAGCAAAAATCAATCCTACTGCGGCTCAAAAATCCTTACCTGATCCGCAATCTGCGTGGTGATAGTTGGTCGGTCGTAGACAGGCGCTGGCGCTTCTTCGGGTGCTTCCTTAGGTGCTTCCAGAATCTGGATCTGTCTCCAGGACTCCTCATGACGGGTGTCACCAATCACAGGAGCGCTGCCGACGACTTTCACCATCGTTGTCGACACCGCTTCACCCTCGGAGTTCGAAATGGTAAGGGTGTACACACCATTGTGGTCTTCGTTGGCGGAGAGGATGTCCAGGGTGGCCCATCCGAGCTCTTGGCGGGTTTGGACGAGTTGCGATGCGCCGAGTGGTTGGCCATTCTTTTGCCAGACAGCCTGGAAAAGAGGAATAGTGATTACTTATTCTAATTGGTTATGGTATTTATGTATGTTTGGCGAACCCATATTTGATTTATTTATTTATTTAATATGCCAGTAGGCGTGCTATCCATATTAAGATAAAACAATAAACAAAAATAAACAAACTGAAAGACAACATCGAGTTAACCTGGGTAAGATAGATACTTATTAGGGTAAAAAAGATTCAGATGGATGCTAGAAATAAACAATACTCAAGTTTGGTGAAGGTAAAGGTAAAGGAGACATTGCACAGTGGGCGTCGATGGTGGTGACCCGGCCTCGGCAAGGACGCCGCGCGACCGCGCCGCACACGCCGGAATCGTTGTCGTCAGCGGTCAGTTTGCTATTTCTAGACGCTCTTCTTCCCAATTTCGTGATGTTTTTACTTTTTTCATGTTTCACGGACAGGAGTAGCATGATGGCAGCAAACGACATCGATTCCGGCGCGCGCGGTGCGGTTGCGCGGCGTGCTTGTCAGCGCCGTGAATGGGTCACCGCCATCGACGCTCATTGTACTTAGAACCACATGAAAAACTAGCTCATCCAATCAATTTTCGAATTTTTTTTAATTTGAAAACCCGAACATCCGGAAAAAAGAGGGCACCACACCCTTCCTTATCTTTCTTCCAAAGCGGAATTGCCCTCTCTCCTTCAAATATTCGAACTTTCGGCTCATTCGAAACCGAATATTTGGCCAATTCGAAACCGAATATTCAATTTTGAGTAAGTCTAATATGTTTTTATGGTTAATTATGGGATAAATAGATTGCAGAAGTCAACAAACCTTAAGCTCGGGATCTCGGGCTGGCTGGAAGGTGGCTTCCAAGTGGATCTTCTCCCCTTCTGGAACACCTTCCACGGATTGTAGCTGAGTGATGAAGCTTGGCTTCTCACGTTGGATTTCCTCCTCGACTTCTTCAATGACCTAAAAATCAGGGGGATTTTGATCTTTCTAACGGAGGCATAGATAGAATTCACTTACATCCTGAAAAAAATTTCAGGAAAAGGCTCACTACCGTAACCATCAGGTAATTATCGTTGAAATTTTTTAGAAGCTTTTTTTTAATTTGGATGTTTTTTTCTTTCAAATAATTTTTTCCAAAGTCGAAAATACCTACCACAGGTGCCTCGAGTTCCTGAATCTTCTGCCATGATACTGGATGTTGAGGATCGAGAAGAATGCGTTCGTATCCTAAAACACGCCATCATCCAGAAATTTCCTTATTTGTTAACCCACGAAAATTATATAGAAACTTACCTGCAACCTTAACCGTAGCGCTGGTGCTGGCTTCACCAGCCAAGTTATAAGCTCGGCAGGTGTAGACTCCAGAATCATGCGGGAGCGTGTGGACGATAGTGAGAATAACATTGCCGAATTCATGCTCTTGTCGGAATCTGTTGGCTAAAAATAGGGAAAAACCATCAGAATGGCCATATCCGGAGGAAATGGTGACCATAATAAAGGAAAATTTCTGGTAGTGTGTTTGGCAAAAAAAAACGGAAGAAATCGTCAGAATAGCCGTATCTGGAGGAAATGATTGCCACGATACAAAGGAATATTTCTGATAAAGTGCTGGTAAAAAAACGGTAAAATCGTTAGAATAGCCCTATCCGGAGGAAATAATGGCCAAAATAGAGGGAAAATTCTGGTATTACCCTAACAAATCCGAAAGTGTAAAGTTTTTAAAAATTCTCAACCTGGATTCCAAGACCATATTTCACGTACTACCCTTATTCGGTGTCTCAATAGTGGAATAAGCGTTCCTGATGCCGTATGCATCATTGAGATTACCCGAGGTAACTGTATCAAGACCGCACAGAATTACCCACCTCTAACATAGGCGTGAATACGTTTGCCCTAGGTGATCTCAGCAATGCATCCAGTCTCTGCACTTATTTTATAACCCACCGTTCATAAGCGGCCTTCCATTGAGCATCCATTCGATGCGGAGGTTCGGATCACCGGATGGTTCAACCAAACCGTGAAGCTCCACCACTTCACCTTCGCCAACGTTGTCCGCGTTCTGGAAATTGGATATTTGCGTTTAAACCCTCGAAATTCTTCTCCTGCTGATCAATAATTCAAGAAGTTGACCCAAAAATTCTCTAACACGATAGATATCCAGTGGCTTTTTTCCTTATATTGATCGATATACTCGAAAATGAATAAAACTATTAGATTGGTCCAGAGGTCCTGCAGCAACCTTTATTTTCGATCCAGAATTTTTTGGTCTTGAAATTCTTTGGCAACAGAATGCCGTAGAAGGTTCCACTACTTTTCAACTGTGAAAAATAACTGACCAAGCTCCATCCATAGACAGTAATGCCATGATTGTTTGAGAAAGGCACAAGACTTTTGGACCAACCTAATAAATGATCTCGATTCGGAAAAATTCAGATTAATACTACTAGAGTTTAGAAAAAAAATGGTGTGAAATTTGCTAAAAGACTTTTGGACCAACCTAATGAATTACTTCGATTCGGAAAAATTCGGATAAATACTATGAATGCTTGGAAAAAAGTGTAAAATTTGGTACAAGACTATTGGACCAACCTATTAAATAAAAGGTTTCGATTCGGATTAATTCTGTGACTGTTTGAAAAAAACGTAAACAATTTAGTACAAGACTTTTGGACCAACCTAATAAATGGTTCGATTTGAATGAAAAAAATTCGGACCACCAATGCTACGACTGTTTCAAGAAAAAGTGTAAACATTTTGGTACAAGACTTTCGGACCAGCCTAATAAACGGTTTCGATTCGAAAAAAAAGTTCGGATTAGTGCTATGAATGTTTGAAAGAAGGGTAAAATTTGGTACAAGACTTTTGGACCGGTCTAATAAATTGTTTCCATTTGGAAAAAATTCGGATTACTGGTATGACTGTTCGAAAAAAGAGTGTAAACAATCTGGTACAAGACTTTCGTACCACTACTTTAGGCAATAATTAAACCGGACAAACAACTGGTTTAGATTATAGTTCAGGAACAGATCCAGAAAACAATATTCGAGAAAGAGAAGCTCTTTCTGGCTCAGATATTCAAATTTTTGACCCATTCAAAATCGAATATTCGAATTCGAATACACCTATCACATTATTTGCTCCTACCTACAGTCCTCGAAGATATGCAAAAAGTACTATTCCGTGCCCTACTTCTTACATATTTTTTACTTCTTATATCTATATTTATGCATTTTCAGAAAAGTTCACAAAAATACGCCAAATTTCTGCAATTTTAGAAGAAAAATTACCGCGAATGGCTGAATCCACTGCGGTTTGCCATATTCTCTCTCGGGAGCTTCAATTCGGGCAAATTTGTCCATGGACTCCATTTCGCGAATCTTCTGGAGCGATTGTGGATGCGCAGTGTCGAGCAGCAGTCCATCGGATCCTTGAAATACAAGCCACTAACTCCATCTATGGACATTAAGTAGATCAAATCATACCCTGTACAGCAATCGAAGCACTGGTGACAGCTGCTCCCTGGTCATTAACGGCTTTGCACGAGTACACTCCACTGTGACGAGCATGACATGGAGCGATACGTAGTGAAACGTTTCCAAAGTCGTTGTTTGTCGCGATCCAGTTGGATTCCTTGAAAAATCAATAGCAATAAATCAATAATCGATCCAGGTGAAGTAGATGTGATCCAACCTGTAGCGGTGAATCGTTGAAGAACCACAGAATCTTGAGGTTGGGATCGTTGGGTGGGATGACGCGGGCTTCCAAGAGGGCCACACCTCCTTCTGGGATGTCGGCGACGCTTTGGAGTGGTTGGGTGAAGGTCGGTTTCGGGTACTGGGGTGCCTCGGGCTCGGGAAGGGGAGCTCGTGGAGCTTCGATTTCCTGGAAAATTTGGGGAAATTAATCCAGGAAAAGCAAATTTCTTGAAAATTTGCCACAATATTATTCATTATTAGAGCTAGTTATACATTTCAAATTTCTGATTTATAAGAAAACATGCTCCAAAGACAAAGAAACGCTTGCTTAGGCTAATGTGAACCTCACCAAAATTTTAATAGAGTATTGATTGATACTAGCCACTATAAAGGGAAAAAACCACAAAAACTCCCAAGAAAATGCCCCAATTTTTTTTTATAAAACGGGCAATCAAGCTACCACTCTTTCAATCTGGGGTGTGTATCATCGTGAGGGAAGAAGGGGCGTAACCAGGCGGCTCTGATTGGCACATTCGGCCCACCCGCCACGCCCACCTTCTTGAACTCGTACGGCGCTAACGCAAATGTACCATCTATTACGAGATTGACGCCTTTCGAGTTCAAAGGTGGGCGTGACGAGCGGCCCGATTACGCCAATCAGAGTCGCCTGGCTACGCCCTCCCTTTCCCTCACGATGATACACACCCTTCAATCTGAATTTTTTTCCACTTTTTGAAAATATTTTCTTTCAATAAAATTTTTTTATTGCAAAACGGAAAAAAATCAAATAAACTGGCAGGGGATAGCCCCACCTGGATTCTCTTCCACGACGCGTCATGAAGAGGATCTCTCATAATAGAATCCCTTGGTGTACACGAGATTCTTCCAGAAGTACGATCTTCTCCTTCTGGATTTCGTGCGACAACCGACAGCTCGCCGTTATCCTGGAAAATTTTCCATAACTTTTACCCGCTCCTCGAAACCCTACCCAACTCCCCACCTCGCTCAAAGCATACTGCAGATCCAGAGTAACCAAACCGAAGTCATTCCTAAGAATTCTTCTGCTCGACGCCGCAAGTGGTTTGCCGTTGAGGAACCAATGCACGGTGGTTTGTGGATGAGTGAAGGGTTCGAACTGAGCCTCGAAGTGAGCCGGCTGGCCTTCGATGATGTTCTCCACGCTGTTGAGCGGGTGGGTGAATTTAGGTGGTCCGTATTTGATTTCTGGCTCCTCGGCTCCGGGCCCGCGTGGCTCCTGGAAGCAACTTTTTGCATAAAATCACACCAGTTTTTGTAATTTCAATTTGAAACGCTTCAAGAAAGGATGGTTGATTCATTTCAAAAAAAAAAGGTGAAAATCGACAAAAATTCAAAAAAAAAAACAGAAATCCACGAAAATCCACAGGAATAAGAAAACAGTCTATAATCTATCGCTTTCTCTTTTAAATCCTTATTCTATCCATTTTTATTTTATTTTATCCATTTAGATTGAACCCAAATATTCACACTTTTCAAATATTCCTCTCAAATTTTTTTCCATATTCACTTGGTTTCAATCCTCCTTTGTTTTGTTATGGTAAATCTGCGTGATGTAAACAAATAAATAAACAAGTAAACAATCGTACCTCAAGCATTCTGATCTTCTGCAGTGATTGATCATGCAGAGTGTCAGTAAGAATGCCAGCGTTGCCACGAACCGAGAGGTTTCCTTTCACCTCAGCTTCTCCCTAAATTTCCATAATTTTTACGAATTGCCAATTAAATTATCAATAAATACAATATAGACATTGAGTAAAACATCCTTGAGATTGTGAAAAAAATCGAGAAATTAGAGAAAAATAGAAAAAAACCGTGAATAAGGATACGGACCTTCCTGTTGATAGCCTTGACCGAGTAAGTACCAGAGTCTTCGGGTACCGTGTGAGCAATGTCCAAGGCGACATAGCCAAAGTCGCTGGTGAGTTTGAACCTAAACTGGCACATAAAAAGACGAATCGAAACCATATATCAGGTTGGTCCAAAAGTCTTGCACCTTTCTCAAACAGCCATAACATTATTTTTCATGGATGGGACCTGGTCTGTCACTTTTTATAGCTGAGAAGTAGTGGAAAATTCTACTAGATTCTATTGGCAAAGAAATTCAATTAGAGACCACGAAATTGTGGATCGGAAGTGAATGTTGGTGCAAGACTTTTGGGCCAATGTAAGACTTCCATTTTCATTAAAACGTAAAAATTCGATCTACTGGAAGTACAGACAGAGACTTTCGGACCAACGTCCCTATAAAGTATTTTGAGGTAATGTGTATAAAGTATGAAATGGCCCGTGAACAACAAATCTCATAGACAACCCCTTAAATTTTTTAAATCTCTACTACCCTCATAAAAGGCTCAATCCACAAAAAATCAGGTAAGATGCCAGATGTTTACGTGAAGAGGCAAAATGCCCAATGTTTATACGCATTCTAACTGATAGTGGTTTTTGGTTCAATTACCCAAGTTAGAGCCAACAGTTCTCCCCCCCCCCCCCCACTTTTTCTCCATTTCTATGATTTCCATCTGTTTTCCAGGTCTATGGATAGTCAAGGATTCCAAGGCATCGATCTTTTCTTTTCAGAAATTTTACACCATTGTCTTGGATTCACAACTCTCCTACTTGCTGATGGATCCTGGAGTGGAGGAAAAAGTCCTAGGTCTTGAAAAAAATGAGCCATTTCCTTTCCTTTTTTGGATTTAAAGTTCTATTTATTTAGGATTTTATTTATTTATTTGTTTATCCATTTGTTTGTTTGATTATCTATTCGTTTATTCATTTTCTGGCAGAGTACTACTTGGCTCACAATAATTTCTGCAAGATGACGTGATTTTTCGTACCTGTTTCCACTGTGCAGCGGTTGTCCATCCTTGTACCACTGAACAACCATATTTGGATCGTTGACGGGGGTAACACGGGTTTCGAAGTGAGCTGGTTGGAATTCGATACGCTCCTGGAATTGAATCCTTGAGCTTTGGATAAATTTTCCCATGAGCTTCGGAAAATTTCCTCTTAACACATGCCAGTGCTATAAAATAGGAGAAAAACCAAGCTAATCGAGATTTTTCTACTTTTTTAGGAAGGTGTTCATTTATTCTATTTATTTAATACACTGATTTAAAAAAGGCAGTCAGTGCGCCAAGAAAAAAAACATGACGTGTTAGTGGCAAACTCAAAACCTATGGCAAAAAAGTGAAGAGTGAAAAAGTAAAAAAGTTTATGGATAGCATACTAACCAAAGAATCCATTGGGTCCAAGAATTTTGGCGCGTCATGCTCTTGCTCTGGCGCCTCTTCTGGTGCCATTTTTGGCGCCTCCAGTTCCTAGAAAGCAACAAATTCGCAGTTCAACAATCCAACAAGAAACCAATTAAATTCCCCACCTGGATCCTCTGCCAACTCTCCGGATGTTGTGGATCTGTGTAGATGACTCCTCTTGGAAGAACAGTGAAGTTGGCAGTGGTCTGCGCTTCGCCGAGTTCGTTCCTGGCAACGCATGTCCATTCTCCAGAATCCTGGGCAAATGCGTACAGGATATCCAGGGAAACGTGGCCAAAGTCGTGGGCGGTGCGGAAACGATGTCCATTGGCCAGAGGGACGCCATTGTGGTACCTGGATAAAGGAAATTATAGTGGATTTCATCACATCCTGGAAAACAAATCCTGGAAAAATCGATTCTACAGCTCTGTATCTCTAACAATTTAGCTTCATTTGGAAAAAAATATTTAAGATCACAGGAAAATTTATTTATATTTTTAAATTTTACAAGTAACAAATCAAAAAAGGGACCGTACCATTGTACCGTAAGCTGGTTGTCATTGGTTGGCTCAACTTGGCATTCGAAATGAATCGGTGTACCCTCGGGAACCTCACCCAACGCTCCAGGCAATGGCACGACGAAGCGAGGAGCCATCTGTAATAGCCAACATAGTCCCTTCCACTTTTCTCGCCTGCCTCTCCGAATACAGCACTATTTCTAGCGTTCTCTCTTTCTCTAATATCTCCGCCACTATCTTCCACGATGAAACACAATATACCCTTGTATACTATCCCTGAAAACCGTTCCATAAAGGAAATGTACCTTCTCCGGCTCTTCATAGATCCTCTCTGGCGGCTTCCTGTTCTCAATTTCTTGCACTCTGTTCCAGGATGCTTCATGCTGAGTGTCAAGTTGAAGGGATTTGGTCGGGGCACATTTGACCGTACACGAGGTGGCAGCTTCTCCGAATTGGGAGATGGCCTGGAAATGGCAAAATAAGTGGTAATTCCCGGGATTATCCAGAAAATTTGCCCATTTTCCCACTATTTCCCTAGAAAATATAAAAGAATTTCACCTTGCAAGTGTACACTCCAGAATCTTCCGGATACAGACCCAAAATATCCAAGCTAACGTAGTCAAAGTTACGAGCTGGCATGAAGCGAGACGCCTCTGGCAGGGGATTTCCATTAACGGTCCAGTAAACCTGGAAAAGTCACCCGATGACGTCATATATTTATCCATGGAGATAGAAAGGCCTCCTCACCTTGAGCGTTGGATCGTTGACAGGCACCAGACGGCAGTCAAGTCGGACACCATCAGCTTCAGTGGCATCGTCGACATTCTGGAATGGATTACGGTAACGTGCAGTTTTCTGCAGTCAGAACCTAAGGGTAAACTACGTACCTTGAGCTGTTCAGTGAATGTCGGCGGTGGGAACGACATCTCAGGAGTCGGTGGCCGGATCTCCTCGCGGTTCTCCATTTCCTGGATCTTTGCCCACGACGATTCGTGCTGCGTGTCGAGGTAGATGTTCCTCCTTGCTGAAAAATCAATAATTTTTCACCTATTTCTCTTTACCCAGGAAGGGAAAGGGCCCTTACGTCTGCATTCGAGTTTGAGTCGAGTCTCAGCTGTGCCGGCTGCGTTCGTGGCACGACAGATGTACGTGCCGGTGTCTTCTGGATGAACATGAAGGAATTCTAAGCCGACGTAGCCGAAGTCGTGAATGGTTCGGATGCGTGAGCCGAACATGAGTGGGCGTTCGTCGCAGAACCATTCGATCTGGAAGTGACTACTCGATCACCAGCGGAATCCGTCAGAAAATCGCATTAGAACAGAATATTATCACAAACTAGCATTTTTTCAATACAGAAATGGTCAACATCCACGAGAAAAACTGCTTGGATTGACATTTTTTCGAATCCGAAAATTCTGAGCCCAGGTAAATGTTGACTGTTTGAATTTAAAAATCTTGTGCTTGTTTGAAAAATGTTTGAAAATTCGAAACCTAAAAATGTTGACTGTTTGAATTGAAGTAATGGGAACTATTAGTTAGTTAGTTATTAGTATTATTTCCAAACAGAGAAATATTCACGATCCAAGAGGAAAAAGCTGTCTGGATTGACTATCCCTCAATATGAAAGTCCAAAAAAATCATGAATAGTTCAAAGAAAAAAGACAAAACCGAGGGAAAGGAGATTTTAGAATCGGCAATTTTTCAATGCGGAAATACTCAAAATCCAGAAAAGAAGCTGTTCAGAAAAAATTTCAATTAATCAGCAATATTCGAAATCCATGAAAAACGTGTGCAGAAGTAGCCTATCGTATCCCTTTCTTGAAAAATAGCCTCTCCTTTCTTGAAAAATAACCTATCCTTTCTTGAAAAATAACCTAAGTGATTGTGAAGAATTCTTTCCAGCACCAAAAAATAGGATAACCTAGACCGAAGCTTACAGAAATCTGAGATCAAATCTGGTGCTTAAAATTACCCGGATCCATAACCTAGAAAGTAAGTGGGTAAAGATAGCCTCAGTTGTACGTAGTTTCAATAAATCAGTACAGAAACACATTAGATTTGGGTAACAAATTTTTCGGATGTAAACATAAGGAATGAGAATTGCAGGAGAAACAAACGGTTGCAGACTCGACATTTTTCGCTAAAAAATCTTATCTATGATCGAATCTGGCACGTAAAATACCAAAATCCAAACCCAAAAGTCAGTGGGTAAAAATCAGCCTTAGTTGTAGTTTGGCACACGTAAATCTATACGAAGAGGACAGTAAATTTGGGTAAAAAAAATTCAGATACCTTCAGATTAGGATCATTGATCGGTTGTACCACACAATCCATGTGCACGCTTTGTCCCTCCTTAAGCACTTCCGTAGGTCCAGCCAGCTGCTGGGTGAAGACTGGTGGCTCGAGAGGTAGATCCTCGTCTGGAATTAGTGAGAATTCACGGATTTTTTTTTTTTTTTTGGAAATCAGCCCAGAGGGAGCAACTGCAGAAGAACTGCAGATTCCAGAAACCGACCAGGTACGGTAAAATGTCCCTCCAAACATAAGTAATTCTTTTAGCAATACCGTGGATAATCATCCGGATTTTTTCACTTTATAGTTCAAAAAAAGTAGCCAAAAATACCTACCACTAGGCTTAGCCGGTTGTAGCTGTTCCATTTCGGTGATTCTCCTCAGCGATTCTGGATGTGCCGTGTCCGAGAGGATCGACTTCAGTCGCTCCACGTCGAATTCGCATGATGTCTCGGCTTTTCCTGAAGAAAACGAGAGTTTTTCAAAGCAATTTGGCAGGACAACTATCAAAAAAGGGCGGGACTTATTCCCACCTGCTGCATTCGAGATCACAAGCGTGTATTTTCCAGCATCCTCAGCGATCACATAGTCGATATCCAGGGTGACAAAACCGAAGTCGTTCAGGATACGGTAGCGACTGCTAGCCTTCAGTGGTTGGCCATTGAATAGCCATTCATACTAAAATACGTAATTCACACTTTTTCAGATACCGTAACCAGAGAAGTACGAAGAAATCCTGCTAACCTTCAAGGTATTGTCATCTATCGGCGCCACCTGAGCTTCAAGATGAAGCGTCTGCGACTCATGGACAATGTCGAATTTAGGTGGAAGTCCCTAAAAGTTCTGGTATTAGGGGTGGTAAATACTAGGGTAAGGTAATAATACCTTAAGGATCTGTGGCTGCTCCTTGGGTTTCTCTGGAGCTGGTTCGGCTCGCTGCTGAGGTGTCTCGAGTTCTTTGATACGTTGTAGGGAGCCGGGATGAAGCGAATCGCGGTACTGAAATCAGGAATTACGACTGTTTTCCAGAATTAACTGGAGACCTGGATGTATTCCCTTGGAGCAATAAATTTCATTTATTTACTTATTTATTTATTTATTTATTACTTCACTAAACAAAACTTTGGCCAGAGCTTTTGAGCAAGTAGTCAAAACTTGTGGGACAACTTGAAAACAGTAAATATTTTAAAGAAATAACTGCACAGTTGATAACTTAATTCCAGGGAATAAACCTTTCCAGAAACATTTCCAGAGTACAGCTCAATAATTTTACCTGGAAGCCAACGCTTTACCCACTTTTCCTACAATTTTTTTTTGGGAAAAACTCAAGCACAACAGGAATTCGCAATGGGGAAAAACGCTCTAACCACTTTTTCTACCATTTTCCTGGAAAATTCCAGGAGTGAACCCGGAACTCACGTTGAATAGCGAACGATTTACCCATTTTCCCTGACATTTTCTTGGGAAAACCCAGAAGAGAGAAAAAAACTCACGTTGACACCATCGATACGACAATCGATGTCCACAGTAGACTGCGCTTCACCAGCAGCGTTCCTGGAAATTTACTTCACTAAGAATTATTAATTACCATAGCGGAAAAATTTAGCCAGCTGGTAGTAAATGTAAGGTGCTTAGCAGGAACTTCAGGGGAAAAAGAGTTAAAATTTCTATAAAACACTCAATTTTAGAAGTATCCTAAGCCAATCAAATAGACCAGAAAATTCTGGACTAACCATTAGAGTACTAACCTAACCAAACCAACCAGTGAGTAAGTATTAAAAACCTAGCCCAACACCAACCACTCAGCAAAAACCGAATAAGTTTAATTAATTAGAAAAATAATTTGAAAGCCCACAAAAATTGAATACTTCGAAAATGAGATGCCTTTTTTTCTCTCTTTCTAGCGGTGCATTGTCCCATTGTACATGAATATTTTCAATATTTCAATTTCCGAATTTATTCAAGATAGAATACCAGATTCATCACGCGCAAATGGATGTGGCCTTACCGCGGCCTCGAAAAGCACGCGCCGCGACCGCGTCGCTCGGGCAGGAATCCTCTTCGGGACAAGAAACTATGGAGTTTTCTTGATAGTTAGTTAGTTTCATCATTAGTTAGCATCAAATGTGATGAACAACTATCAAGAAAACCCAGATTCGCCACCGTGGCAACAATTACATTGTGAGCGGCGCGGTCGCGTAGCGGAAAGGCCGCCGCCATCGACGCTCACTGCATTTAGCAGACTATTCGTCCAATACCCTAACATCTCCTTTTGAAATATAAGATTTTCTCTCTCAGTAGGGTTTTAAATCGAGATAACAAAATTAATAACTAAATAGATCTTTTAAAAATTTAATTATTATTAATAAACTATGGAAAATAATGAAAATATTAATATTTATACCTGACAATAAGCGTGTAAGTGCCGCTGTCTTCTGGATAACAATACAGGATATTCAGAGCGATGTAGCCAAAGTCCTGTGAGAGGACGAAACGATGCGCTTTCATCAATGGACGTCCATTTACAAGCCATTCATACTGAAACACCCTTTGATAAAATATCGAATTACGCTACTAGCGCCAGCTAATAATCCGGTCTTTCTATAATAAGCCTCGCCAGCGGCTTCCACGCAAAATTCCTGGACCACCCGTGCACTTGCTGTATAGCCGCGCGCGCTGGCGGGTGGGCACAAAGCCAAAACGCAAACGTAGCGTAGCTGCTCCCACATCAGCAGCTGGCTGGCCGGCTGGTTTGTCAACGGGAAGGAGGACTAACCGTCAGGGTGTTGTCATCAGTAGGAGCCACTTGAGCCTCCAGATAGATGTTGTCACCTTCGACGCATTGGATCGGTGGGCCGAGCTGCTTGACAAAGGTCGGGGCCTGGAAAAATTTTAGTAAATTACCCAAAAAAGTACTAGGTAAACTTCTGGGATCTACCTGTTTTGGTGCATCTGGGAGCTCCTGCGGCTTTGGCTTAGGTGCCTCGATTTCCTGGATCCTCTGGTAGCTCTTCGGATGTTGCACTTGTCCAACGATCGCTTCCTTCGCTGAAGGCATCAGATTGAGCAGCTCCATTCTGGTGTTTCCCTTTGATCTACCAGGGGACACAGCGCTCCCAGGAGTTCTAAACGGGATCCGCCCATACGTCCTGGGCTCCAATGTCCCGTTTAGGAAGTGATTGGGCGGATAGTGTCGAGAACTGTTGCCATTTTCGTGGTTCCATGAGTACGTGGACGAATTTTCACTAGGTGGACGACGCGGAGACGTGTGGTACGACATCATGCACGGGCTGATGGAGGCAATGAGAACGCCGCTTTCCTCCTCCGCGCTTGGGACTAAGACTTTTCGGACAAAGACGCCGCCGAACAGCAAATAGAAAATGCGCACTTTGCCGTCGACAAGCTCGGGTTCCCCCCCCCCCCACTGCCTTTCAAGATCGGGGAAGACTCAAAAATGCGTTGTTTCTCAATTACCCATTGTTTTATTTGATTATTTATCTACCCACCTATTTACTCACATTTGATAATTTTATGCGCTCAAGGTGTTCTATAAAAAGCAGAACAGGCCTGAATGCACTACTGGGATTACCAGGGTAAGTGTATTGATTCACGCATTAACCATGGGTAAATGGGTGAGCTATGTTAACACATTTACCCTGCGTTATCTCAATGATGCAAGCGATCTCAGGACGCACCCTTGGAATGGTGGGTAGTTTATACCAGTGGGTATGATTACTCACAGAGAGCAATTAGGTATAAACGTCATACAGGGGTAAACATGTTCACGGTGGTAGATAAGGGTAAATTTTGGTACGCCAACACGTTTACCATGGGTAAACTCAATGATGTAATGGTGCAGCAATGGTGTACAGCATTTACCCATAGTTAGCGCGCGCCAACAGTTTTACCCTAGGTAATCTCAAGGATGCACCCAGGCTTGAACCAGGTAACCAAAACCTGAGAGTAAGAGCAAGTACATCTACCATTTCCGATCATGGTTATCCGGGAATTCCACATCCTTTAGTAGATGAAAGTAAAATTTAACGAATGTTCCAGAAAAACAGCTCTTTATTCAGAGTTTGGATTTGTAGTTGAGATTACCCAGGGTAAACGTGTTGACACCCCAAATTTACCCAGAGTCACCATGTGGGCGTCAACACGCTTAACTTTGGTAATCTCAATTATGCATCCAGCCTCAAACTAAGTAACCAAAACCTAAGAATAAGAGTGAGTAAGTACACCTATCATTCCTGATCATGATTATCCGGATATTCGACATCCTTTAGTAGATGAGAGTGAAAATCAATGATTGTTCCAGGAAAACAGCTCTTTCTTCAGGGTTTGGATTTGCCGTTGGGATTACCCAAGGTAAACGTGCCGGCGAACCCGTGCCCGGCTGCATCGCTGAGACTACCCAGGCTACACGTGTTGGCGCCCCTGTTAAGGATAGGTAAATTTGTGTAGTGTTGACAGGTTTACCTTAGGCAATCTTAATGATGCATGGGCCCCTGTTCGTATGTGGGTAAATCTGGGATTGCTAGCAAGTCACAGCGTGATCTCAATTATGAATGTGGCACTAGGCTTCCTTGCAAAATTTTCTCCCTCCAGCAAAATGATTTTCGGGTAAACCCGTGCCCTAATACGGAACTTACTACTAAAGTAGACAAAAGCACATTCAAATAGCCAAAATGTACTTTAAAGTTTAATTTAATCCTGAAAAAATCCTGTTTACTGTTTTTTGTTCAAAAAATCCTGTTTTAAGAAATCCTGTTTACTTTTACCAGAGTATCACAAAATGCACGTTCTCAAGCGGAACAAGACTATCTACGCATCCTTTTTTCGTTGATAGCAAAAGAGCTTGTTTGAGATGTAGATTACTTACTCATCGGTTACTCTACCCGGTTAAGAAACTCTACCTTGCCGTCTTTCATCAAAGCAGTTGTGAAAAAACCACTAGCAAACAGTTTTCCACTGGAAAACAAGGCATTTGCCAGGAAAAGGCTGCCGTGTAACTAAACCGTAAGAAAAAAAAAAGAAAAGTGAAAAAGACTGAGAAACTCACGACTGCAATGAATCTTTGTCTTGGTTTCCACAGATCCGAGGGCGTTCTCCGCTTTGCAGGTGTATTCACCGCTATCCTGAGCATACACTCCCAGGATGTCCAACGAGACAAATCCAAAGTCGTAGAAGGTACGGAAGCGATGTCCTTAAAGGTAGAACGTAAAGCCTGGGAGGAATTTTCTGGAAAAAAGCCGTTGATTGGAGAAATTTCTCACCATGAGGAATAGGAGCTCCATTGCGAAGCCAGGTGACTTTCAGGGTGTTGTCGTTGGTTGGTTTTACTTGGCATTCCAGGTGGATTGGTTCTCCTTCCTCGACCTGAGAGATTTATTTATTTTTTATTTATTCATTATTTATTTATTCATCTATTTATTTATTTATTTATTTATTTATTTACTAGCTTTAAATAATAGACCGATCGATTTTTAAATGGAGGATTGATTTGTTCCGGAAAACAATCCAGGCAATATTGCAGGAAATTGAGAATATTGACAAAAAACCGTAAATATATACAGGGGAATAAAGCTAATTGATAAAAAAAAATTTAAAAAATAGTCCTACCTCGCCCATGTCTGCCTCCAGAGGAACGACAAACACTGGAGCCATGTCTGGTCCGTGGTCTTCGATTTCGCGGCGCCCATATTTGTCCAAATTTTCCAGGTAGTTGATCTTATCCAGAGATTCTTCATGGTGGGTGTCAAGGATTACTTGGCCGGCGGCTGTAAAAGGACAAAAAATCTCAAAAAAAAAGAAAAGGGGAGAAAAGACTGGAGAAAAATAAATAATCAAAGTGTGAGCTGAAGCAGGAAAGAAAAGACAAAAAAATGTGGAAAAATTGCAAATGAAAACCACGCCGCATTTATGTAATTGCCACGCCCACTACTGCGCCAACGATGTCTTCACCAGAAAAAAAGTACGATATTTAACGTAAAACTAACGATTAACGGTGATATGACACTGTCGGGTAGCTTCTCCTAGCGCGTTCTTGACTCGGAGAGTGTACGTTCCAGAATCTTCGGCAATCGCTCCCTATAATAACAACCATAAAAATCCAGGCCGCGTGATTGGCTAACATGAGAAACGAACCAATCAGAACGCTTCGTTAAATGAAGGAGAAACTGTGTGCTTACCATAATATCCAGGGCAACGAAGCCGAACTCGTTCAGCGTCTTCACACGGCTTCCAGTGATTAGTTGGCGTCCATCCACGAACCATTCCACAACCATGGTCGGGTCGTGCACGGGGGTTACCTAAGAGAACAAACCAATAGTTTTACTCGGGAAAAAATCTGCGAACTCTAGCTCAGGTACATCACGAGTTGAAGCCCCTACCATAGAGTCTGGAATTCCTAAAATAGACGAATTTGTTCGGTTGCTATTAAGTTTCTATTGTATTTCAATTTAGCCCCTTCACAAAAAAAATCAAACCAATAGCGGCTTAATACCAACCTAACAGCAACTCAAATGACATCCCAACCCCATGATTTTAGCAACTCGCCTCAATGACATGGGATTTTGATTCGGGGAATATCTGAGAGAGAAAAGAAGAAAAAAATGCTTACCCTGACATCCAGATGAATATTGTCGTGCTCGTTCAGGTTCTGGTCCATTAGGTCTCCAAGAATTTGCGGTGCAGCATCACAGGAACGGTCCTCGACTTCTGGCAAGCCTTGGCGGCGGTCTTGCTCTAGTTCCTGGAAGGGGAGTATTTCTTATTGAGAAGCAGAAATTTACCCTAAAACGCAAGGACAACCAGTTTTTGTAAAGGCATTGACAACTTCCTGATAGAAATTTCGGTTAGTTATAAAAACTTTAAAACCAACCCAAGAATTAGTTAGTTATAAAAGATTTACAGAAAAATATTACAGTCATAACTAGTTACAGAAGACGTTTCGAATTTTTAACATGGATCATCAATCTTTCTTAGCTTTTCTCTCGAGAAAAGTTTTCTTTCACATATCACGTAACATCCAGGTAAAAATTCATGTTATTTTATTATGCTATTATTATTATTTTATGCTGTTATGGTATTCATGTTTATATAGTAATAATTATGCAATAATGACCTATTTTTTCATGAAAATAACGTTCCAACGATCTTAAGCGTATGAATTTTCCACCGATTTTTCTCTATTTATTAGTTCGTGAAGGCTGCTCCAGGTTTTTATGAAAAAATAGCCAATAGGCTTACCTGAATTCGCTGCAGTCCCTCCGGATGATTAGGATCGAGATAGAGAGTCTTGGAGCTGTTGACAACCAGCTCCAATGTGCACTGCGCTTCACCAAGCTCGTTTCTGGCCACCTTCAAAATAACATTTAAGTACGTCGTTAGCTCTAGGTCGATAACTTCATCGAAATTTCAGTGTAAACGATTCAAATTGTAAATTACACTGACCAAAGTGTAAGTGCCGCTGTCTTCTGGATAAGCATAAAGGATATCCAGTGCAACGTAGCCAAAATCGAACATTGGACGGAATCGGTGAGCAGCGGGGAGTGGAGCTCCGTTGTGGTACCTGAATTAGGAACATTTAGAGGTGATTTTCAGCTTTATCGAGGCTGGTATCCAATATTCTTTATCCAGTCCCATCAATGTGCTCTCACGGATACGCTGGTGTTATTTCAGATACTGTCATGGATGGATGAACTATCAGCGTGGATGAGAATCGATGCGAACGGAGACATAACCTCTACACATCCCCTCCTACCGCTTAATTTACTGGATATTTAACAAGACCAAAGCTCACCATTCCACGGTCATCTTCGGATCGTTGGCAGGCTGAAGTCTGGCTTCAAAGTGAACTGGATCATTCTCATTGCACTCGATACGAGCTGCCAATGGACGTACGAAGCGAGGAGTGTCAAGGGATTGGAACTCCTCTGGTCGGTCAACTTCCTGAGGCCCAATGTGAACCTGAAAATTCACCGGACTAGTCTGCTTACGCAGGGTAAAAAGTGAAAAGAGAACAAGGCTTGAATATAGTTTAAAACTGCTTAAAAATAAAACAGATATATAAAAGAATGTATGTAATCATATCTGATTTCTCCAAAAGAGGAAAGCGTAAATTAAAATGACCACAAGATAGGAAAAACACCAGAAAATTACATGGAATAACAGGTTAAATATTCAAAAGAAAGGGAAACAGCAACTCTCCACGATTGGTCCATCAAGACTTGGTTACACTGCTTTTTCCAGGGACATATATCAATCGCAGGCAATAAAAATTGAAAGTGGCCAATTTTTAGAGGAGAAAAAATTAATGCACATGACAGATAATATTTATTCACAAATGTAAGGCTTCCTAGCCAAATCATAATAATCCTAATATGTAGCAGCAGCAATATATATTGCGGGGAAAATGATCCACACCTGGTGGCTGTCCAAATACCCAATGATCTGCAGACTATCCTGATGCTTGCTGTCGGTCTGAAGCGTTGGCATCTGCACGGTGGTGAGTTCTGCGGAGCATTGAGCCTGAAAACCAAATTGTTCCAGAGAGTCTCCAATGATGAGGTTAAAAAAACCCACAAGAAAACGGGTATCTACCTGTCCATGAGCGTTGAACAGAACGCAAGTGTAAGTTCCGGCATCTTCTGGGTATGTAGGATTCAGGGATAGCGACACGCAACCGAAATTGTGGAAAGTCTGAACAAAATTTCCCACTTAGTCGTGAGGAAACGACAGAAAAACCATGAAAAATGACAGAAAGGGGGATGAATGGAAGTAGGATAGAAAAGAGAGTGCTGACCTGAATTCTGTTCGCATTCGGTAGTGCATGGCCGTCTTTCAGCCAGCTGACTCTGAGCGAGGGGTCGTTCACTGGGGTGATGCGAGCCTCAAAGAACGATCGACCGAGTTCCTGATCGCAGTGGAAGGATTTGATCTGCAATAATTGCACTTCAAAATTTCAAAAAAAAAAAACTTCAACAGGTTGCTCACATACAAATTAACAAACAAGCCATTCCCCTTATGAGATGCCAAAAAATGGATATTAAATATGGATATAGTAGCTAGAATTTTTTATGAAAGTACGGGAAAAGGGTAAAGAATGGATTTAGGGAATAGAGGCAAGTGGTCAGCAAGTAGTAGCACTGTTTCAGGAAATTGTACCCTCTATTTTCCTCCTGTCTTTGAGGTAAAAATGAGCAATGTTTCATGACCAAAGTGATCAACTGTTTTTTTTTCTGCTGAAAAAAAATTATTCGACATGTCCGACTTTCCAAAAAAAAAAAGCCAAAACAACATATCCTCGTGCTAGTTAGTTTTTACTCAGGTAGAGCTGTACACAAAGCCTTCAGTTTTTTAAGTAGTGGATAACATTTTGGCGATTTCGTCTCCTTTAGAGGCTGAACGGGTGGAATCGATAGGCGATCCATCCGAACAGCCATCCAGCCATTCTACGCAGAATCTTAGGCTCCTTTGGGATCCGTATCCTACAAAAGCGAGTTTAATAACCTACCTTACAGTTGGCCCACTGGGTGAAGGACTAAGGACGACCGCAGTTACCTGCCGTAGGGATGCAAAATGCCTAGGGCAGATCAAAAAACGTGTCTTAAATACGGATTCAGTTCCCGCGTGATTCGGTGGCATCCATCCAGGAATTGACCGCCTTACGCGCCACAATTTGGATTTCTTGGGACAAGATAGAGATCATAGCATGGTAATTGGCTCCATTAGGATAACTTACCCTGAGGTTACCTAGTACTGTGGAGAGGCGCTGTTTGTTGTCGCCATCCAGATGCGTACACAAAGTGGCCTACTTATTTCCCCAATATACTAAGGACCGGTATAGGAACGTTCATCAATCATTAGCATTACTTCAGCTAATTTTTAAGGACCATTTTCCTGCAAATTTAAGTTAAACCCCGTGTTATTCTGTTCAGATGCAACCATTAAACATATTTTACCGTCAGCGGCTGGTTTGGTCTCTGCCCACTAGTCATAATCATGGCCCAAAATTAAGGCGCGGGTCAGCTACGTCACAAAATCCAAGTTTTACAACACGGCCTACTGCAGATTAGGTTGTACATGAAACCATGGAAGAAGTTTTTGCGCAAGGCCAATGAGTGGGTCTTCTACAATTGCAACGGAGTTACCCTATTTTTATAATACCTACTTGACCTTCTTTACTAACCTAGATCTACCTCTTTTCCCGCCAACTCCGCCCATTTCCTTCGGTACATATACACCGCACTTTGGCGACCAATCAAGCATGTACGCACACTAAGCGGTGGGCGGATAATTTGTAACTAGTTGC
Source organism: Ancylostoma ceylanicum (assembly GCA_000688135.1). Taxonomy (NCBI): domain Eukaryota; kingdom Metazoa; phylum Nematoda; class Chromadorea; order Rhabditida; family Ancylostomatidae; genus Ancylostoma; species Ancylostoma ceylanicum. The sequence continues at coordinate 778,189 of JARK01001403.1, read as the reverse complement.
CTCGTCTGCATAAATGCCCACAGGCGTTCTTTTGTACTCCAAATTTCTCAGCAAAACCAATATTTTGTACAACAGGGTTTCGTTCCACGATGGTACAAGGAAGGGCTTTATAGAGCCTTCGGATAATTTCCTCATGCACCTATAAACTATCTTAACAAGATCTCTTACCGTAATCTGCATTAACTACTGTAGTCAACTGCGGCTGTCTCTAATTAATTACTGTGTAAATAAACTTTCTAACAAACCGTAAAAGAAAACAACGCGGAAGTCACTTCAGTTGCACTTCTCAAAAGCTTTGAACAGTTCTCTTCGAGATTTTCTATTTACACACACTCCACCACACCCCAGCCATACGGTAGACTACCGTACCGGAACCAAAAACTTCGGCGTCTCGTCCTGTTTCGCATGGCTGAACTGGATCTCTCGCACGTCCTCCACGTCAAGATTTCGATTCTGCTCGTATTTGTGCAGATCCACGCGAGCTGTAAAATATCGATCGATTTCGCCCGGAGTGGCTCATGAATTCAGATGCACTTACGGTGTACAATTACAGTAGCCTGATTCTCGGCTTGTCCAAGTTTATTGATCGCGCGGCAAGTATAAACGCCACTGTCATCCTTGGTTGAGTCCAGAATGTCCAGAGTGGCAAAGCCGTGATGGAGCGTTTGTTTGCAGCGGTCATCTGCAAAATATTTCATGGATACAGTAACCTGGTACAGTGGTGCCGGAAAGATTTTACCGTACTTTTCATGAGTTCTCTTCCGTTCAGGTACCACACGACAACCAGGTTCTGGTCGTTGAGCGGTGTGAGTTTAGTCTCGAGATGGATCGGTTGTCCTTCGAACAGTTCATGTGATCTTAGGTCAGAGTGGAAGTTGGGCAGATCTGAAGAAGGTAGGAAATCGACGACGTAAATTGCTTGCTCTGGTCCGCAATTGCAGACCGCGCCAAAAGCGCATAAACAGGGTAATTTTAGAAATTTTTAATTTTTAATTTACGTTAAAATTTTTTTTCGTAGTGTTGCTTGAAAATTTGTATTGTCAGCGTCAAAAATTTGCAATTCCCATATGTAGCAGAAGCACTTGCGGAACTTGTGATCCATTCGACGCGCAGCTGTAGGATTTGAGCAAATTATTCTCTTGGACGTTAGCTTACCAAATCCATAATAGGCTTATTTCTCGTTTTTATTCCAAATAAATTCGGGTCATGTCCTATACGTAAGAGTTTGCGCCATCGACGGTGTCTTCGATAGTAAACAGACTATTTGGACGACAATGCCAATAGGTAATCTTGTGAAATTGCGTACATTGTGCAAAGCGCTGGAATAAGACATGACATGGCAAGCATTCATTATTGATATTACCCAGGGTAAACGTGTTGACGTCCGGGTTGAAGATGGGTGGGTTTGGAGGTAGTTGTCACGTTTATCCAGGGTCCTATGGGGTGAAACTTCTATATGCAGGCGAACATAGCCACATTAAAGCTGTACCAATTCCCGACTACTACCAGCCTTTCTTCCAAGAAAATAAAATTATTTTGGAACACCAATTTTTTCCTAAGCCTCTAAATTCCATAGGGACTTTTTGCAGAGAGGCGCTCAAGACGTACGCCGCGACGCAACCGCGCCGCACACGTCTGGTTCTCAATTTTAGGTTGCTCCTTCAAATTTTGCACTTTGATGACATCGTTGACCACCTCTTACAACTTGTAGGCCCCGATAGCACTCATTTGTCCGGCCATAGCTTAGAAAACGTGTGCATTTCTCCACAGCGCTGCTCGTACCCTTAAGCGCTGCAGCCGCGACGCGCATAAGAATTGACCAATCACAGCCCAGCAGTGTATCTCTTGTCATGCAGCCCTTTTTGCACATCTTCGAAAAATGATATAGTAATCCGTATCATCTCCGTCAGCTAACTAATATGGTCAGATATTATGATAATGGAGAATGTCTACTAATTTTGTAGGAAAACAGAAAATTTTCCTCTCTCAGAACCCCCTAGAGAGAATTTCTCGGAATATTGATAGTTCTTTCCCTCTTCTAGGCAGCATTTTATATTGAAAACAACAACTACTTGTCAGACGTATAGTCGGGTAGCTTAGAGAGTGCCTCTGTGGGTTTGTCTGCAATTACGGAAGCGACGCCTGTGTTGAACAAAAAAACGTTGTTTTTTTTTTGGAAAAGATGGCGAAAAATGGACTGCAAGGTCAGCTCAACGAGCTTTCCTGGAATCCTATGCCGATGTATAGATTTAAGACGAATAAAGGAAGTCTATAAGAACTATCTTTTGGATCCACTTCATCATATTTAAATCTGAGGAATATCAAGGATCACTCAAAAAATCATCCAATATTGGAGTACCTCTTTCTGGATAATTTGTTAAATTTCGGCTACAAAATTTTAAACAAGAATTTCTGGCCTAAATGCTATATACACAGTTTGAAAGCGCGTTTTAGTGAAAGACTGTGGGTAATTTTACCTAGCTGGATACCAGGAGGTGCTTTAGTGCTCCTGGACTGGTAGGCAGTGCCAAAACTGTTTCCAAGTGTTGGTTGGTCGACAGTGCCGTGTCCTGAAAAAACCACCGTATCCAGCAAGCTCCAGAAAATTCCCAGGATCCAACGCTGGATGTCACTCACCAATTACAGTCATCTTCGTCGACGTTCGAGCTTCGCCTTTCGGATTCATAATAATTACAGTATACTCGCCGGCGTCGAATACCGTAACCGGATTGATTTCGAGGATTGCAAGGCCTTTTTCGTAGACGGTAGTCACTCGCGAGGACGTGATTACCGGCTTGCCATTGAGCAGGAAAACTACTTTAACGTTCGGATCGTCCGCCGGGGCGTAGCGGACTTCGAGTCTGGCGGTCTGGCCTTCGATCAGGTTCATTGGCTGAAGTTCGCCGGACAGGGTCGGAGCCACTTTGGAAGCGGACACGTCTTGCAGTTGGTTGACCGGAGTTCTGGAAAAATGTTGGATTTTTGGGCCCATTTCCCGAAAAATATGCTAGAAAAAATTGGATACCTTGCCATTCGCCGGTCAACCTTTCTCAGCGTGATCTGTTCCCTGTGTGACGGGAATTTCTGTCGACTTTGCACAACTACTCGACCCTGGAATCATCCGAATCCAGAATGGGACTGCCTAGTGCTGCGGATCTACCGCCAAACCCACCTTTAGCGCTGTGGTTCCATGCTTGTTGCTGGCGTCACAGCGATACCAGCCTCCTTCAGCCAATGTCGCATGCTCGACCTTCAGTGTCGTTTCGTTCGGTCCATTTTGAATGCTGCAAAACCGCACATTTTCAGGAGAAAATGAGAAATTTCCCAGAATAAATTCCCAACACTCACACGTAAGGCGGTGCGTTCTGGATTTCCTCATTATCCTTGAACCATTTAAAGGTAATTTGTTCACCGGTTGCCTTACAGTACAGCTTCACAGAATCCCCTTCGTAGATCGTTGTCGACTGGAACTTTCCGCTGAACTCTGGTGCCTCGGGTGGTCGAGCTTCTGGAATTATAGCCACTTCAGGAATTGAAGAATTGATTTAGCCTGAATTTCAAGGGAAATTGCAACTTACGCAGGACAACAAGTGTGAAACGGCTTTGGAACGTTCCACCGCTGTTTCTGGCCACTGCAGCGTAGGTGTCAGCATCGTTGGCGTCAACCTAAATGGCAAAGCTATCTGTCAGTCTAGGGATTGTCTGTCTGTCTGTCCGTTTGTCTGTTTGTCTCTATGTCTGCTTATTTCTCTCTAGCTATTTATCTATCCATATCGCCCAGTGTCTACATAGCCGTCTGTTTCTTAAGTCATTCGATCAATCCAGGCATCTGTCAGTTACTCTGTTTCCCTGCACTCTATCCGAATTACCATCTGTCACTTTCAACTACAATTCTATGCCAATTCTTGTCTTGACGCTTTTTTGAATTATTTGTCAGCCAGACTAGCTTTCTGTTGATCAGACCGTCTGTCACTCTATGTTCCTGTCCAGAATATCGCTATCTGCCTTTCTGTCTTTCTGTCTGTCTGTCTTTCTGCCTGCCTGTCTGTCTGTTTGTTTGTTTGTCTGTCCGTCATCTAGAAGCTGAATGGTGGTAAATTTTACAAAAATCTCATTCTTCGCATGTCTGTCATTTCCACCATCCCCACCTATCTGTCAAGTTTTTCACTTGTCATTCTTACTCTACATTTGTGTGCGAGATTGTCTGTCTGTCTGTGTGTCTGTCTGTCTGCATGTCTGTCTACCTGTCTGTCTGCCCATCTGTCCGTCATCTAAGGGCTGAATCATGACAAACTGTTTGTCTGTCTCTCTGTCTGTCTGTCTGTCTGTCTGCCTGTCTGCCTGTCTGTCCGCCCATCCAAACTCCTCACCTTTTCGATGATCATCTTGCTGTCACCGGCATTTCCATGTTCGATTTTGAATTTCCCGCCAGATTGGATAGGTGCACCATCGGCTCGGACCCAGTCCACTGTGGGCATGGGACTGCCACTGGTCTAGAACAAAAAGATTTTTTCCTAGAAAATTCGCAATTCTGAAAAAAAAAACGTGGGGTTTCTAGTTCAGGCCCAAATTTGACTTCAAAACTTTTATTATGAGGTAAATTCAAAAATCTGTTTTGAATTATTGATTTAAACTTTTGAAAAAAGATTTGAAATAATTTGAAAAGAAAGAAAAATTTGGAAATTTTCTCCGAGAATCCCTTGATAACTAGGAAATCTTGAGTGGTTACAAATAAATGCGCTACAGTTACTATACTCCAAATCAGCAGCGGCTTCCAGTGCACTACTCGCTCCACCGAAAACGCAGCTGACAAGTATAACTAGTACGTTAACATGTTTACAGTGTTTACGGTGCTTTCCAAGGGCTATTTACTACAAATTGCGTGGGAACGAAACGACGTAAACATGTTTGCAAAGGTGCCAGCGTGCTAATTGCAGAACCGAAATCAATCACTCAGCAATTTGTCCGCGGATGATTAACGCTGCATCAGCGGACTATAAACATAAACAGGATCCAAGGAATCAGTAGACAAATAAATTGTAGTTCTCCGCAAAAAATTGGCTTTGAGGCGGAAATTCGCTAAGAATCTAGGGAAAATTCAGGAGGAAAAGCAGCAACTGATTGGGATTATGAATAATTCGAAGATTTTCATGGATATTTTATCTTCTCATATGTTCTCATATTCATTTATAACCTTTATTTATTTGTTTGTTTATTCATTAACACTAATATTTATTTATTTCTTGGAAAGTTTCACCATTGCACTCCTCCATTTCCAGGAAAATTATTTCAAAAATATTATACTGCATCAGCCCCGACCGAATTTTTATGAAAACAGTTCGAAAATTCTTCAAAAAAAATCCCCAGCTTAAATGGCAGAAAATACGGTCTGATAAGCTCACTACGGTAACAATACGGTAGGACTCGACATTCCCCTGTGATTGGTGGAATGAAGGAACGGCCTTTCGGACGAGTTCTCACGGCCTATTCTGGTAACTAACAGCATAGCAGCTATGGATTTCTATAGAAATATATGAAAAAGCCATGAAAAAAATAAAAATTGAAATAAAGTAAAAACAAAAATTATATAAAAATTGAAAGCTAATAGGAAATTGTGAAAAGTACATGAAAAAAAAGGAGAAAGAAGAATGATTAAAAAGTAAAAATTAAGCGTGGTATGATCTTAAAAACCTAGGAAACAAGGATTCTTAAGCGAGAAATTTCATGAAAATTTCCCTGAGGATCTCCTAAGGAAGCAGTAATCGAGAAAAGTATTTATTGGAAAAAACTTTCCACGTCGTCTATAAACCCTGGATGAAAATTACCAGCATAGATAGTAAATTTGGAAAACTCGGAAAACATTGGATGAATGAGTGAGCCTTACTCTGCTGTGTGATTTTTCTTTTCAACAAAACATTCTTTTACAGGAAAATTTTTCAAAAACTCGAGTTAGAAAACTCGTGGTGCACAAATTTCCATTGTTACAGTAATTTTCGAGTAAAAAATTCCACAATTTTCCCAACCTTGGCGGTGAAAGTCACTGTTTCGCCGGCTTTCGCTGCAACAGCTTGTGGATGTACGAGAAATTGCGGTGGACGAGACTGAAAAACAGAAAATTTTCTTTGATTTTCACATTTTTTCAAAATTTCCTCAAAATCTCCGTGACCTACCGGCACTAGGGCCGCGCCATGCTCATGCGAGTGTCCTGCCTTACGCGAACTGCTAATCATCGAACTGCCATTGGCCATTCCGTCGGCTGTAGTGCCGTGCAGTGGTTGCTGGAATACGGTAATCTCATCGCACTAAATACTGTAGAAACACGGTAGCATGTCGATTTACCTGCTGTGGTTTTAGCGACGGCATGTTGTGATTTTGATATCGTTGCTGACTTTCAATATGTCGTTGGTATTGATTGAATTGACGGAATTGATTTTCAGCGTCGGCAGATCGATAATACTCCTGATGTTGGGTTTGCTATAAATGGACTATTGTGATTGGCATGAATTTTTTGTGCATTTCCGTGAAAACTCGTACCCTTAAGGGCTGAGCGTGTTGCTGATAATGAGGCTCCTGATTGAAGTTCCTGTGTTCGTAGAGGACTTCTTGCTGATGATGAGGTGGACGATACTCAACCTCTTGAGTATCTGGAAAAAATTGGTGAAATTTCTGGATGAGTGGGTAGTACTGCAGTACTTCCGGATAAATTTTAGCAAAAACCAAAGAAAAAATCCTAGAAGTCCCAGAAAAGTCGTGGAAGTTAGGATTAATTTATTACCGATTACGAAAGCTAGAAAAATCAGGGAAACTCACATCCTTGCTGCTTCCAGTGCGGATACTGCGCCGGATACTGTAGTTGGTACGGTTGTGTCCACTAAAAATACCACAGATGAAGAAATAAAACAGCCCAGGAGCAGAAAGTAACAGAATCACCACAAGAAGGAGCCGGGATAAAATAATTTCCAAAGAAAAAATCAAAATATCTGATGACAAAAGGGCAATGAGCAGAAGTTTTCCAAGAAAATAGAGAAAAAATTTAAAAATTCTCGGAACTGTACGAATAATCGGAAAAATTCTAATGGTAAAAAAAATGAGAATCTGAAACCGAACTATTTTGGAGTCAAGGCTCATTTATAGGCTCCAAATTAGAGTGTCCACCGAATAAAAACTGAAAAATTCAACTTATTTACTAAAAACTCAAAGGTCCATCCGAAAAATCGAATAATCCAAAAAAAAAGGAGATACTTCACAGTCCTTATTTTCTTTCACCCAATGATGTAGTCCCCTTTCCTAAACATTTTGATTTGTTGATCTATTCGAAATCGAATATACCATATTAATAAATCAAATACCGATTGTATTTCATGAATTATTCAGTCAACACACTACTTCAAATCCATAATTATGCGCTCCAAAAAATATGGGGACAGGTTCCTTATTTCGAAACAACTTCAAGGAACATTCAAAAATTTCTGTATGTAAAGGAAAAAAACTCTTCCGATCTGCCCCAGGAAAATTCCCGTGGTGGGATCAATGAATTTTCATGTCAATTAAATTCGATTTGGAGTACATGGCGCAAAGTTTTACGTGCAAAAACTATCCAATGACATTCAAGAACTTTTGAAGAAATATACTCTATTAGTGTGCTAGCCGGAAGCGGGGAAAGCTTGCGAAAGGATGTATCGGCACCAGAATACTGTAGAAGAGTGTAAATAGCCTTGTCAGCCTTGAAATTGGTTCTTTATCGTTTGTTCTGGTTTTGAGAAGAAAAAAACAATTAGGAAATCCCGGAAAAAAATTGTTACTTGCACCCCCTACTGTGGAATTATTTTCATCGATGGGAGTATAGGAGTTATTTTCCTTTTTTAATTTCATAACATTATTTCCACCCATAGAAGAGATCGTACAGGTGTTGATTCTGGGGCCGCATGCATAACTGAGATTACCGAGGGTAAACGCACCATACCGAGCAAATTTACCAATCATTAACACAGCCGTAAACACGTTCACATTGGTTAATCTCAATGATGCATCCAGGCCCTAAGAAAATGCGAAAAATATCTCGAAGCGAAAATTCAAAGAGCAACAAGAAGCTATATAAGACTTCAAGTATGGTTTCTGGAGTCTGGAAAAGGTGGGTAAAGAAGGTAAGAAAAGTAGCAAGCGAAGAATAGAGCCGGAAACGATGTAGATGGAGAAAAGATGCTAAGCTTTTAAAGATTTTGGGGAATCTCTTAAGGATTTACAGGACCATTCTAGACAATCCAGACATGACATGGCTCCATAAAGGATTAGAAAATCCAAAGCCTCAAAAATGGGCCAGAAAGACAGCAGACCAGGGGTAGGACACCAGCAGCTAGGCAGCTGATGCCCACAACCTGCTACTAGTCCCTTTATAACCTTTAATATGGAATCAAAGGTGTATGAAGACACAGGTAACCACACATCCTGTAACTGTAGGATGAGGCGGTGTGGAGTGCGGCGCCACCTCCGCCTGTTGTCCCCCGCACCGGAAAACGGGGCGGATCTTAGGAGAGAGTTCGGGGGCACTCAATTATTTACGCATGAATCACACGCAGCTTACATCATAGCGGCAAAAAACGCGATCGGAGAAGAATAATTGAGATTGATAGCGCTTCTGGAGTGCATTCTGCAAGGTGTGCAAAACCAGCCTCGCACCTGGGAGCACAGGTATCTCAAGGATTTCATCCTGGGACGAGGTCATAGTTAAGGAGGTTGTTTTAAACTGCTCAATAGGTGTAATATTTCTTTTGTAGCGCTGGAAAACGTCATGTGATCGTGTTGGAATTTTCTCGAACCCCTTGGCCTGGCTAAATTTACCTGCAACTGTCTGCGTCGCTTCTCCTCCTCGACGCGACGTGCTCTCTCCTGTTCCTCTTGCAGTCGATGCTGTTGTCGTAGAAGACGTTCACGCTCCTCGGCTTCTCGTCTGCGTGCCTGCTCGAGGCGTTCCCTCTCGGCGCGTTCCCGCTCGAATAGTCGTCTGAGTCGCTCCTGCTCTTCTTTGATCAGAAGATTCTCTTCTTCTCGAGCTCGACGTTCGATTTGCTCACGTTCGAGCGCTTTTTCGTATCGGAGTTGCTGCTGTAGATACTGCAAAAGATCGACGATCAGTGGCGTTTTTCCCGGAAGAATCCGCAATTTTTTTTATTTTTGAGCGGGAAAATTCCACGGATTATACCGGAAGAGACATGATAAGCCTCTGGTTTCTCCTATCAAATAGATAGCTGTCGCAAAAATGCACCAAAACTATTTGTGCAGCGCAGCGACTGCCTAGTTCGTCGAAAAACACCTGCGATCAAACAGAAATCGTCAAGTGTTCGCTCCTACCTGCTGCTGTTCTCTGAGCTGCTGCTCTTTGACTCGATCCTCAGGCGCGCTAAGAGGGTAGACCTCGATGCGAGCTGCACTCTCAACCTGCAAAAGCACCTTTTGAAACCATAGAACTAGAAAAATCTAGAAAATCCTGGAGGAAACGAGCATCTACACTAGAGAAAAGCGAGAAATCCATAGCGAACCGTGATCAGGCGCACTTCACTATACGCAGTGAAAATCGTGGAAAAATCCATGTCCAGGCGGTCCTACCGCAGATCAACACACTGCCCCACTCATTGTTTAGTGCTGTTTTCGGTGTAAAATGAACTAAGTGTGGACAAGTTTGACCTTATGATTGCCACCAGCTGTGAGAGTGCCGTACTTAAAAATATCCTGTCTTGTTGCCCGGAAGTTTTAGCAGGAAACAAATTCCGGGAAGTTTCGGGAGCTCCATGGGCAGCATGAATCATTGAGATTACCCAGAGTAAACGTGCTAACACCCAACAAATTTACTCATTGTTGAGATATACATTTACCCTGGGTAATCACATAGATGCACCCAGGTTCAGGGTATCTGTGAGTCCCTCTAGAAGGGTGAAAAGCTAAGAATATGACCTTATGCTACAACAACACCATTAACCGCCATTTGTTGAATGCAATAAATTGTAAAAATCCAGGGAATTTTCTGGAAATTACAGAGGGATGGTTCCGATTTTCCTGGAATTTTTCACGAAATGAGGCACTTGCTGGTCAAGCTCCATAGGACTGCCACGTACATTTCATTATAAAAATAAAATATTACATTTCGTATAGTTATTGAAGGAAAAACAAGAAGGAATATTGGAAATTTCTCAGCTAATTGACAAGACATCGATCTGGAGCAAAACAAGGTACACTCATGAAAATTTCAGGATTCATTACTTTATAGCAAATGCTTCATTGGAGACCTGTTTTCAGGAAGAAATATTTCACCTATGCGATTCATCCCCAGAAAAAAAAATCATACCATATTCCAGCAGCTTGTTTTCTTTTTTCAGAATCCCAAGAAAATTTCCAGGATCCAGAAAATTTGTCCTTTTCGTCAATGTGACAAATAACCCTGGAAAATTTCTGTGGGCCTATGAGAGGTAGGAGTTGAGATTTTCCCAGATTTTCCGTCATAGCCCTTCCTTTTTTCAGAGTCCAGAAAAAATTTCTAGGATCCGGAGAAGTTGTCCTTTCCACTATCCCACTAATAACCCTGGAGAATTTTGTGGATCTATAAGTAATGGAAATTTGAAATTTTCCAATTTCCCGGCATAATCTAAGCCTCACTCGGGAAATCTGGGACATTTTTCAAATTTATCCGAGAAATATGGAATATCCGGGATAAAGAAGGACAAAGACAACGGATATTATCATAGTATGGATACTGGCCCATGGAGGATGGAAAACAGGAAGAATCTACAGGTCATACACAACCAGGAAATATTATACAAAAAATGGTAAAATTGACTTTGCACTGGATTCCGTCCATCAAATTACCACTCTACAAGATTTCGTGAAAATTGGAGTACCCTTTTTTCCCACAAATTATGGTTCAGAAAATTTTTCCAGCGAATTTTACCTAAGGGTAGAGTAGTAGCAGCGGTAGTGGGATGCATCCAGAAAATCTTTTTCCAAAAAGTTCGGTTTGCAACGCTTCTCGATATATTTCTCTGGAAATGAGGTCTACAGATCCATACGCCTTTGTCCTTCGCTCGAATTTCCAGAAAATTCCTTCCGGAAATCTTTTCCCGTGCCCTTAACCTTCCCAGCCGTTCCTAGCGGCGAAATGGCCATGAAAAAGCGCTCCGAGTTCCATGTTGCCCACCATCATCTCATTTACACTGAACCTCGGCGACGAAAAACGCCCCGTCTGTGAGGGCGTCTTATTTACCTCAACACCCGCTTTACAATGCTCGCTCCCATCCAGGACCAGCAACGCGACACGTCATCGGCTGGATTACGGTAGCTGGGTGGGGTTTTTTACGAGGCAGTAACGGGGCCCCATGGCTATAGTAACGCTGCGCGAAGGGCGGCGACAATCCTGCACAGTGAGAATCCACCGAATTCCTAGGATAAGCGAATCAATGATGGACTACGGCTGATGAAGTGGATCTCCCCCGAGCTGTGTGTCAAATATTTACCCCGTTCATGCGCGTGAGATGGC
>JARK01001403.1:755530-765909 GCA_000688135.1 Ancylostoma ceylanicum | reverse complement strand
GGGGGGGGGGGGGGGGGGGCAGTTGGAGTTACGAGGGGGATTCCTGTATATTTCTGGAAGAGCCACTGGGGGAATTCGTGAAATTTTCCAGCAGTACCGCGTCTAGTGATAGAGCAAAATCGTGGATTTCCTTCTTAGCCAGCCTCGAGAGCGACAAATCTAAGGAAAAGTTTTGGGAAAATCTCGGCAATAGTGAAACCTAGGAAATTTTCATGTGTTTCGGAGGGGATTGCTAGTTCATTATATATGTATATTATACCCTATTATTTATTATATATTATACTTATACTTACTTATTACTTATTTATTGTTTACTTATTGTGTTACTTATCGCTGTAGGAGGATTTCATCTACTCTTCCGGGAATATTTTCCTAAAGCGTCCCGGCAAAAGTATGGATACCTCATTCTTCGGGAAAACAACAGAAAACCTTGATCATTTACTCCAAAAGTCCAGGATTAGGTAATTTTTCCAGAAGCAGAGAATGGGATAATGGGAATGGGAATACCGGGTAGAAAAAATGAATCCGGAGAGGTTTGACTGAGTATGAAGAAAGTGTTCCCCCCCCCCCTTTAAAACCCTCTTCAGAGCCGTCCTTTCCAGGTGGCCGATTTCTAAAAGTTCCCGGATCCCCTTATTAGCATTGAAAGCCACAAATCCGAAGAAATACGCTGGGGAAAATCTCGGAAGCGGTAAAATCTAGGAAATTTTCATGTGTTCCCGAGGACACTTTGTGATTTCCCTTCGATACCACTTCTACGCAACTCGAGTATTGGAAGATTTCATCGACTTTTCCAGAAATATTTCCCTGAAGAATTCTGGTAAATGTGTGGGTACCTCATTCTGCGGGAAAACAACAGAAAACCTTGATGAGTTACTCCAAGATTCCGGAGGTTAAGTAATTTTTTCCAGGACTATGGAATAAGGGTATGGGAATACCGGGTAGGGAAAGAAAACCGGAGAAGTTTGACTGGGTGTGAAAGGAGGACTCCCCCCCCCCCCCCCACTCCCCTCCGTCATAGAAAACCCTGTTTACAGCCGTATTCTCCAGGATCTGGTCAATTCTCAGAAGCAAAAATAATAGTGATTGGATAACTCTCGAAGGAAATGCGGTTGCAAATCAAACGCCAAGGCCTGTAGATGTAATCCACGAATTTTTAGGACTATAGTAATTTATCTACAAATTTTCAGGACTATAGTAATTTATTCACAAAATTTTAGGACCATAGTGATTTATCCACGAATTTCCAAGAATATATGTGAATAATCTCGCTTGATAAATATTCCAAGCCGAAAAAACCTCAACCTTCAAAGTTTGCTACCAAAGAACAAATTTTCCCCGTACTTTGACATCAATATTTACCCAAGGCCCGTCCAGCAAAAAACCAAAAGATCCCGAGAGAGCAGCCGTATCCAGAGGGAAATCCTACGAGCTCGATGCCGCGGCGATTCAATCGAAAACGATTTCGGCGTGCAAATTGTGTTGGCGGCAGTGTGGTGTGTAACACCAGGTGAGGAGGTGTGCTGATTGGTTGAGCCGTGGTGTTGATGTGAGAAAACGAGAGCAGGTGAGTTTTGTCCGAGTAAAATGATGGATGCATCCGGAGCAAAACGCATGGATAGGCTGTGGGAAAAACAGACGCCGGCTGTACGAGTTACGTGATTCCCGAGATGTGCGATGGCTATATAGTAGCGCTAGAAATCTCAATGAAGCAGTCGCATCCATAACTTTTTCACGGAGTGATTTGTGGCTTTGCCAAGGATCTGATGAAGATTAATGTGACAGCTCTGCAGAAAATTCAATAAATTTCCCACCAATCCGGAAAAACCTGGAAAATGCTCGATCTTTTTTGGAGTCACCCTTTTTCATAAAAGTTCTCTTCGCTCTCCCAATTATTTATTTTCACAGCAAGCCTTGTTTTCAACGAACAAAAAAGGGTGGGACATCCAGAGAGAAAACTACCTGTCTCACGGACACTTCTCCAAGGTATAACATCTGCCCAGGATCACTAATTACAGATACTGGTCTTTATCCGTCACATGGTGGAAAATTTATCCAACAATGGCAAAAGACCATCAAACGAGGTCGGAGGCACTATATTTCCAGTTTTGGAGTAAACTAAGTTAAAAAGTAGGGCCGGTATGCATCATTGAGATTACCCAGGGTAAACATGCTAACGCTTTCAATTTACACCTGCGTATTAGGGACGTTGACACGTTTACTCTGGGTAATCTCGATGACCCATGACTTCCAAGGTAAACTAAGCCAAAAAGTCGCCCAAAGAGCAGTAAGGATGTCAAGAAGTGGTCTTGTATTGAGAAAATAACAAACAACAGGTGGATTTCGTAAATTCAAAACTTGAAAATGAGGAAATGGAAAAACATGTCCGTGACAGGACAACTAACATAATCCAAGCGAAAACTGGTTACTTTGCTGGAAAATCCGTCAAAACAGGCGGATTCCAGTAACAATGGTGATTCTTGGTAGGAATTCCGTATAGTCTCAATTAGGTGGACTGAATTTTCCTAGAATTTTCAGTAATGCTAGAGAATTTTCAGTATCAGTGGTAATTCTCGGTGGGAATTTCGACTTTTCCCAATTGGGGAAACTGGGGAAGTTGTTGATCCTTCGAAGTATTCAGTAAAGGTACAGGATTTCACCTAAGAACTGATGGGCATTTGAAGAGCCCACTCAAAAATATGCTAATTCAGGCAAAACAGGGAAATTCGGAAAAAAGGAGGTGCTTTGTGGAAAACTTTTTCCACTGCTAGATTCCAAGGAAGTGATTCGAAAATCTCGATGGCAATCAGAAAATCCTGCAAAATATCTTGCCCTGGACATTTCCTGAGATTTCTACATAAATTATAAGAACGTACTTATCATTTCTGCTGTGGAAAAACTAGTAAGATTGGTGCCTTCAGAAGATTTCAAACCTTTAGAGGACGAGAAACAGAATTCTACCTTTAGAAAACTTCGAGCTACCCTAGAAAGGCATAGACGAGCAACCCAAGAAAATCCTAGAAAGGCTACAGAACGTTTTACAAAAAAAGGGCCAGGTACGAAACCAGGAGTGCTTATGCTATGCCCCAATCAAAAATTTTCTCAAATCTCATAGTTAACGATGATTGACACCTGTCTCTAGTGGGCTTTAGAGGCAATTTTTTTCGGAAAAATAAAGAAAATTTTTGAAAAGTGACAGTTGCGGCGCCAGAGGCTTCGAAAACGCCTACAGCCTGGAACAACCCGGTCCCACGCCCGGAAATCCACCTGGGCAAGGTGTGTGACGGCTTGATGAGTGGGTGGTAGTTGGTACTAATTAAAGTAAGCGTCTGGGGTTTGGCCGCCGCCGGCAAAACAAAAGGCATCTGCCGGCGGACGACGACGCGATGCTGCCAACTGTCGAGTCAATGATGGGAGTTGAGCGCGGCGCCACCATTACGAAACGCACAAAGAACGGATTCTTCGATCGTTCATGAGCCCGGATAATCAACATTCCGCCGCCTGAGGTCACGGAAAAACGTGCCAGAAGCTTCCAGAAAATCCGGGACGAGCTGAGACGCCATTACTTCACGGTCGACTAGGCAGATTGATTGAAGGCTTTTTTATACAGAGAGTTACGACCACCTATGGGCCGCAGACCAGGAGGGCAGTAAACGCGGACCAGTGGGGTGGTCGTTTTGGGCCGCGGAATAGCCGCAGCGTACGTAGGTGGACGGCGCTGGTGAAAAACGACTGACGTCTCGCGATCGGCTGCTACCTAGCAGATCCACTCGAGCCCCAACGATCGACTGCAAGCCTGGGTGGCCAAATATTGCAAGGATTTTCCAGGGCCTCGCGGGGAAACTCGTCCAGCCCCGGGTCAAGCAGCGTCAAGCGTCAGGCCCAAGTTTTTTCAACACAAGGGCATTGTAAAGCGTCAAGACAGCGCTGCACATCGATTTAACAGCTACAAATCCGCCCAATTCGTTTCAGATGGGTGTAAAAAAGTAAACTTCGAGTCAGAAAGCCATCCGACGATTTACAGCGCTTTTATTTACAGCGTAGCTCTGAGTCATCCAGGATTTCGGCAGAAAAAACCAACAACAGCTTACCTTGCCGAAGGCGTTCTCAGCAACAACAGTGTATTCGCCGCTGTCGTCCGGTGTGACCATAGAGAGTTTCAGTACAGCTAGCGATCCTGAAACAAAGTCATAGCTCAGTCCTAAGAAATCCGGCAGAGTGGTGCCGTTTTGGCTGTCCTGTAGTGGAATTTACAAATCCAGGAAACCACTAATGTGCCTTCGGATCCAGAGTAGACAAGTTTTTGAGGCAAAAATTGGCGTATTAGTATTTCACCCTAAAACTCTGTCAGATTAGAGGAAATATATAGATGTTGAAGCTGGTGGAGTATGGGAATATTCTAGTGGAAAAACTTGTCAATTCTGAGTTAGCTGGAAAGGCATAATCTGCCCAGGAACGGTTATGGATTCCATGGGTGGAGTTAAAAGTTTTGACAACAAATTTAACAATTAATGTGTAAGAGAAAAAAAAGGAAACTATTATTTTGTTTTCAGCAAATGTGGTAAGGAAATTTTTTAGGAGCTTCGCCAGACTTAGCCAATTTTGAACTCTAATACGTGCACGCTTTTACAATTATATCCACTGTAACGCTAAAATAATTCTTATTCGGAGAAAGATTAATCTTCAGAAGAGCTCAAATTAGGTGAAGCATTACTTCCAAAATAAGAAGATGAAAATAGCTGTGTTACATCCATCCAAATAAGTATATGTACATGGATCTTTAAGAAGAATCCTGTCTGGGGGAGGGGTGGGAAATACCTCACTAGCTAATGCTTCTTTGAAACATTGGTCATTAGAATGTCAGCCTTTTTTACCTCAACAGATGAACTGAGGCCACATGCATCATTGAGATTACCCAGGGTAAACGTACTGGCACCCGTAGTAACGAGGGTAATTTAAGGGTTTTCACACTATTACCCTGAGTAATATCAATGATTCATGCAGCCACAGCAAATAGTTTATTTTTTTTGCTCAGGACCATTTTGCCACCGTATATAGGTGGAGCTAATGAGCATGATGGTCAGCATCATAATGACTATCATGCAACAAAGTAGAGGTATATGCATAATTCAGATCATCCACGGCAAAAGTGTTAACACCACCCAAATTTACCCATCATCACATGGACGTCAACACGTACACCCTGGGTAATCTCATTGTTGCATCAGGCCTTAGAATAAGAATAAGCTCGCAGGAAGTACGGTATCGCTGTGAGCGTCGAAATTATGGAATTAATCCTAGAAACTTTGATCAAAATATACCAGCACGTACAAATGGTTCTAATTGCAATTGGGACGGTAGTTCCACTATTGTCGTAACCTTACCACCAGTAAGCTTCAAGCCGCTGGTACTGCAGTTAAAAAATCCCTTCCTGATCTTCCTCCGAGAAGGACAGGTCAGCTTCGACTTGGAACAACTGAGGTGCTACAGTAAGTTGGAACATTGTTGAACAACGTAAGGCTATTTCTTCCCAAGTTCAAGGGAGTAAAACGACTTGATGCTACAGCTTTCTGCGGAGTTATTAGAGAAACCACTTAGATATTCCATAATTTTCACTTCTTCCATGATGCCCTTCACCAGTTCTCTATATTAGTGTTCCTCCTTTTGATTAAATGCTGTTGTAGACAAAATAAGTCCTACCCATCCAAAACCGTCAGCCATATATGTATAACTAAGCCATAAAATTCTTCATTGACATTAAAGTGGGATTTTCAGAAAATAGAAAATGTCAGTACTCTGGAAATAGTGGTGCGCCATCCCAAAAATCTCTCTGCTTGCTCTTTAAAGGGTTATTCACCAGCCCCGTGGTATAGGTATCTTTTGAAGAGCCAGAAGCTTAGTACTAATGCTCAGTCCTCAGCGCCATAGTGTTGTTCCAAAGCTTCAGAGAAATACAACGATGTCCGGGCATTTTTTGTAGAATATTGAAACATAAGCACTCAAAGTCTTTCATCCTTAATTTTTCTGGATTCCTTGAACTTCAAACTGCGGCCGTTAGTATAAAAGTTCTTGGTACTGAAGAAACAGTGAAAATGGACACAGCAAAAAATTATTATGATTTGAAGAAAAATAATGGATCGATATTTTTGAAAGCAAAATTTGCAATCAGCAGGAGAGAGCATGAACACTTCGTGAAGGCGCGCGATGGAGAGAATGAATATTTTCATCCATATTCATGTAGCTGAGAAAGTGCAATCTGATTGTTCTATCGATTTTTGGTGGCTGTAGTATAAATGCTTCTTTAGATTGTACACACAAACTATCTATAGATCTTTTAAGTAACAAAAATTTTATGAAAAATGCTGAGCAATTCGCAAGCGGCACTGAATAATCATAAGGTCATTTCATCTTCATCGATCAGAACGAAAATCCCTGAAAAATCACCTCTGTAAGTCATCTGAATCCGTGACCCACTCATTCGAATTGGAGCTCCATTGAACAGCCAGTAAATCTACAATATCGATTCATATCCAAGAAATTCCTCGATAATCCAGTGACTAACCCTAGGCTTTGGATTGCCGACGATGTGTGACTGCAGGATCGCATCGGTTCCTTCCGTGAGTCGAAGACCGCGCGGCGGTGTTCGCACAATCGGACGTGATCCTGGTGCTCCCTTCGAGTCCAGCGAGGCTAGTTCTGGTTCGGTCTCGGATTCGGAAATGCCCCATGGCTAAAATATGAAATGTTCGTTTTCATCTACAATAATGATGCAACAATGAAGGTACTTCTCCAAAAATTTCCTCTGCGTTTTCCTTCTGAAATCTTGCGTTTTTCAAACATCGCTAGAACTTTCCAGGAAACTGCAGTAATCACGGAGCATTTAATGTTCAGAGGCAACTTAGCCATACTGACTGAATTTCTCAAGTTAATTTCACAGGATTGCGGAAGAAAGTTATTCGAAAATGGGAAAAATTCTAAAAAGCTGAGGCGGATTGCCCCAGAATTCTCTGAAAATTAGAACTTCCACGGGGCAAAAAAAACCGCACCTAGAACGTGCATGGTATTTATGAACTTCACAGTTAAAAAATTCTTAAGTATATGCTAAAGAAAGACTGTCTATTGAGAGAACAGCACATATTTAAAAAATTGTATTGAAAATATGCCGCAACACAGAGAAATGCCCGCCCATCGCTCATATCTGCACAGTTATCGCATCACTTTTCAAATGTATTCACAAATGTACGCAAAATTAGGACAAACTGCACCGTACGCGCCAGATTATACGAAAAAAATTCAGAAGGAGAATAGAAGAGAGGATGGCTTCACATCAACCAAGTCCTAGCCAGAAAATCGATCAGTAACTGTACTTAATCAATAATTGCGTTTTATACGGTACTTTGTACGGTACGAAAATTTGATCAATTACCAAAATGATAATTGTGAAAACTTTTGTAGTACTTTTTCCCGCCGGGTAGCTTCACTTTTAATATTTGTCGATCGGTTATGGGCATGCCGCGTCGCGGACACGGCAGCAGCGACCCGTCCACAATCGATCTTTATCAAAACCATTATCTCAAAGCAAAAGCGACGTAGAGAGCTGTACTCTAAGTGGAGTACAGCAAACACCTACGCTCTTACAAATATATGATTTAAAGATTATTAGGTTGAGTGCGCACTTCCGCTACGATGACCAATCAGAGAAGAGCAACTCGAAACAGCAGCCAATTAGAGCTGTCCCAACAACTCCACCCATTATTGATCGCAATTGGTTTCCTTCTAGTAATTACTGACTGAACCAGCAAAAACCATCACCATGCACCATATTCAAGTAATCTGTGAGGATTTTGCTAAATTTCATTCCATAATGTTCATCCTGTATTTTATATTATATTTTTTTACAATAAGCATCAGCGCGCCGAATTTTAAGGACTAACTGTAACATACCGTATCCGCTGTACTGTCCTGATCCGTTGAATGAGCATAACCCTGCTTCATCATCTGCTTCTGTGCTACGCTACTTGGTCGTCCTTGCTGAAATTTACTGATTTTTTGGGCGATCTACTTTTAATAGAATATATTACCGATTTTTCAAGACAACATAAATTCTAAATAAATATTCAGCGGTTCTGTGAAAAAAATTCTCTTCGAAAAAATCAAATTGGGGTGAAAAAGTGAAGTTACAGCAGCTAGAGTTGGATTACAAGAGCCACGAGTATGAAAAGCCTCACAAATGAAGCTGAGTTTTCCAAAAAGCTGATTTTCCCGAGGAATTTTCAGAAATTATCCCAAATTTCTCTTATCGATCGTGTAGATCACTGCACCTGTGCCTGTCTTCGGTCCCTCGTCAGCCGCGTCTGCTCCTCAGCAAACCAACGATCGTACTGCTCTTTGGCCAGCAACTGAAACAGGTCAATCCTCGAAATTCAAACCATATCGATCGATTGACTCGGTGACCTACCTGGGCGATGGAAGTTGCCTCGCCATGGATGTTACTCGCTCTGCAGGTGTACTCGCCCACGTCGTCGTTGAACATTTGCGGGATTGTAAGCGAGACGATGCCCGATTGAGCGTCATGATCGATCTTTGCCCTGGAAAAGCTCGTGTATGAAAAATGAGTAAGAATGAGGAAAGGAGGAAAATGACAATGAGAAAAAGGCCGCAGTTTGAACAGATGTGGTGGTGATACTTGCTCAAAACAACAATTAATAGAGAAGAATCTTTGCGTTAAAGGATTGTTGATAATTTTCCAGCATTTTCACCTCCTTTCAGGAATTCCATCTTCGAGTTATTGATATTTTTCCAGAATTTCCACCACGTTTTCTTTTTGGAATTCTATTTTATAATTAAAGTTTCTCTTCGATGTTATGAAAAATGGAACTTCTCCGTGTAGTATGATTGGTGAATTCGAACAACTCAACCCCCCTCCCCCCCCCCCCCAAGAAAACCCGTCTCTTACTCGAGTGCACATTGATCCCCGCTCGCTTATTTAAAGGTGGGCCGAAGATTTGTTCACATTAGATAGGTTTAATTACCCAAGCTTGAATTTTTCTTCGTTTCTCTTGTAGTNCCCCCCCCCCCCCCCCCCCCCAAGAAAACCCGTCTCTTACTCGAGTGCACATTGATCCCCGCTCGCTTATTTAAAGGTGGGCCGAAGATTTGTTCACATTAGATAGGTTTAATTACCCAAGCTTGAATTTTTCTTCGTTTCTCTTGTAGTATTCCCTGCTAATGGACCCGGATGCACACTGGAGCTGGATGCATCACTGGACCTTACCCAGGGTGAATGTGTCGACACCAATGCCAATGATCGGTTCGATTGTGTGGTATTGAAACGTTTACCCTGGGTAATCTCGATTATGCGTGCGCCCTCTGGAAGGATGACTAATCTCATATCCGTAGGTAGCAGCCCGTATTCTGCTATCGATGGGTACGTTTGGGTGGTGTTGGCACGTTTATCCTGGGCAATATTAATGATGCATGCACCCCTGGAAGGATGGTTAATCTCATACCCACGGGTATGAGCTGGGTATGGAAAGCGTCACATATGGTAACCCTGCTGATGGGTGGCACGTAAAGGGTGAATTGAGCATGTTTTCATGGATAATCTTGATGATGTGTTCGAACCCTGGATTCTTCTTGGTAAAGACCCCAAAAGCCGTCTGAACGAATTGCCCAAATTTCTCCTCTTTCCAGTTATGAGGGCATAGAACGCAATCGAATTCAACCCCTACCATTTTTCTTTTTTTTTCAAAATAATTCATCTACAATCTATAGATCGAAGGAAATGGGGAGTCGACGAAAGGCCACTAGCCGCGCGAAAACAGCATCTCCAATTTTCCGTCACAGGTAGCTGTTTCGAGTGGAGCAAATCAGGAAATATAATAATTCGAGCTAGGTCTCCAGAAATCAAAAAATTGAACGTTTGCATCAAATAAAGAATAAATAACAATCGTGAAGGAGGACCGAACATTACGCGACTGAAAATCTACGAAAGAAAGCAATGTTAACAGAAATTCAACGTAAACGAATAAATCAGTTCTAATAACTACCCAAAATTTTGGAAAAGAGAAAAATAAGCTCGGACAATTATAAATGCCGTCAAATTTTATCGAAAAATTTGAAGATTACTACGAGTTGGTACGTGAAATCATGAGATGTTGGATACAAGAAAACATAGGGATATTGCTAAAAGCTGCTGTAGAAAATTTTGAAAAAAAAATCATTGGAAACAGAACGCTGAGAAACTAGTGTCTGCTACAATCACCAAGCTGAGAAAACCGGGAGAAATATAAACTATGTGCCACAAATTCGATGCAGTGCTTAGAATACAGAGTAGGAAAAATTTCACATACCTCTGAAAAAAAGATTAGTGTGAGATG